>OX101787.1:2946166-3366166 GCA_944452715.1 Ophion slaviceki
GAATCGTTGGGTGGGTCTGGAGCACCTTCGATGTGTGTGTGGAATCGTTGGGTGGGTCTGGGGCACCTTCGATGTGTGGGTGGAATCGTTGGGTGGGTCTGGAGCACCTTCGATGTGTGTGTGGAATCGTTGGATGGGTCTGGAGCACCTTCGATGTGTGTGTGGAATCGTTGGGTGGGTCTGGAGCACCTTCGATGTGTATGTGGAATCGTTGGGTGGGGCTGGAGCACCTTCGATGTGTGTGTGGAATCGTTGGGTGGGTCTGGGGCACCTTCGATGTGTGGGTGGAATCGTTGGGTGGGTCTGGAGCACCTTCGATATGTGGGTGGAATCGTTGGGTGGGTCTGGAGCACCTTCGATGTGTGTGTGGAATCGTTGGGTGGGTCTGGAGCACTTTCGATATGTGTACGATACCGTTCAACGTTGATTAGTCTTGGGTGCTCTTAATTTCATTTTTCCGGCATATGCTTGAAAATTAAATTACTGATTTGTTATTTGAGGAGTTAATTTGTGACTGCCTGTACTAAAAATTGATAGTCCGAAGTATCGTAACGTACATTCGTTAAAATCTGTTACCATTCATGCATGCTTCATATATTATTGCTGAAAATCGAAAATCGAAAAAGTACATTTTTTTCTTCTTCGGAGCGCTGTAAATCCGAAACTAAGGCTTAAAATGAAAAAAGTTATTCTTCTTTTTCGTATTTTTTTGGCCCATTTTTCATAACCCAACCATAAGATGCAGGCGCCAAAGATACCGTAATCTCCTCCGATCGCGAACGGCAAGAGACGGGTGCAAAATGAATGAGAGACATTACATATTCGCTGCAACGAATTGTGATTTCCGGAGCGAAGCCACCCGGAAAAGTCGCAATTCCTGCGTCTTTATTAATGTCACAGGATCCGAAGAAAACGGGCGATAAGTCAGCCGATGTTTTCCTCACCAGGTCCTCGCGTAGAGTATGACGACGAAATTGATGCCGTATCCCTTCTTGCTCACGAAGCAAAGTTCGATAGTCGTCGCGTTCGGGCCTCCCGCCATGACGGACGCCGTCGCGCCGGTGCCGTCTGTCTCCAGGTCGAGTGCCATCGCTTTCGTTATTTTGTCGATCCGTTGGTGCTGAAGGTCTGCTTAACAGTGATGACTTGCATCGACGCCGGTTCCCTTATGACGTTTTGTCGCAGGACAAGATGATCACCCATTTGACGATACCCGAGGATCAGATGATGCGATTCCTTCCCCTCGGAGGCATTAAATTCCAGCGGTGCAGCAGCAGGCGTGCCATTGGTTACCGACACGATCGCGGCGAGTGCCAAAACGGTTGAAAGATAGACGATTTTTCCGCTCATTCTATAGCCGTGAACCCGTTCCTCGTACTGTACGTACAGCAGACTAATTCTTTGCGGTCAACTGTGACTACTGTGAGATTTTCGCCCGTTTATGTACCACCCAAAATTCTTATCTTGTTGATTACAGCGACGCTATGGCTTTCATCAAAATCGACAGCCGCGCCCGTTGATTTTTTTTTTTTCGTCGAGTGTGTAAATTATAATTATCTTGCTGATTTACATAAAGATATATGTATGTTATTGTTATTAATTTTATTGATTTATTATTACATTATATGTTATTTATTATTATTGCTAGTATTTCCAGATAGAACACTAACGTTTAATAAACATATATTAGGTACATGTATTTATGTTTATGATATGTATACGTCTATGATACACCTGTACTATACGTATATTGAATGTATATTGTGGAGCTATTTCACTGACAATAGTGAAAGAATTTCACGTACGTATATTTTACGTACATTATACAATAAGCATTTGACATCGAATTATATACCTATACAACATGAATTAGGAACATCTATGCGACGATAAAAATGAATCCAACTGCATTGCTGTCAATATTACGCATTATGTACGTACATTGGACGTGTTTTTTCAACATTATCTCCGTGGAATTTTGTGCCCCTCATATACGTATAATATTCGTTCATTATCTGATGATTGTGACTCCAGAATCTCAAGCTGTTCAATGAACGTATATCATGCGTATATTCAACATCAAATATTTAAGGGGTTACCCCCACTTGCGATTTTGAAAAAATCGATATTTTTTATTGCATTTTTTTGAAGTATAAGTATCCGGGCCCATACTTCTGTATAGGCCCGGAATAGAAGACTCTATGTAAATTTACAAAAAAAAATATTTTCTTCGTGTAAACTGAAATTGAAACTTTAAAAGCGTTTTTCTCAAAATGGCATTTCTGAAGTCGGTGACCAAGATTACTCGAACACCAATGAACCGATCTTCTTGAAATTTTGCAGGCTTATTTAATACATAAAAATGTAGTCTTTAATCGTCCGATTTTTTTTTTCGAAAAAAAAATGGCCGTTTTATAGCCAAAAAACGGCCGTTTTTTTCGTTAAAATCGAACCATTAACTTTGACTGCCCGCCATTTTGTGAAAAATGAATATTTTTAAAAATCCTTCGATTAAAGACTAGTTTATACTTATATTTGACTAAATCCATCCGCATTTTTTTTCAGATGATCCACTTCGCCGCAATGTTGGTCACCGCAAACCGTGTATATAAAAACATTATTTCATTGACGGCCATTTGCCACTAAACAATGTAATATTTTTCAATTAAAAAATTACTGAAAGTTCTTCAAGATGTATTCTTTAAGATGGTATATTGATCGATTAAAAAAGTTTTGTAGTTTTGTTTAAAAAAATTCATGAAAAAGGCCTTTTTTGCGCTGCAAGTGGGGGTAACGCCTTAACGTGTTTTCGATTGATATTCATTTGTATACTATACGTATAAAATATGTGGATGCAGCAATGGTGATACTTGGATTAAAGCAGATATGGTATGTGTGTCTGATGTATGTATTGCTGCAATATAATGATATCATCAAATCTTCGTGATATTCCGTACATTTCATATACGTATAATATTTGTCTTTTATTAAACTAACCCATTCAACCATTTCTAGAGGTATTAGACGCAATTATAATATACGTAAATTCAACGATACGGATTTTCACAAATTTTCGATCGATAAAAGTTCGTCTACTATACGTATAAAAAACAAGGTATATGTTTACAGGTGACAATGCGGAGCAATATCATCATTATTGCAATATTGATAATAGGAGGTCCTATATCAATAACTGCATCCACGCTTTCGATACGTGTATTATACAAACGTATGTCGATCGAATATTGGTAAATATCAATAAGATTGAATGTACGCATTTTATCCTTGCACTCAATATCCCTATATTTAGTATGATGAAGCAATTTGATGATAGACAAATATTATACGTGTACAAGATGTATAGAATTTCATGAAGATTTGATCAAATAATTATATTGCAGATATACATATATGACACATAAATCCCATTTCCGTAATAATCGAAGATTCACCATCATTGTATTGACGAATTTTATACGCATAGTCCACAAACGCCATCAATTGATAACTCGTTGAACCTGACAAGTTAAATATGAGCATATTATACGTACTTTACCTTGCTTTAAATTTAGGAATTACACGCATTACAAATATACGGATATAATGAGTCATTTTAATATGAATGCAGTCAGATTAATTTTGATGGTCGAAAAAATGTTACTCTAACATAATGTGATGTATAATGTACGTAAATTGTACGTTTGCAATACGTCATAGTGTAATGGCAACGATTTTATCTTAACAGATATGAGATGCACGTTTAATAAACGGATATCTCCGACAATTTTTTCGACTACATTTTGTCACTTTGATAATTAACAGATGTGGGATGCGAGAAGAGCGTGGTAAGCGGGCTAACATAGCTCAGTGGTCAGAGCAGTCGACCGGCAATGGAAAGGTCCCGGGTTCGAATCCCGGCCCGGAAGCGCACCACGATTTCTTCTCGGATAGTGATCTTGGAGTTTTGTCGGGGGATTACCCGTGTATGTCACACATACTTTCCCGTGTATTTTGTATGTGTACTGAACATATAGATGTACGTACAGTCGACATATACTGAACGTACATTGTAGGTGTACTGAACGTAGACCGCACGTAATGTAACAGTATATGGCGTATTGCCATACGTATGGTATACGTCTTTCATGAATTTATTAATCGCATATAAGGCGTTTGTAATATGTCTAATATACGTTAAAACGATGTCGCTATCGACGTCTGTAAGACGTATTTAGTACGTATATTGAAGAGCTAAATGTCCGGCTAATATCCGTATAGGGTACATGGATTCGACGCTTGTTAAACAATGCATTTGACTTATTTTCGACGTCTTATATACGTAAAAAATACCCTTTATTTGATCCTATGATATTTGAAATATTTTATTTGAATTGTTTATTTAATTGTGAATTTCGGAAAATCATTGCTTTTTTAAATTTGATTCCACTGTACTAGAGTATTTCAGCGAATATATTCATTTATTTTAATAAAAATTATTGAACACCATTGAGTAGTGACGTTTTTTAATGCTTCTAATAATTTTGGTATTTGGCATGAAATTCTCAAAAAAAAGATTTAGTCGTACAGCCTGAACGGGTCTGTTCAGATGGTTTATTTGAATCAACGAGCAAATTGATAGACGTAGTATGCTCCGTAGCCGCAGCGTGGCGCAAAGGTCTGAGGCTTCCCCCGCAAGTCTTCGTACTCTAAGCGAGCATACAAACAAGGCCGCGGGACGTATCTACGCACCACGAATTTTGCGCATTGTCGCTAGTGATCGGCCAGGTGTATTCCGTAAGACCCGGTACTTACACCTCTTAGGATATCCACGCAAAAGGAACATCCTCCCGTGTATACTAAAATACTGGTGATAAGAAATATTTTTTATAATGTTTTACTATTGTGGATTGTCAACAACTAGGATATATATGTTTTGTATATGAGAAAATATGGTAAATTAGTTGCAAATAAAAATACCAGTAATTCAAAAACAATTTTTATTTGTTCAAAATGACCATATACTTTAATTTAAGACACATTTACTGCATGCAAATAAAGATATACTAGTATGTTACTGATGACGGAATTATTAAATCTCAGAATCGGCCCAAACGCACTACGAGTAGTCGTGAACTTGGATGTCCAGCGGATGTCAATAGCCAACATGAGAGCCCAACAAGACACCAAAGAGGCGAGGAAGTTGAAAGAAGCAACTCAAAAGGAGTCAGAGGACATAGCAGCGTTAATGGAAGACCTCATGTATAGTCTAGAAATGGCAGATTGAAAGTAACATAAAAAAATATTTGATTTCAAGACGCTGACGCGGTACTTTTATCTATTGCGTTATTCTCGAAAATACTTTCTTCAAACTGGTGGACAAAATGTCTCGAGATTCACTGAACCGATTTAAATGAGATTTATACCACATATTCTTTATAATATTATCTAGGATGTAAGTAGCATAGGATTTTTTCATTGGATGTCGAGTTAATTTTTATGATAATTGTAAAAACTCAAACATTGGTAAAAATTGGAGTTCTTTTTCAAACACTTACAAATTACTACAATTTTTTTCTAATTTTCCTGTCGCCATTACTGTTTCTTACAAGAAAATGTTTATTTTCCATTTTTCAGACGATGCCTGAGAGAGGAAAAAATCCAACATCGGCAAGGATTTTCAAGAGAGGGTCATCCTCGACGACTTATATCTCGGCCGCGTTTTATGTTTTTCATTCCTTTTTCGTAAACTTGTTCACAAAACTATAAGGTATTTGTAAAAACCATTTATTGTTTTATATATTTATACGTATCTTGATCAAATACGTATTTATTGAATTATCAAAATCAAGCAATGCTTGAAACAAATAAAAAAAAATATTTTTTAAACAAACAGAATCTCTATAGGCCGCGAGGCAACGAAATTTATTTCACTCATATACATCATAGTCAAATGAAATAAACAATAAATATACAATCGCAAACAGCAAGGGACGGGTGGAAAATAAATGAGAGATATTACATATCCGCTGTAACGAATTGTGGTTTCCAGAGCGCAGTCACCCGGGAAAGTCACAATACCTTCGTCTTTATGAATTCCACAGGATCCGAAGAAAAATTAGTCTCGATTTTACATCAATTCAGTACACTTCCGGGTCGAAAAGTAACGGGCGACGGATCAGCCGATTTTCTCCTCACCAGGTCAGCGAATAGACTACGACGACGAAATTGATGCCGTGTCCCCTCTTACTCACGAAGCGGATGGTGATATTCTTCCCACCCGGGCCTCCCGACATGACGGTCGCCGTCGCGCCGCTACCGTTTGTCTTCTGGTCGAGTGCCATCACTTGCGTTATTATTTCGTGTTCCTTGGTGTTGAAGGTCTGCGTGAGAGAGACGACCTGCAGCACCGCCGAGGCCCTCGTGACGCTTTGCTGCAGGAAAAGATGATCACCCGACAAACGATTCCCGACGATCAGATGATGCGATTCGTTCGCCTTGGGGGCGTGAAATTCGAGCGGTGCAGCAGCAGGCGTGCCGTTGGTTACCGACATGATCGCGGCAAGTGCCAAAACGGTCAAAAGATCGACGATTTTTCCGCTCATTCTGTAGCCGTGAACTCGTTCCTCGTACTGTACGTAGAACAGACTAATTCTTTGCGGTCAACTGTGGCGACTGTGAGATTCTCGCCCGTGTATGTACTGCGCAATTTTTTTATCGCTTTGATTGCAACGCTATCGCTTTCATCGAAATCGACAATCATAGCTGCTGTGTCATCGATGAAACTGTTTTTTTTCGTCGAGTGTGCAAATTATAATTATCGTGCTTGTTTATATATAGATATGTGTATGTTATTGTTATTTATTTTATTGATTTATTACTACATTATGTTTTTTCTTTTTTTTTAAGATAGGTACCCGTGAGGAAATTGAGTTGGGGCTGTGATCGGACACCAATAATATTCCCCTAACTTTATTCGGGCCCTAATCTGGAAGCCACATGAGGGCCGTTAGCGGCCGGTCACACTTTGTCAACAAGGGCCCTCAAAGGCGCAAAGACCGGGGCCTTATAAGTTGCCTCAATGGCGCCTCATCAAAACCATTTTAGCGCCTTGAAAATGCCTCAACGGCGCCTCATCATAACCATTTCAGCGCCATAAAATATCCGTATCAGTGGATATACGTGTATGTTAAATGCGTCAGGGCATATCTGTATTTGTTTTTATGTAATTGTTCATGTGCATAGGTGTGGGCGTGAGTACATGTGTATGTATGTGTGCGCGCGTAGAAATGTGATTGCGTATTTGCATGTGAGCCTTTATTACAAACTGCCATGACAAAATTAATCCAAAAAATAATCCATCCTAAGTGTTTCGAATTGCGCTCGTGGAGAGTTTCGTGGCTGAGGGTTGGGCCGTCGTTCGCTAGGCCGATTCCGCTTAAATGATGGTGGAGACGAGTTTCGTTATTTTCGTTTAATTCTCTCTCTTCCTTACATATTAATACACTATGTTAATACGCAGTGTGAGTTTATTTTCGGACGCCAGACTAGGCTGGGTTTCGTTGACGTCCGTTGCCCTGGGCTAGGCAGAGGCGGGGTATAGGAGTCCCCCGTGTTGGTAGTGGTAGAGGCTCTCTCCGGCGTTGTCGACGGCGTTGTCGGCGGCGTTGTCGGCGGCGTTGTCGGCGGCGTTGTCGGCGGCGTTAGCACCTCGGGTGGACCTGTTGGCTGCAGGACAGCCTGGCTGGCTGTGGCCGTTAGCGAGCGGCTAACGACTGACTCGGAGGGCTCCCACTCGCTGCTCGACTGGTCGCTGGTCTGGCAGGCTGTGGTCGTTAGCAAGCGGCTAACGACTGACTCGGAGGACTCCCACTCGCTGCACGACTGGTCGCTGGTCTGGCAGGCTGTGGCCGTTAGTAAGCGGCTAACGACTGACTCGGAGGACTCCCACTCGCTGCACGACTGGTCGCTGGTCTGGCAGGCTGTGGCCGTTAGCAAGCGGCTAACGACTGACTCGGAGGGCTCCCACTCGTTGCTCGACTGGCCGCTGGTCTGGCAGGCTGTGGCCGTTAGCGCGGCTAACGACTGACTCGGAGGGCGTCGGCGGCGGTGAGTGCGGCGTGGGCACGACGGTCCAGCGTGGAGATGTCCAGCGTCTTTCACGGCAGCGTAGGTTGTCCGGAGAGGGTAGGCAACGAGTGCTCCCCGAGATAGCTTTACCGCCGCTAGGCAAAGGTGAGCGTCTGCTCTCGTGCAAGGACCTGCTTGTAAGGCAGTGATCTAGAGCAAATCTGGTCCGGAGAGTTCAGCTGTCGAGTGAGTCGCGGCGCCGCTATAAATAGATCCTCGTGTATCGCGCCGCGTGTGAGAAACTTGGGCACGTCGGCCGGGTCGCCTGACTCGGGCGCTCACTGCCGCGTCGTGCGGGTAGCTGCCACGTAGGCGCTGGTCGAATCCCATTCACTAAGGAATGGATGTGTAGTACAAATAAAAAAATATATGGGTCTACTGAATCACTAGAATCTATTTCCATTGAGGGAAAGATCTGGAAAACAAAGACCAATTTATTTACTTATCCTACACAGTCAGATAAAGTTTATGAATGGGAAATATCAGCGAAGTCTTCAGAAAAAATAATTTTCCCTATGATGAGTATTGAGCGGAAATTAGTTGCTATGAAGATGTCGAGAAAACCGGTTGGGACTGTTCACACTTATGCGCTAGCATTACTCCATGTATGAGTGAAACCATGAGTAATTGTTTGTATCTATGTAAAAGGTTTCTTTAATTTGATAAATAAATAGTCTGATGTTTGTCTGCATAGTTGTGTTCATCGTTGATTTTTTTATTTGCTAATGCCCTTACGCTTTTTCCCAATTTGCGTTCGATAATATCCCGTGCGGAAATTGAACTAGGGCTTTGGTCGGGCCCATATAGAATTTCCCTAACTTTAATAGGGCCCTAATCGGGTAGCCTCACATGGGCCCTTAGTGGCCGGTCACACTTTGCTACTGAGGGCCATTAAAGGCAGAATAATAAGGGCCTTCAAGGATTCCTGATCGACGCCTCATGTAAACCATGGTGTGCCGATAAGTTATCCCTGTCAATGGATATGCTCACATGTGTGTACATGTATGTGTTTTTGCGTATATGTGTCCGTTTATATAAGGTTACGATACACTGCCAAATTTTTTAAATTTATTGAAATAGGATCTATTTAAATGAGATAGGTTTTTTCCTCGTCTCACGGCCTTCTACGATCTTATTTGTTTCAAAGATATTATTTATTCGTTTCAGCTATTCTTTTTAAATATCAAATATATTCAAATCGAATAAATAAAGATTCGATTCAAATAAATCTTTATTTGCTTACAATGTACACTGTAAATCTAAGTGTACTATGTGCATAAAATATTTCATAAATCCAAAATTAAATTAAGCACTTCATTGAAAGTTTACCACAACGATTTTGTATCGTAATTCGTCATGCCCTGGCCCATGGAGGCTAGAGTGGGAGGAGTCCGATCTCTTATGGAGAGACTTGAAAAAAGTGGCTACAAAAATATGGTCCTACCGGGATGGCGCCACTATCTCCAAAATCTCGAGACACGAGCTGGGTGTGACAGAGACGGAACAAGTAAATAATGAGAAGTGAGCTGCAGTGCAGCCAGATCGCGCGCAAAAGTTACCCCCTCTCTAGTCTCTTGCGCGCCCATCACACAATCATAGTAGCGCGTGTCCGTGAGCGAGCGACGCTCGGACGTCTTCGGAAAGAGCCGAGCGCCATCGAAGTTTCCCGACCGCGCCTTCGGCAGCTACACCAATACATGGACGCTGAGCACGTTCATGTGCGGCCAAGCCGAAACGAAGGCTTCGAGGGAAAAAGCAATCTGAGCACGACTCGCGCGTGGGGTCACCCGACGGCACGAGCGAGGCTTTTAGATGATTTCAATGCTTATTTAGCTCTTGATTCTCTGCGTTATTAATGTATACAAAAAATGTATCGCACACTCTGATCGCTTATTTTTTTAGTTTATACGTTAATTTAAATATAATAATAAATCTAAATTACAACTTATTTATCTTCTAAAATATTGTTTACGCTTTACTCACACCCGTCCTTACGCCAAATAAATTATAATTCATAAAATTAGGCGGAAATATATTTATATTCGTATTATTATATTAATTCTCATAGCTCTCATATGAAAACTCTCATATGAAAAACACAAAAAAAAACTTCAAAACCTTAGATTTCAACGAACCGAGAACATACATCTTCACATTTTCAATCATGACGAATTTTTAAGAACAATATCATCACAAACACATCTGAACCAAAACAATATACATTACCTAAATTATCAAAACATAAATCAAACAACACAAAATCACAACATCTTATACCCAACTCTTACCAATAGACAACAGGACACAAATAATAATCTTTCCACTGATCCTCTGAATAATATAAATTCGACAATCACATTAAATAAAAGGAAAGAATGGCTTATAAATCTCTCCAACATTGATATTCCGCTACACATTTCCACATTCTTGTCTCTAGGTGAAAAGTTTTGTTTTCCTTACCTGAAACTCTCAAACATAAAAACTCATATCCACAAATTGATCTCCGAACTTGAGTCCAAATTAGATTTTTTACTCGACAAACCTAGACAAATCGAAATTAGAAGCAGATTCACTAAAATCTTAAACAAAATAAATATTCCAACATCATTTTCCAACACCAATCAAATTATAAAACACACGTCCTCATTCTTAAAAAACAACCCTCAACTTTTAGTTACACGAGCTGACAAAGGAAATTCAACAGTCATTCTTAACAAATCAGATTGCATTACAAAAACTCATAATTTACTCGCAGATTCCTCAACTTACAAATTAACAAATAGAAATCCCATCAACACTCTACAAAAAGGCATTAACAATATTCTCTCCAGATGGAAAACCCTGAAATTCATTGATGAAACAAAATACAAATACTCAAAAGCTGAAAATTGCAACATATCTCGTCTTGATTGTCTGCCAAAAATTCATAAAAATAATTATCCACTTCGTCCAATAGTATCATCAATAAATAGTCCAACACATAAACTAGCTGAATTTATACAATCTAAACTTTCTAAATTAATCAATACGACTAATTCACACGTCAACGATAGTTTCCACCTAAAACATTCACATTCTAACATCTCAATTCCACTCAACTACAAATTGGTCTCGTTTGATGTCGTTTCTCTCTATACCAACATCCCATTACAACTTGTTATTCAAAGCCTTCAAAGAAGATCAAATATATTTTCAAAAACATTTCTTTTAAACGAAATAATTAAAGTCATGGAATACATCATGTTCTCAACTTTCTTTATATTTGAAAATAAAATTTACCAACAAATCTCAGGGTTACCAATGAGCTCACCTTTGGCTCCAATACGGCATATAGGGCATATGAAAAAGAGAAATTTCTGGGAAAAAAATGAGAAATCATGAATTTTCAGTAAAAAAAATGTGTTTTTGGGAAATAGACCAGAACTTGAATATGTTTTAAATAATTTTTTCTCCGAAAATCTCAAATACGACTAAAATATGAGAAATTGTGAAAAATTTGCACTAGGGACCCCTGCGGACCGAAGTCAGGAACGCTACCAACGGGACCATCTCATCGCTTGTAGAATATGTACACTTTCTGGTACTTAGGATTCGCGGCCGGATGGATGATTAGCTTGTTTTTGGGGATAATGCTTTATCGCTTGATGAAAGTATGAAAATTAATATAAATACGAATATAAATATATTTCCGCTTACTTTTATGAATTATAATTTATTTGACATAAGGACGGGTGTGAGTAAAGCGTAAACAATTTTATATAAGATAAATAAGTTGTAATTTAGATTTATTATTATATTTAAATTAACGTTTAAACTAAAAAAATAAGCGATCAGAGTGCGCGATACATTTTTTTATACATTAAGGAGGTACACCAGCTTCAGCAAAATGGTGATAGATCAATAAAATTTGGTGAATATATTCTTTAGTATTATTCATGTAGATACAAATTTTTTCAGATTTTTTGGTTGTGCCGTTTTCTTACAAATAATTCACAAGCGTTTATTCTTATACCCGGAATATATACCTATATCTATAAAAACGCTATGCTTATACACGTGAACTTCAATGTTCAATTATTCGATAACGGCACAATGAAAAAATCTGAAAAAAATTGTATTGACATATATAATACTAAAGAATATACTCACCAAATTTTATTGATCTATCACCATTTTGAAATTTGACCATGGTTTAGCATGGCAACATTGTATGAAGCTGGTGTACCTCCTTAATACCGCAGGGAATCAAGAGCTAAATAAGCATTGAAATCATCTAAAAGCCTCCCGCGTGCCGTCGGGTGAAGTCACGCGCGAGTCGTGCTCAGATTGTTTTTTCCCTCGAAGCCTTCGTTTCGGTTTGGCCGCACATGAACGTGCTCAGCGTCCATGTGTTGGTGTAGCTGCCGAAGGCGCAGTCGGAAAACTTCGACCGTGCTCGACTCTTTCCGAAGACGTCCGAGCGTCGCCCGCTCACGGACACGCGCTACTATGATTGTGTGATGGGCGCGTAAGAGACTAGAGAAGGGGTAACTTTTACGCGAGATCTGGCTGCACTGTCTGGCTGCACTGTTTCCTGCTCGAGATTTTCGAGATAGTGGCGCCATCCCGGTAGGACCACATTTTTGTAGCCACTTTGAATTGCACAGATCGGCCTCCTCCTACTCTAGCCTCCCTGCCCTGGCCTTTCGGAATAATTTTTTACGAAGAAAATATTTCACTTATATCGGTATTGAACCTAATACCTACCTACTCATAGCTACGCACGCTGCCCCTATGCTACCGAGTGCTTGTAACATCTTCGTCGCAGATATGGCATAAAAGACCAAATTAATTCCTATAATTATTTGCTGTATCACATAAACAATATCAATTAGTTAATATCATTGTGATATTAACTATCACTACGCGAAATAGTTTTTCATGTGGAAAGTATTCGGCGAAAATAGTCGCTGGGATTGTTCAAACATACGCGCTGGCATCACTCCATGAGTGAATAAGGCAATAGGAATAATATGTAATTTTTTGAAGGATTTGTAAATGTAATGTATAATAATTTTTAATGCCCTCACGTTTTTATCCTATTTTTACCTATCATCGAATAATTGAGTGTAGTAATTAAAATACCACAAACGATTTAGTCCAAGCTATGTATATTGGTCCGTTTCCTATAATGCCCAAACCTGGCCCCCTTGTGGCAATATACGACCCGCAAAGGCCCTTATTATGTCAACCCCTGTCGGGATTGCCATATAAGGGCCTTCAAGGGCTTATTTGAGGCTTCCCTGATAGGGAAAGCCTCAAATAAGCCCTTAAAGGCCCTTATCCCAAGGGCTTTCTTTTTATGAGGGATGCCCTATCAATTTTCCGCACGGGTTATCCTCTTTTTTCCGTCGTAGGATATCTTCCACATACTTAGCCACCGTGGTCCCGTTTATTTCTTGCCGTAGCATAGACCTCCATAAAGCTAGCAGAGCAAAGTCCCGAAGATGGATTTAATTGGTATCAAAATTTTGTGCTCTTTATGTGCTAATTTTGTGCTCCATTAAAAAATGTTGTGCTCTTGTCGTTTAGCGGGTAATTAGGAATCCGCTGGCTTACCATCCATACCTCCGTTGGCTTACCATCAAGCTAGCAGAGCACTTAATGATCTCTGCCACATCTAAGAATGAAACTGCGTGATTTTTATGTGCTTTTTATGTGTTTTGCGAATATCGAACAGCCAAACCCAAATTTTATTTTTCACCCAATTTAGACCCTCAAAAAACCCTCCAATAAGAGCATATACGATTTTTTGGATATTCTGAAATGAAAATATATCATATTTGTGTGCTTTTTATGTGCTCTACGAATATTCAAGAGCCAAGCCGCTAAACCGATAATTTCTCCTAAAACCACCCCTACGAGACCGAAGCTACCCACAAATACGAGTATTGGCTATTATTTCGATATCGCAAAATCAAAGTAGTCCACATTTATGTGCTCTTTATGTGCTCTATGAATATCCAAGAGCCAAACCGCTAAAACGTAAATTTCTCCCAGAACCACCCCTACAAGACCCAAGCCACCCGCCAATACGAGTACTGGTTATTTTTTCGATATCGCAAAATCGAAGTTTTCGATTTCCAATTACCCGCTAAATGACAAGAGCAGAAAAAATTTTAATGGAACACAAAATTAACACATAAAAAGCACAAAATTTTTATACCAATTAAATTCATTTTAAGGACTTTGCTCTGCTAGCTTCATGGGGGTACCTATTGGTCGGAAATGAAGCTATTTTCAGTTGGTGAATTTTTTCCTAGGCTTACAAGAGTTGAGAATTGCGCCTACCGGCATGGCATCGCCGAAAACGCTTTTCAGCACCGGAGACTCCCCTAAAAAAATTGGTCGAAAACCACTTTAGAACTGTTTTTTTTTCAGCTCTAAACGAATATGCATAATATTTTTGAACGTTGTAAGGATTTTTTAGAGTGTTAAAAAAACGATTTTTCGAAAGTTTGACACCGGTGTCCTCCTTTAAATAATGTGAGAAAAAAAAACTAGATTGGCTTATGATAAGCCAATCTAGTTTTTTTTCTCACATTCAGCAAATTTTAGGGGCAGACAGCTGTTCGTCTATCTATTTGACGTCGCTTGGCAAAGTTTCGATGGGATCTAAAGAGCCGTTTCAGAGATTTTTGGGTATCTATAATTGTTCTACCATACTGACCGCGATGAGGTGTCATTCCGTCTTAAAAACAGCGAGATCCGCACTACCGATTGAACGAGAGGCCGCGTCGAAATTTTCTGGCATGTGGCACATGGCCTTAAATGCATCCTAATCAAATCGAATAAATCGTAAATACACGATCGCGAACGGCAAGGGACGGGTGCAAAATGAATGAGAGACATTACATATCCGCTGCAACGAAATGTGGCTTCCGGAGCGAAGTCACCCAGAAAAATCACAATTCCTTCGTCTTTAATAACTCCACAGGATCCGAAGAAAAATTAGTCTCTATTTTACATCAGTTCCGTATACTCCCAGGCCGAAAAGTAACGGGCGACGAATCAGCCGATTTTCTCCTCACCAGATCCTCGAGTAGATTTTGACGATGATCTTGATGCCGTATCCGGGCTTGCTCACGAAGCGGATGGTGACACTCTTCCCACCCGGGCCTCCCGACATGACGGTCGGCGTCGCGCCGTCGCCGATAGTATTGGGATCGAGTGCCAACACTTGCGTTATTTTTTCGATTGCGTTGGTGCGGAAGGTCTGCGTGACAGTGACGATCTGCATCCCCGCCGAGGCCTTTGTGACGCTTTGCTGCAGGAAAAGATGATCACCCGGTAAACGATATCCGACGATCAGATCATGCGATCCCCTCGCCTTGGTGTCGTTAAATTTCAGCGGTGCAGCAGCAGGCGTGCCATTGGTTGCCGACACGATCGCGGCGAGTGCCAAAACGGTAAAAAGATAGACGATGTTTCCGCTCATTCTGTAGCCGCGAACTCGTCCCTCGTACTGTACGTACAACAGACTAATTCTTTGCTGTCAACTGTGACGACGGTGAGGTTCTCGCCCGTATATGACTGCGCAAATTTTTTATCTCCTCGATTGCGACGCTATCTGTTTCGAATTGCGCTCGTGGAGAGTTTCGTGGCTGAGGGTTGGGCCGTCGTTCGCTAGGCCGATTCCGCTTAAATGATGGTGGAGACGAGTTTCGTTATTTTCGTTTAATTTTCTCTCTTCCTTACATGTTAATACACTATGTTAATCCGCAGTGTGAGTTTATTTTCGGACGCCAGACTAGGCTGGGTTTCGTTGACGTCCGTTGCCCTGGGCTAGGCAGAGGCGGGGTATAGGAGTCCCCCGTGTTGGTAGTGGTAGAGGCTCTCTCCGGCGTTGTCGACGGCGTTGTCGGCGGCGTTGGCACCTCGGGTGACCTGTTGGCTGCAGGACAGCCTGGCTGGCTGTGGCCGTTAGCGAGCGGCTAACGACTGACTCGGAGGGCTCCCACTCGCTGCACGACTGGCCGCTGGTCTGGCAGGCTGTGGTCGTTAGCGCGGCTAACGACTGACTCGGAGGGCGTCGGCGGCGGTGAGTGCGGCGTGGGCACGACGGTCCAGCGTGGAGATGTCCAGCGTCTTTCACGGCAGCGTAGGTTGTCCGGAGTGGGTAGGCAACGAGTGCTCTGGTCCGGAGTGGGTAGGCAACGAGTGCTCCCCGAGATAGCTTTACCGCCGCTAGGCAAAGGTGAGCGTCTGCTCTCGTGCAAGGACCTGCTTGTAAGGCAGTGATCTAGAGCGAATCTGGTCCGGAGAGTTCAGCTGTCGAGTGAGTCGCGGCGCCGCTATAAATAGATCCTCGTGTATCGCGCCGCGTGTGAGAAACTTGGGCACGTCGGCCGGGTCGCCTGACTCGGGCGCTCACTGCCGCGTCGTGCGGGTAGCTGCCACGTAGGCGCTGGTCGAATCCCATTCATTCCGCCCGCCTCATCTTGAGCTCAAGATGATGGTTCCGTTTGACTTGCTACCGGGAGTAGTACGATCTTGGCAACAGGTCTCGTGAGTGTGGTCGTGGCGGTGCGGAGCTGGACGACCCGGATGAGATCGTCAGGACCAGGTAATACGTTGATGATGCGAGCTAGGGGCCATTTAGCAGGTGAAGTTGCTTCGTTCCTGATTAGGCATAGCCGCCCGTTGTAGTATTCGTCTACTGGGTCTCGCCATTTAGTTCGCGGGCTCAAGTTGTGGATGTATTCCGTGGACCAGCGGGCCCAGAAATGGTCTCTCATCTGATTTAAATGCTGCCAGCGCGTCAAGTGATGTGGGTGATGTTCCAGCAGCGACGGTTCGGGGATGGCAGTAAGTGCTGTTCCCACAAGGAAGTGTCCCGGAGTTAACGCAGTGACGTCCTCCGGATCGTCGCTTAGAGCGCAGAGCGGCCTTGAATTAAGGCAGGCTTCGATTTGAGCCATGAGGGTGGCCATTTCCTCGTAGGTGAGGGTAGCTTCTCCGATGACTCGCTTAAGGTGGTATTTCGTGGACTTGACTGCGGCCTCCCACAGGCCACCGAAGTGCGGTGCGCCTGGAGGATTGAATCGCCAGGAGATGCCTCGGTCGGCAGCTGCCCCTCTAATTTTCCCAAATTCTTGGGAGCTGGCGGTGAAGAGGCGCCGTAGCTCGTTGTCAGCCCCTACAAAGGTGGTTCCTTGGTCACTATAGAGGGTGGAACATACCCCGCGTCGCGCCACGAACCGTTGGAGTGCAGCGATGAACCCTCTGGCTGAGTAGTCGGAGGCGACATCGAGGTGCACGGCCTTGGTTGCCAGGCATACAAAAATGACCAAGAATGCTTTTGTGGTCTTATGTCCTCTTCCGGGCGTAGTCCTTAGGAGGATGGGGCCGGCATAGTCGACTCCGGTGTGGTCGAAAGGTCGACTTGGCGTGATACGGACGGCGGGAAGATTTGCCATCTGCTGCGTCGTAGTTTCCGCCCGCCATCGGCGGCACGTCACGCAGCCCGCAATTATGGTTTTAACCAGGCGGCGTCCCTTTGGGATCCAGCACCGTTGGCGGAGACGATAAAGGGTTAGCTGTGTTCCCCCGTGCAGAGTGAGCGCGTGGAGCTGTCTCACCAATAGTTCGGATAGGTGAGCTTCCGCTGGTAGCAGAAACGGGTGTTTCTCGCTCCAGGGTAGCTGGGAGTTCTTCAGTCTGCCTCCGACTCTCAGTACCCGGTGCTCATCCAGAAACGGAGCTAGTGCTCCTAGAGGTCCTTTCCCGTGCAGAGGGATCTTCTGCTGTAGGCACCGTATGACCTCATGGTAGTAGTCGTTCTGAACCACCCGTATCCACGTGAGTTCCGCTTCCCTTAGCTCGTCGGCCTCTAAGATTGCTGCTCTTTGTTTGACGCCGCGCCGCCATCTTTTGCACCAGGCTGTGATGCGTAGCAGGCGATTATACGACGAAAAGCGGCTAAGCGTAGTATTTGGAGGCGGCTTGGGATGAATAACCACTGCGTGAGTGGTCACCCTTGCCTCGGGCAACTCCGTCGCCGTCGGAACGGTGGTGCTCATTTCACTTCCCAAAGCGGTATGGAGACAAGGCGGCCCTTGCCACCAGAGTGGATGTGTGAGGAGCTCTCGTGGAGACAATCCCCTGGAGGCGCAATCCGCTGGATTTTGTTCTCCTGGTATGTGCTGCCAGCGTCCATCAGGTACTAGCTGCTGGATTGACGCGACTCGATTGGCGACGAATGTTTTCCACTTGGAGGGATGTTGTAGGATCCACCCGAGCGTCACCGTCGAGTCTGTCCAGAGCCTTATGCTTGTTGGCTGCTGGGTTATGATGCGCCGACTGTGATTCACTAGGCCGCTGAGCAGATGCGCTGCGCATAGCTCCAGCCGAGGGAGCGTGACGGGCTTCAGTGGAGCTACCTTGGTGCGTGCGGCGATGAGTGTCACCCGGTAGCTTTGATCAGCTGTCTGGGTCCGGGTGTAGAGTACGGCCCCGAATGCTCGTTCCGAGGCGTCTGCAAACCCGTGAAGTTCGAAGGGGTCAGATGTTCTGATCCAGCGCGGAATCCGGAGGTCACGCAACAGTTTCCACTGGTCGCGAAATGCCTTCCAGCCTTTAGCTAGCTCGGGAGGCAGTGGATCGTCCCAGCCCAGCCCTGTCAACCAGCAATTTTGTATGTTGATTTTTGCCTTTACGCTGATGGGAGCCAGCCATCCCAGCGGGTCGAAGAGTTGGGCCGCTTCGCCTAACACGCTTCGCTTGGTTACGGTATCTTTGGTTGATACTTCCACGCGGTAGTGAAAGACATCGTCTGAATGGTCCCACAGGAGACCCAGCGTCTGTTGACTTTCTGTGTCAGCTGTCCAGGAGCGTGCTGCGTCCTGGATAGTTTGCTCCTTGGGCAGTGTTTGCAAGAGCCTTGCGGAGTTAGAGGCCCACTTTTTTAGCGGGAATCCGCCCGCCATGCAGAGCTGTTGAAGTTCCTTCTGTGTCGCTGTCAGCTCGTCCAGTGTTTCGGCGCCAGTAAGGATGTCGTCCATGTAAGTGTCTTCCCGGAGGGCTTTTGCCCCGCGCGGGAATTGGTCCCCATCGTCTGAGGCTAGCTGGCGGAGCGTCCGTATAGCCAGAAAGGGGGCGCAGGATAAACCGTAGGTCACGGTTTTAAGGCGATACTGCTTCACCTCCTCCGCCTTGTGTTGCCTCCAAAGGATTCGCTGGAGGTCTTGATCGTCTGGGTGGACTAGTATCTGCCTGTACATCTTCTCGATGTCCGCTGCTACGGCATAGCGGTGCGTTCGCCATTTGAGTAAAATGTCGGGCAGGGCTGGCAACAGGTTAGGCCCCGTCAGAAGTGACTCGTTCAGGGATTGTTCCCCAGAGGCGTGCCAAGAACCGTTAAACACGACTCTGAGTGGAGTCGATGTATTGGAGTTCCGTAGTACTCCGTGATGCGGGAGGTAGCATACTCGCTGCGGTACGGGTCCGCTCGTGATTTCCTCCATGTGGTTAAGTTGCTCGTAAGTTCGGAGAAACTCGTTATATAACTCTTGAAGCGCGTGGTTCTTGCTGAACCTTCCCTCGAGATGAGTTAGGGCCCGAGAGGCTCCGTTGAATGTGTTGGAGAGATCAGGTAACTCTCCCCTTAGTGGCAGACGGACTGAGTAGCGCCCGTTCTGTCTTGTGTAGCTAGAGGAGAAAAGCGCCTCACATTGTTGGTCCTCCATGGAGGGAGGAACCGGAGAACTTGGCTCTTCCTCTTGCTCCCAAAAACGCTTTACGGTGGTAGCCAGATCGTCCACCACCACGCATTGTTGGACTGCTCGAAGCTCGTTCGGTGACCCGTGACCCGTTGTTCCCACCAGTATCCAACCAAACGATGTCCGTTGCGCGATCGGTTGGTGGGATCGTCCTTTCCGTAGGCCCGGTTGCACTATCGTAGCGTTTGCGTCGGCGCCTAGGAGGATGTCGATTTGGTCGCCATTGTGGAATGTAGGATCCGCAAGTTGCAATCCCTTGACGTGCTTCCACTCTGGTCTCTTAGGTGCTACGACCCTTCCCTTTGCTTTGGTCGTCTGGACTCCTCCTACTCCGCAAATGTTCAGAGAGGTCCTGGACCGTTGGAGTTTCATCCGTTGTGCTAGTCTCTCAGAGATTAAGCTGACTTCCGACCCTTGGTCAATGAGTGCGCGGGCCGGATGTGTGTTGCCATGCTTATCGTAGAGTAGCACCCTAGCTGTTGCCAACAGAACGGAGATTTCTTTGCCTCTCGTGAGGTGGCTGCTAACGCTCGCTAGCCCGGTGGCAGAATGCAAGGTTGAGTGGTGTTTTTCGGCACAAGTCGTGCACACCTTGACTGACTTGCATTCGGCCAGCTGATGTCTGCCCAGTCAGTTCGTGCAGCGTTTCAAGCGTTGAACTGTGTGCCAGCGTTGATCCGGAGTTTGCTCCTTGTATTTGTCGCAAAACATGAGGAAGTGCTGCTGGTTGCATAGGCCGCAGCTGCCATGCGCGGTTTCCCTTTTTTGTGCGACAAACGAGTTCGGGCGGGGGCGACCGTCCGCCTTCCTTGGAGGTTGGTGAGATGGTAAAGCTTCCAAGATTTGCATCCGCTGCTCAAGGAAGCTCCTCAGCGCCGCACAGTTAGGTGGCTCGACTGAGGTGCTGACCTCTCCTTCCCATTCGCGTCTCGTTTGTGGGTCGAAGAGCTGCACTGCGAGAAAAACGAATAAGTCTTCTGTCGTTCCCACCGGGCGTCCTATGCCGGCTAACCCGTCGATGGTGGAAATGATGACATTGAAGATCCGGTGAATTTCGGCTACCGTCTCGCCTTTCATTTTGGCCAGGGCGGTGAAGCTTCCTAGCATCGAACTGATGAGCAGTTTCTTGTTGTCGTAGAGGCTGCTTAGAGCAGCCCAAGCGCGCGCGTAATTGTCTTCAGTTGTCGCGAAATTGCTGATCGCCTTCCCGGCGTCGCCGCGCAAACTGGTTTTCAGATAGTGCAGCTTCTCTACGTTGCTGAGGCGTTGATCGCGATCAACAATGGATTGGAACAAATCCTTAAACGCTGGCCAGTCGCTGCACTTTCCCGAAAATGAAGGTATCGTGATGCGCGGTAATGCCGTATGTCCTGCTGTCGTTGTCTCATGCCTCATGCTGGGCTGTTCGGCCAGGCGAGCCAACTCGGAGAGCCAGTCGAGGAGCGTGCCTCTTTGGAGGAAATACGTTTCCTCCGTCATGCTGAGGAGGTCCTTCCGAGAGTACTCGTGCTGCTTTAGCTGAGCGGTGTAATCTCTGCTCAGCAAGTTGTGTTGATCCTCGAACTTGTCCCAGTATTTTTCCAAGGTGTTTATCCGCGTTTTTACGGCTCCTTCCGTGATGTTGGCTTGCCCCAGTTTTTTTAGGTTGTCCATCATGCGTGCTATTCACCCGTGCAGCTCCGATTGGCTCTGGATGAGTGCGTCGAACGACTAACTCATGATGCAGCTGGTGATAGTCTGAAGTTCTAGTTGCCTTCGGATCCGGCTCGAAGGACCAATGTTTCGAATTGCGCTCGTGGAGAGTTTCGTGGCTGAGGGTTGGGCCGTCGTTCGCTAGGCCGATTCCGCTTAAATGATGGTGGAGACGAGTTTCGTTATTTTCGTTTAATTTTCTCTCTTCCTTACATGTTAATACACTATGTTAATCCGCAGTGTGAGTTTATTTTCGGACGCCAGACTAGGCTGGGTTTCGTTGACGTCCGTTGCCCTGGGCTAGGCAGAGGCGGGGTATAGGAGTCCCCCGTGTTGGTAGTGGTAGAGGCTCTCTCCGGCGTTGTCGACGGCGTTGTCGGCGGCGTTGGCACCTCGGGTGACCTGTTGGCTGCAGGACAGCCTGGCTGGCTGTGGCCGTTAGCGAGCGGCTAACGACTGACTCGGAGGGCTCCCACTCGCTGCACGACTGGCCGCTGGTCTGGCAGGCTGTGGTCGTTAGCGCGGCTAACGACTGACTCGGAGGGCGTCGGCGGCGGTGAGTGCGGCGTGGGCACGACGGTCCAGCGTGGAGATGTCCAGCGTCTTTCACGGCAGCGTAGGTTGTCCGGAGTGGGTAGGCAACGAGTGCTCTGGTCCGGAGTGGGTAGGCAACGAGTGCTCCCCGAGATAGCTTTACCGCCGCTAGGCAAAGGTGAGCGTCTGCTCTCGTGCAAGGACCTGCTTGTAAGGCAGTGATCTAGAGCGAATCTGGTCCGGAGAGTTCAGCTGTCGAGTGAGTCGCGGCGCCGCTATAAATAGATCCTCGTGTATCGCGCCGCGTGTGAGAAACTTGGGCACGTCGGCCGGGTCGCCTGACTCGGGCGCTCACTGCCGCGTCGTGCGGGTAGCTGCCACGTAGGCGCTGGTCGAATCCCATTCACTATCGCTTTCATCGAAATCGACGGCCACGGCTGCTGTGTCATCGATAAAACTTATTTTTGTCGAGTGTGTAAATTATAATCATCGTGCTGGTTTATATAAAGATATGTGTATGTGATTGTTATTTATTTTATTGACGGATTATATGTTTTTTCTGTTTTATTATATGATTTATTATGTTTTTTTTTTGGTAGGTGGTTGGAAAAAACTTTAAAAGGTTGCGAGCCAGGTCCGCACCGCTCGTGTGCGTAGGCTTGCCGTCGGCAACAACGCTAAAAAAATCCACCCCCTTGTCCCCTCGTAGGGCTTTGAACCGGATTCGCTTCCCGCATTACTTGAGGTCGGGCCTAATTTGTCTTTCTGCTATCTTGGCAGCCTCTTCCTTCTCTTTCTTCATCGTTCCCTTTTTCTTTATTGTTTGTCACGGACCTCTCTCATTCGTCGAACCACTTCCGATGTCTGCCGCCTATTCCTCCAAGCACTTATCCTTTTTTTCCTTCGTAGGATATCTTCCACGTACTTAGCCACCGTGGTCCCGTGTCTTTCTTGCCGTAGCATTTCGTGTGTTAAATTATCCGGCGTGATGTGTCCTGTCTCCGATTCAAGCTGTCTGCTCTTTTCGTACCATATATTGAATGTAAACACCGTGTGTTCTCTGTCAGCATGTTGAAACTTGCAGTATTTGCATGCAGCCGTTGAGATCTTGCCCATGCGGTGTCGGTAATCTTGGAAATATCCGTGTCCAGTCAAGAATTGAAAAAGGTAAAAGTTAACCTGACCAAATTCTCTCTTGTACTACGGGACTAACGTCTTTCATGGGCCGGTGGGTCAATCTCCCTTTCGTGTCGTTTGCCCATCTCTCCTGCCAAAAGTTTTCCGTGTGTGTCCTAGCCTCTGTGGCCGTTTGTGCCCGTCCGACCTTGGGGCTTTTCTCGTAGATGCGCTTGCGTTCTAGATCTGGTAGGTCTATGGGTATGACTTCCGCCACCACTTACCGCCCCTACCGCCCGTTCCGATGCCGTGCAATATGAGCTCGCGATCCTAAGAGATCACACGCGCTCGACGCTGGAGATTAGCTTCCGGTACTTTTCGACCTGTAGCGCCTCAGCCCAAATCTCTGCTCCGTACAGCATAATCGAGTGCGACGTAGACATCGTTAAGCCAGTACATGAGCTCGGTATCCATGGTTAACCCTAGCTACCTTGCCGCGTTTTTCGTCGTGATCTGTTCGCCCCCGACGAACATCCCCGTTATCGTCGGTATTCCCCTCCTGGTCAAGCTAGGGTTCCACGACCCGTGTTCTGACAGGCCAGGCCGCGCCAGGACAAGCTGACAGGCCGTGGGAACGGTCAGGCCCGCTGAGGCCTGTGGTGGACTGCCGTCGCCCGACCGATCTATCGGGAGTCGGTAAGGTCAAAGGCGCGGCGTGGCACGGCCCGAGGGGCCTGCCATGGCCTGCACGGGCGCATCGGTTCTCGTTCATTTCGTCCGCGGCCCTACGATGGAGTGGCCGAACGAACTAACATTCGAGTTTTTAAATCTTTACGAAAATGAACAAGCGCTTTGGAATCGCTCGTCGCGCCAACATAAAAATAAGAACAATGTCTATGATGCGTGGTTACGGATAAAAGGTAATTTATAAGACGGAACAATATTCATCACGAAATTAAAAAAGGAAAAAGATAACGTGACGTCAACATACAGGAAATTAGAAGGGAAAATCTAAAATTCTATGAAAACCAGTAGTGGCACCAATGATATTTATAAACCGGAATGGCCATTTGACAACATTATGGCAACATTTTTGGATGACGTATGTAAACAGTCATTTATCTACTAAAACCACAGGGGCTGCACACGCAGCCATGCGCTCCGTATCACTTGGCGTGTTGGAATGGGCAAAAACAACATGCCGATTCGGGCCGACACACGTCGTGGGAATTACTCGGCGCGAAGCGCGATCGTTCGCTCACGCCTCGACAGGTGTGCCAAGGTCTGGCGCGGCCTGTGATATGATGGGCCGTGGGCTCCCACCTTAACGCGAATCGCCACTGTACGCTATCGGTAACTTATCGGGAAATATTCCCGCGGTAGCTTATGGATATCGCCCCAGATCGCATCCCCTGGTGCACAGCGAAAACTGGGCATCTTAATCAACACAAAATCGGCACGAAAGGGTTCCATGACCCTTCGCCCGTAACCTTAACCTCCGCCCGTTCTCCAGCCTGCATGCACTTTACCGCAAATGTGCGCAAACTTCAGTGGATGTTCATTAACAGCGGCTCAAAGGGAGTCAGAGGACATCGCAACAACAATGAAAGCCCTCATGTATGGTCCAGAAATTGCTGATTGAAGAGAATATAAAAAAAATATTTGTTTCCAAGACGCTGACGCGATTAATTTTTCTTTTGCGTTTTTCTCGAAACTACTTTTTTCAAACTGCTGGATAAAATATCTCGAGATCTACTAAACCGATTGTGATAAAATGTATACCACATATTCTATGTAACCTTATCTAGCATACGTTTCTTTTTTATTGGACGCCGCGTTCATTTTTTATTCATTTTACAAACTCAACACGTAAAATTTAGAGTTTTTTCAAACAGCTGTCATTTCTACAAAAAAAAATTATAATGTTTTTCTTCATGCTACACTTTAGCTATTATCTTGCCTTATAAGAAAATTTGTATTATTCATTTATCACACGATCGCTAACAAGTAAAAAAATTCCACCATCCGCAAGGATTTCCAAAAAAGGGTCGTAGCTACTCGACGACTATATCTCTACGACGTTTTAATTTTTCATTCCTTTTTTTCATTTTGTTTATAAAATTAAAATATATTTGTGAAAAATGATAATTGTTGGATGTATTTATATTTATTTTAATCAAATACGTATTTATTGAATTATCAAAATCAAGCAATGCTTGAAACAAATGAAAAAATATATTTTTTAAACAAATAGAAACAAATAAGCCGTGAGGCAACGAAATTTACTTAAGGAGTGAGGTCTAGTTGGAACGTTAAGAAAAAGGCCTTTTTCCGATTTTTTTTCGGCCAAACGATAAAATAATTTACAACAAAAGTTCTTCCGTTTAAAAGATATATATTTAATGTAAACATTATAATTTTTTTAAAGAAATATGTTTCAAAATAAGCCGATACGTATCAATGGCCGAGGACGCTGCAAAAAAAACAGGTTTTGCAGTGATCACTCTCACGCTGTGACGGATTATCTGAAACCAACAAAACAGGAGGGAATCTTTAGTTAATGATATAATGCTCCGGTTGAACGAAGGGTTTTGAAAAATTTCCATTTTTCACAAAATGGCGGACGTTGAAAGTCAAAAGTGTTGTTTTGACCAAAATTTCACTTACAAAAATTGACTATAAAAAAAAAATAATTGTCCAAAAAAAAATCCTTCGTTCATCCGGAGAAAAACTATGTATAGAAGAAGTGATATAAATTTCAACTCGATCGGTAAAGCCGTTCTCGAGTTACATTGATCACCGACTTCGAAAACATGGTTTTGAGAAAAACGAGTTTAAAGTTTTGAGTACGATTTGCATGCAGATAAATTTTTTTTTTGTAACTTACATAGAGTCGTCTATTCCTGGGCCATATAGTTCGCCTTCCTGCGCTTTATTAATTGCATCTGAAGCCATTTTCAGTTGCCGCCGAGCTACCCTCGCCTCTCTAGTGTTTTCCAGGGTTCGCCGGTTAGCTTTCTCGACTCGAATACAATCTTCGGCCTTGGCAAACGCGTGGGCGTGTGGTCCCAACTTGATCCCCATGGCATCAAAGACTGCTAGCAAACCGTATATACCCTCATTAAAAGTGCAGGTAGCGATGTAAGCGGCTATGCTGACGGTAGTATAGCTGGCAGGTAATGTTTTCGGCATGATCTTCCAAACGATTTGGTTAAAACTTTCGTTGCTGTTCTGTGTGAAACCTCCAATGCACCTTTGCAACAATTCATCGTTCGTGAGACTTTCATAAATAGGTTTTATTGCATCGAAGACTTACTTCGGCAACGCAGTGTAATCGTGTTTGAAAGACTTCAACTTCTCCTCGGCCTTTGCTTGTTGATATTTGCACCACGAGTCAGCACCTCGTGGACACTTGTGATGCTGCGGTTTCTCGTCGGTTGAAATCTTGTAATAGAGCGTAGCCCAAATGGCATCCTTCATTTTTTCAACCGAATCAGAGTTGTCACGAATAGCCTTGCCAAAATACACAGATAATTGGTCAATCAATTTAGCAGTCAGTTTCCCTTTACCGCTGAGTCCTTTATTATTTTTTTTTACACGAACGTAGACGGGTGCCCATCCGTTTTTGAATATGACCAACCCATTCTTTTTTCGTCACTACAGTTTCTCCATAAGGAGCAGCTGTAACAATGCCAGAGTCTTTGAATCTCCATCCCCGATGTAATACAAAAATCTCACTCCAAGATTTTCCCATGAACGACGAAACATTTCGATTACAGCATCGACCTCCATCTTTCCCGCACTGCCTATATGATTCGCCGAACAAGTTTCTTTGTGTGTTTCATACCACTCTTCAAATTCTTCCGTGTCTTTTTTATCTTCCCAAACTTCACAAGCCTTGCAGTAAGAACTTTTTACAAGTACGTCAAGAACTTTGCCCGTAAAATGTCCTATTAGCGATGTGACGCCAAACAGAGACGAAAATCCGCGTTTGTGCCACGTTCCATCACCCGACACAATCAAAT
Organism: Ophion slaviceki; assembly: GCA_944452715.1. Lineage (NCBI taxonomy): Eukaryota > Metazoa > Arthropoda > Insecta > Hymenoptera > Ichneumonidae > Ophion > Ophion slaviceki. The sequence goes on from OX101787.1 coordinate 2,973,420, forward strand.
CAGTATTCTTACTTTCACTGGTAGTAGAATTCAAGTTTATCTCTTCTTTAGAAGCCTTCTTCATAAAAAATTGAGCCATACTTTTACTCGCTTCACAAATATGCTCCAGTAATATGTAGTACGTAGATTTAGCCAACCATGGCGGGAAGTCCATCAATGCGCAACATTTTTTTGCACCTTTATAACCAACGCCTATGACACGCATCGCTAATGCGAACTTTCGATTAATTTCAAAAGAATGGTTAATAAAATCGCATGACGGTATGTATTGAGGAGTACACTTATCACACACAACAGAAATTTTGACCCCAAGTCCACGTTCGCTTACTATACCAAATGATATTTTGCTGTTGCACTTTGCACATTTCAAAAAACTCGTGAACCCCGAAAAAACGGTAAAAAATTGATTATTCTGTAATCAACTGCATCCGTTTTTGGCACATGGTATTCATCCTGATCTCTCAATTTTTTGCTGACGTACTCGCTCCGCTATCATCAGTCTCCGCCGTTTTTGGATTAAAATGCTGTTTCCTTTTTAAGGTTCGCGACTTATAAATTCGTCGATTTTTCCTGTCTTCTCGCGATACTTTTTTATCCATTTTGCACTGAAAAACTCAAAAAACTGTTCCAAATATAAACGATCGCACGGTTCAACGTTTCAAATCTAACTGCTTCTGAAACAGTATTTCGAACTACAAAGGTTTTTCTTATTTTCTATATATATATATCGACTCGGGTAAGAGGGAGTTGTAACATTGCGTTACAAATATCGAGACTATCCGAGAAGAGTTCGGAAAGCGGGCTCGCATAGCTCAGTGGTCAGAGCAGTCGACCGGTAACGGAAAGGATCCGGGTTCGAATCCCGGCCCGGAAGCGCACCACCATTTCTTCTCGGATAGTGATCTTGGAGTTTTGTCGGAGGATTACAGTGTACGACGCACATACTTTCCCGTGTGTTTTGTATGTGTACTGAACATATAGATGTACGTTTACTGGACATATACTGAACGTACATTGTAGGTGTTCTGAGCGTAGACCGCACGTAATGTAACAGTATATGGCGCACTGCCATACATATGGTATACATCTTTTATGAATTTATTATTCGAATATAAGGAGATTGTGATATGTTTAATATACATTACAACGATGTCGCTATCGACATTTGTAGGACGTATTTAGTATGTATATTGAAGAGCTAAATGTCCCGCTAATATCCGTATAATGTACACTACCGCTCAAAAGTTTGGATACACCAGTCGATATTTCTTGCGGCTCTAACGGCGTTTTCAAGGGAAACAATTCAGCTTTGTTTTGCTTTTTTGTTTTTTTTTTCGACCCGGTACGCACTTTTGAACGTGTCTGTTTTTCGGCTTTTTTCGACCATCGAGAATTGGGCGCATAACTTATGGAATTTTTTTTGTCTTTTTTATCCATGATAATCTTGAAAGGGGTCGCAGAAGGTCCATTTTCGTTTTTGTTTTAAGTTTCGTACGATTTTTATCGCAAAGTTATTTCATTTTTTGTTAAAAAAGACAAGCTTTGGCAAATGAAACGTAACTCAAGAACTATAGAGTTTCAGAGGAAATGTCATGGATGTAAAAAGTTGTATAAGTTTATACTGGGTCGCCTGGAATTTTTAAAGAATTTTCCTGTAAGATATTTGTTTGGACTATTTTCGCTCGAAACTCTGATGAGTAGGATGGCTTAAGTCGAAAAGTATGACAATTAGGACAAAATATCAGGAAGCGAAACTCTTAATTTTCGATTTTATATTTGCTTGCATTTCTTCAGATGTTTTTTCAAATCTTTTGTACGTTTTTTTTTCAGGTCTCGGTGCTTTTGAAACATTGTAAAAAAAGTTTTGAATAAAATCTGAAAAAATTTCAACGTATTTAAAACGAAACACTCCAATATTTTCCCCTCCTGATATTTTGTCTCTAACTCAATAATTTTCGAGATACGCCGTTCCATTTTTTGCTACAAGTTTCGTAGAAAAAAAAATCGAGAAAATCGATAAATATAAAATGAGCGGGAATATATGTTAGTGTCTCGTTCGAAGATGAAAAGAAATGTAGTCATGCTTGTCATGCCGAAAACTGCACAACGTTTACAGCGTAGCTCCAATTTTAAATAAAAGAATAGAGAATAACAGCCCTCATCCCGCTATCGAGGCTGTCCTCTCTTCAAATTGTTTTGTGTGTGAAATATAATGAATTATCACGACCATCTGAAATGATAATGGGGAAACAAAAACTCCGAGAAAATAAGGCAGGGAGGGAACTTATCATCTTCGATCGAGACACTAACATATAATCCTGATCAAACTTCGCCCGTTCGATCGATCGATTATATTTCGTGTCTCGTTCTCGATTATAAGAAATGTAGATTTTTTGAGTAAAAGTGATAACTCCTAATTCTTGAAATAATTTAATTTCATAAATTCAGAAAATGTAACAATTTTCAACAGTATGCAAGGAATTAACTCAATATCGCTTGCGCAAACTCGTCGTTAGAAACCTGAATAGGTCTATTATAAAATTTGAAGAAAACGTGAGAACCAGAAGACCAACCAGCTGATCGCCGAATAGTGGATATATCCACTCCTCGTTTAAAAGCCAAAGACACTGCTGCATGGCTGAAAACTGGTTGGTATCGATACCGGCTTTCTTCAGTAAAGCTCTGATCCAATAACTGATAGTCTGCGAGGAGGCTGCACCGAAAGGCTTTACCATCGAAATAAACAAACTTTTAGTGCTCTTTCTCATTTGAGATGTTAACTTAATATAGTCAATAACAGCAGAAGCAACACAGAGACCCGGTTTTTCTTTGAAAAAGGGCAAAAACAATTCTGGCTGAAAAACTCCCGGTCCTGACGTTTTAATCTGATCAGGAATTTTAATTGTTATTCCTGAAGCAGATTTCACAATATTTTCAATATTAATTAAAGCTAAAGTTGGAAGTCTTTGAGCTGTTGTAAGAGCAAGTAGGGTTGCCAATTTTACGGTAGCCTCTTTTAACTTCAAATCAGATAAAGGGTGTAATTGTTCGATAAAATTTAAAACCGGAGTTACATCCCAAGTGGAAGAATATTTAGGTTTCGATGGATTTTACTTAAATACCCCTCTCAAGAAACGATAGATTAATAAATCTTCATTGATATTATGCATTGATATTAGAGAAATAACGGAACGAGAATTATTTAAAGTTGCATAACCCGCACCTTTTTTAAATCTAAAATTTAAAAAATCGATAATCTCGGTTGATGTTGCATTTAAAACATCAATATTTCTTGAAAAGGCGAATTCCCACCAACATTTTAAACTGGATTCGTATTGTTTTAGTGTGGAATCAGTTATAGATTTAACCATCACATTTACAGCCTCCTCCGAAAGTCCTCTTTTTATAAACGCCGACCTGACAATTTCCCGACCACCAATGAAAGGTGGGAGGCTAGAGGATGTACCTTGTTTCTGAAAGGAGACGATAACAATGAACAGTTAGGTTCAAAAGTAATAACCGGTCCGATCAAAAGCGAGGTAAAAAGAGGATACCAATGCTGCGATGGCCAAAGGGGCACCACCATAACCCCAACCGCTTTATCATTAATAATCTTTCTCAATGCACGCAAAATAAGTGCGAAAGGAGGAAAGGCATAAAATAGTAAATTATCCCAGGGAACAGTAAAGGCATCTACGGCCAGAGTTTCAGGGTCAGGATACCTCGAGAAAAAATGTTTACATTTTGAATTTATTCGTGTTGCAAAAAGATCCACCGGAAAAGGGCCAAATCGTTTTTCAGTTTGAATAAACACTTATTGATTAAGCTCCCATTCTGAATCAATATTCAGAATTCGAGAAGCCTTATTAGCCTCTGTATTCTCTGATGAAGCAATATAAGAAGCCCTTAACCAAATTTTTTCTCGATTCGCACCATTCCCAAATTTTCCTTGAAAGTTCACTAAGATGTGGGAAACATACACCACCTGCCTTGTTTACATAAGAAACGGCAGTATTATTATCTAAACGAAGTAATACTTCGGAATTAGATAAATCTGATGCGAAACATATTAATGCGAAAAAAGACACCAATAATTCCAGGTCATTTATATGGTTTTTTCTTTCCTCTTTATTCCAAAACCCAACAGCTCTCTCATTATTGCAAAAGCAACCCCATCCCAAAAGAAAAGAATCCGAGAAAATTTCGCGTGTAAAATTAAGACACCTGATTGGGTTTGAACCAATTTGGGCATTCTATTTCCACCAATTGAGATCGTTTGATAAAGAATCATTAAGCCATACTTTTCCATTGTAATCATCGCCATTAAATTTTAATGCCAAAAATTTTTGTCTCTCAAGGCGTTTGCAGTGAATAAAACCATATGCCATAGCCGGACAGCAAAAGGTTAAAACGCCTAAAAATTCTGCGCGAATATTCTGATTTTATAAGGTTTTCCGATTGGGAAACTATTGACAAGTTCAGTTATACGAACTCTCATTTTATCGGTCAGATTTAAGGAAAAATTGACCGTGTCCAGAATAAAACCTAAAAATTTGCATTTTTGGTTTGGGGAAAGAAAACTTTTGTCATAATTTACCAAGAAACCCAAATGCTCCAACAGGCCGATTGTTTTTCTCAAATTATATTCAAATACATTTTTAGATTTGTGAATAAAAAGAAAATCGTCTAGATAAACAGCAAGGAAAATCCCCTGAAGCCTTAAATGATAGATAACAGGCTTCATGATTTTAGTGAAAACATAAGGGCTTGAACACAGACCAAAGGGTAAGCACGTGAATTGATACATTTTTCCATAACATCTGAGTCTTAAATATTTCCTATGGGATTCGTGAATTGGGACAACAAAATAAGCGTCTTTGAGATCTATTGTTCCCAGAAAGTCTCCTTGAGAAATCAAGTTCATTGCAGAACGAATTCCTCCAACTTGAAATGAGGAGGATCGATAAACTCATTCAACTTTTCAAGGTCAAAAATAAAGCGTGAGGTGCCATCAGGTTTTGCAATAAGGAAGAAGGAAGAAACAAATTGATCCTCGCATTCCTCACATTCCTCTAGAGCACCTTTGTCTGTAAGCTCTTCAATTTCAAATTTAATTTTACTTGATTCTTTTATAGCAAAAATGTTTTCTTTAGGAGACATTTTTTGATAAGGCGTTACCGTGAAAGAAATCGTAGATCCGTTTACACAGCTTAAAATGAATTTATCGGACGTAATCTGTTTCCATCTTTCACTGAAGTGGCAAAGCCGACCAGAAGGTTTAAGCACCTTTACTTCTTCGAGAAAGATTGGTTCGTCGTCTGGAAGGGTGTCTTGGGAGGGTTCTGTGGGTTCTTGAAATTCTTTTTGAACCTCAGATGACGACGCTTTTGTTGTTGACCCACCTGACGATAATTCGCAGGTGGGTATTTGACGTTTCCCTGATCCCGTGATCGTGGGGAAGATTTCGGAGGAACTGTCTCCTTGATGTCCGAACAGGCCTTTTCGGTTTCTTTTAAATCCTTGACTTTTTTTTCAAATTATCGCCATAAAGCCACATATCCGAAACTTTTTTTTTCCACTACTGGCTTAACATTTTTATTGAGCTGTGGAGTGATGAATGATTTCCTGGCAACTGACTGTTGATAAAAAAAACATCAGTCAGCATTTGTCCAGTATGGCTTACGTAGTCCGTAAAGATTGACTCGTCAACTCCTTCGTCAGGAGAATTGAGAATTAAAGAAACTGCAGCACCCAGAGCAGAAATAGCAGTTCCCACACAATTTTGGGTGTCGATTAAATGCAGATCTCTTTTTTTGGTGATATCCGAGAGTAGAGGTGAAATTTCCAAATTTAATTTTGGGGCTTCAACGAAGAAAGAATCGTTCCGGTTGTATAAGCCCATCATTTCTTTTTTATTATTCTCTGGAAGACCCTCGTTTTTCCATTTTAACGAAGTGTTGGTCAATTCAGAGTGATATTGAACCTCTCTGAAAGTGCAATCGTTCGGATCCATTCCCAAAATCTTTAAAACCTCGTCCTTGGATCAAATATCAACAACAGGAGGCTCAGAATCTTTAAGAATTTCGGACTCTGTTATTGCTTCGGGGGGTGGAGAAATTTTCTCCACCACTTCTTCACAATCTGAAGAGAAAAGAAGCAAGGTCTGGGAAAACCACTCATTGTGAAAAAGAGTGACTAAATAAGTTCTTGTTGAACAAGTCACCAGGGAAAAAATTTCCGAAATGGTCGTGAGGACCCGACAAGCCGTGTAGGCGTTGTCCCTCGAATCTCGTATGGAGAAAAGAGAATATATCACTTACCAATTGAATCATTATCAGGCGTTTTTTCTGATAATGGGGCAGATTGACTGGGAATTTACTGAGAAATCTGTTCTCTTTGAACATTTATAAGCGTTGCCACAATCCTTGTCAAATTGGCAATCTGATGTTGGAAATCCGAAATTTTTCCGTCAAATTTTCGTTTTCAATGATGATTATCACAAGATCGTGATTTTGAACGTTTCCTTTTCTTATGCTCAGACATAATGCACGCAAAAGGAAAAACTTTTTCACAAACTACGCGAAAAAAAAAATGTTTACGTCTTGAAGCTTTGACACAACGAAACAATATGGAGAGAGAACAACCTCGATAGCGGAATGAGGGCTGTTATTCTCTATTCTTTTATTTAATATTGGAGCTACGCTTTAAACGTTGTGAAGTTTTCGGCATGACAAGCATGACTACATTTCTTATCATCGAGAACGAGACACGAAATACAATCGGAAATTAAAAGAGTTTCGCTTCCTGATATTTTGTCGTTAATGGCATACTTTTCGAGTTAAGGTAGTACGAGCGCGCAATCTTGATTTCTATAGATTGTGTTCAAATTTTGACCAGACATTGTTCACATCATTATGCATGTTTGAGTGAAATTTTAGAACAGTCGACTATTTGGATTGGGAGATAATGGGTTTTAAAATTGCAACTTTTAACACCTCAGGGTCTGCATTAAAATTTAGACGGAATGATTTTCCGTATAAAATATTTGTCCCGTATAATAAGAAAACATATGGCAACACCGCAGAAGCGTATTGTTCAATATTTCGAGAGAAAAATAATTATTGTGTTCCTAAATATAAAAATGTTGTCATAAAAAAACATTTGCATTATAAATATTAATATTTTATGTTGTTTATGTTATCTTCATTAACAAATAAAAGTGTTGGTTCATTCATAACTAATTAACTTTGTTCGATTAAAAATTACTTCCAAATAAAAATTTGTGTTGCAGTATTATTTTGAATATGCCGCGCAAACTCACGTCGTTGGATACGTGGAACGATGCGGTGTTGCCATATGTCTTCTTCTTATAGAGGACAAATATTTTTTACGGAAATTTATTCTGTCTAAATTTCAATGCAAACCTTGCAGTGTTAAAAGTTGCAATTTTAAAACCCATTATCTCCCAATCTAAATAGTCGACTGTTCTGAAATTTCACTCAAACATGCATAATGATATGAACAATATCTGGTTAAAATTTGAACAAAATTTATAGAAATCAAGATTGCGCGCTCGTCCTACCTTAAGCCACCCACTCATCAGAGTTTCAAGCGAAAATAGTCCAAACAAAAATCTCACAAGAAAATTCTTTAAAAATTCCAGGTGATCCATTATAAACTCGTGCAACTTTTTACATCTATGACATTTCCTCTTAAACCCTAGAGTTCTTGGGTTACGTTGCATGTGCCAAAATTTGTCTTTTTTAACAAAAAATGAAATAACTTTGCAAAAAAAAAATCGTACGAAACTTTTTACAAAACGAAAATGGACCTTCTGCTACCCCTTTCAAGATTATCACGGATAAAAATAACAAAAAAAATTCCATAAGTTATGCGCCCAATTCTCGATGGTCGAAAAAAGCCGGTGTATCCAAACGTTTGAGCGGTAGTGTACATAGATTCTACGCTTGTTAAACAATACACTTGACGTATTTTCGACGTCTTATATACGTAAAATATACCGTTTATCTGATCCTATTATATTTAAATTATCGAATTATTTTATTTGAATTTTTTATTTTATTTTAAATTTCGGAAAATCATTGCTTTTTAAAATTTGATTCCACTATACTAGAGAATTTTTGCAAATACATTCATTTATTTAAATAAAGATCTATTGAACACCATTGAGTAATGACATTTTATAATGCTCCTAATAATTATGGTATTTGGTATCAAATTCTCAAAAAAAGATTTAGTCGTCAACCGAAACGGGTCCGTTCAGATGTGTTATTTGAATCAACTAGCAAATTCATAGCGGTAGTATACTCCGTAGCCGAAGCGTGGCGCAAGGGTCCAAGGCTTCTCCCGCAAGTCTTTGTACTCTAAACGAGCATACAAACGAAGCCGCGAAACGTATCCACGCACCACGAATTTTGCGCATTGTCCCTATTGGTCGACCAGGTGTATTCCGGAAGACCCGGTACTTGCACTTCTTAGGATATCCACGCAAGAGAAACATCCTCCCGAATATACCAAAATACTGGTATTTTGCGCGGAGTCTGGATTTTGTGGAACGATTATTAATAAACGGGTGAACACCGGAATGAAAGAAACACGATGCGTTTTATTGTCAGATCGTATAAAAATTGCGTTTAGCAGCGATGCCGTGTCCCGAACAAATTTCGTTATGGATTATTGCCCGGTGCACAATCCGCAGCGAGCCAGTAGCAGATGGCTGCCACGAGCGCTCCTAAAACCGAGGAACGTACGCGCGACACTCTCCTCCTCGCAAGCTCCCGCTGATGGAATTGAACCCGTGCTCAATTGTATAAATTTCCCGATGCAGTTAATTTATTTATTTCCCGATCCCGATACTTGATCTCGTGGCCACCTTTTTCGAGTCGAATCGCGATGCGCCGAGCTTATTCGAAAAGACACCCGTGTGTACAACGATCGGTGAAGAAGTGACCGGTAGAGAAGAAAATGGAAGCGTCCATCGAGAGCGCACTCGAGAGAACCGCGCATGCGCCAGACGCGAAGCCTGGCGCTCGCCTGCAGGCAGGCAGCCATGGAGGCTAGAGTGGGAGGAGGCCGATCTGTGCAATTCAAAGTGGCTACAAAAATGTGGTCCTACCGGGATGGCGCCACTATCTCGAAAATCTCGAACAGGAAACAGTGCAGCCAGCAGTGCAGCCAGATCTCGCGTAAAAGTTACCCCTTCTCTAGTCTCTTACGCGCCCATCACACAATCATAGTAGCGCGTGTCCGTGAGCGGGCGACGCTCGGACGTCTTCGGAAAGAGTCGAGCACGGTCGAAGTTTTCCGACTGCGCCTTCGGCAGCTACACCAACACATGGACGCTGAGCACGTTCATGTGCGGCCAAACCGAAACGAAGGCTTCGAGGGAAAAAACAATCTGAGCACGACTCGCGCGTGACTTCACCCGACGGCACGCGGGAGGCTTTTAGATGATTTCAATGCTTATTTAGCTCTTGATTCCCTGCGGTATTAAGGAGGTACACCAGCTTCATACAATGTTGCCATGCTAAACCATGGTCAAATTTCAAAATGGTGATAGATCAATAAAATTTGGTGAGTATATTCTTTAGTATTATATATGTCAATACAATTTTTTTCAGATTTTTTCATTGTGCCGTTATCGAATAATTGAACATTGAAGTTCACGTGTATAAGCATAGCGTTTTTATAGATATAGGTATATATTCCGGGTATAAGAATAAACGCTTGTGAATTATTTGTAAGAAAACGGCACAACCAAAAGATCTGAAAAAATTTGTATCTACATGAATAATACTAAAGAATATATTCACCAAATTTTATTGATCTATCACCATTTTGCTGAAGCTGGTGTACCTCCTTAATGTATAAAAAAATGTATCGCGCACTCTGATCGCTTATTTTTTTAGTTTAAACGTTAATTTAAATATAATAATAAATCTAAATTACAACTTATTTATCTTATATAAAATTGTTTACGCTTTACTCACACCCGTCCTTATGTCAAATAAATTATAATTCATAAAAGTAAGCGGAAATATATTTATATTCGTATTTATATTAATTCTCATACTTTCATCAAGCGATAAAGCATTATCCCCAAAAACAAGCTAATCATCCATCCGGCCGCGAATCCTAAGTACCAGAAAGTGTACATATTCTACAAGCGATGAGATGGTCCCGTTGGTAGCGTTCCTGACTTCGGTCCGCAGGGGTCCCTAGTGCAAATTTTTCACAATTTCTCATATTTTAGTCGTATTTGAGATTTTCGGAGAAAAAATTATTTAAAACATATTCAAGTTCTGGTCTATTTCCCAAAAACACATTTTTTTTACTGAAAATTCATGATTTCTCATTTTTTTCCCAGAAATTTCTCTTTTTCATATGCCCTATATGCCGTATTGGAGCCAAAGGTGAGCTCATTGGTAACCCTGAGATTTGTTGGTAAATTTTATTTTCAAATATAAAGAAAGTTGAGAACATGATGTATTCCATGACTTTAATTATTTCGTTTAAAAGAAATGTTTTTGAAAATATATTTGATCTTCTTTGAAGGCTTTGAATAACAAGTTGTAATGGGATGTTGGTATAGAGAGAAACAACATCAAACGAGACCAATTTGTAGTTGAGTGGAATTGAGATGTTAGAATGTGAATGTTTTAGGTGGAAACTATCGTTGACGTGTGAATTAGTCGTATTGATTAATTTAGAAAGTTTAGATTGTATAAATTCAGCTAGTTTATGTGTTGGACTATTTATTGATGATACTATTGGACGAAGTGGATAATTATTTTTATGAATTTTTGGCAGACAATCAAGACGAGATATGTTGCAATTTTCAGCTTTTGAGTATTTGTATTTTGTTTCATCAATGAATTTCAGGGTTTTCCATCTGGAGAGAATATTGTTAATGCCTTTTTGTAGAGTGTTGATGGGATTTCTATTTGTTAATTTGTAAGTTGAGGAATCTGCGAGTAAATTATGAGTTTTTGTAATGCAATCTGATTTGTTAAGAATGACTGTTGAATTTCCTTTGTCAGCTCGTGTAACTAAAAGTTGAGGGTTGTTTTTTAAGAATGAGGACGTGTGTTTTATAATTTGATTGGTGTTGGAAAATGATGTTGGAATATTTATTTTGTTTAAGATTTTAGTGAATCTGCTTCTAATTTCGATTTGTCTAGGTTTGTCGAGTAAAAAATCTAATTTGGACTCAAGTTCGGAGATCGATTTGTGGATATGAGTTTTTATGTTTGAGAGTTTCAGGTAAGGAAAACAAAACTTTTCACCTAGAGACAAGAATGTGGAAATGTGTAGCGGAATATCAATGTTGGAGAGATTTATAAGCCATTCTTTCCTTTTATTTAATGTGATTGTCGAATTTATATTATTCAGAGGATCAGTGGAAAGATTATTATTTGTGTCCTGTTGTCTATTGGTAAGAGTTGGGTATAAGATGTTGTGATTTTGTGTTGTTTGATTTATGTTTTGATAATTTAGGTAATGTATATTGTTTTGGTTCAGATGTGTTTGTGATGATATTGTTCTTAAAAATTCGTCATGATTGAAAATGTGAAGATGTATGTTCTCGGTTCGTTGAAATCTAAGGTTTTGAAGTTTTTTTTTGTGTTTTTCATATGAGAGTTTTCATATGAGAGCTATGAGAATTAATATAATAATACGAATATAAATATATTTCCGCCTAATTTTATGAATTATAATTTATTTGGCGTAAGGACGGGTGTGAGTAAAGCGTAAACAATATTTTAGAAGATAAATAAGTTGTAATTTAGATTTATTATTATATTTAAATTAACGTATAAACTAAAAAAATAAGCGATCAGAGTGTGCGATACATTTTTTTGTATACATTAATAACGCAGAGAATCAAGAGCTAAATAAGCATTGAAATCATCTAAAAGCCTCGCTCGTGCCGTCGGGTGACCCCACGCGCGAGTCGTGCTCAGATTGCTTTTTCCCTCGAAGCCTTCGTTTCAGCTTGGCCGCACATGAACGTGCTCAGCGTCCATGTATTGGTGTAGCTGCCGAAGGCGCGGTCGGGAAACTTCGATGGCGCTCGGCTCTTTCCGAAGACGTCCGAGCGTCGCTCGCTCACGGACACGCGCTACTATGATTGTGTGATGGGCGCGCAAGAGACTAGAGAGGGGGTAACTTTTGCGCGCGATCTGGCTGCACTGCAGCTCACTTCTCATTATTTACTTGTTCCGTCTCTGTCACACCCAGCTCGTGTCTCGAGATTTTGGAGATAGTGGCGCCATCCCGGTAGGACCATATTTTTGTAGCCACTTTTTTCAAGTCTCTCCATAAGAGATCGGACTCCTCCTACTCTAGCCTCCCTGCAGGCAGCGATGCCCGCCCCGCGCAAGACGTTACGTTTTCATGTCGACCAGCCTGAAGGGCCAGCCGCCGACAGATGGCACCGCTCGTATTGCGCGCGTGATCGAATGCCAAAAGCCGCCGATCGGTGCTGCTCAAGGGGAAGTGACTAATTCCCGAACAACTGGTGATACGAAATATTTTTCATAATTTTTTTCTATTGAAGATTGTCAACAACTAGGATATATATATTTTGTATATGAGAAAATATGATAAATTTGCTGGTTGAAAAGAAAAATACCAGTAATTCAAAAACAATTTTTATTCTTTAAAATAACAATATATTTTTATTTGAGACACATTTACTGCATGCAGATAAAGATATACTAGTATATTACTGATGATGCAATTATTAAATCTCAGAACTGGCCAAAGCGCACTGCGAGTAGCCGTGAACTTGGATGTCCAGCGAATATCAATAGCCAACATGAGAGCCCAGCAAGATACTAAAGAGGCGAGAAAGTTGAAAAGAGCAACTCAAAAGGGGCCAGAGGACATCGCCGCGTCAATGGAAGACCTCATGTATAGTCGAGAAATGGCAGATTGAAAGTAATATAAAAAAATATTTAATTTCAAAATGCTGACGCGGTACTTTTTTCTATTGCGATATTCTCGAAAATACTTTCTTTGAACTGGTGGACAAAATGTCTCGAGATCCACTCAACCGATTTTAATGAAATGTATACCACATATTCTTCATAATATTATCTAGGATGTAGCATAGGATGTTTTTATTGGATGTCGAGTTAATTTTTATGATCATTTTGAAAACTCAAAACGTTGGTAAAACCAGAGTTTTTTTTCAAACAGTTACTAATGGCTACTTTTTCAAACAGTTACAAATTACTACAATTTTTTCTAATTTTCCTTTAGCTAGTGCCTTTCCTTACAAGAAAATGTATATTTTTCATTTTTCAGACCGTGCCTGACAAAGAAAAAATTCCAACATCGGCAAGGATTTTCAAAAAAGGGTCGTTCTCGACGACTTATATCTCTATCACGTTTCATGTTTTTCATTCCTTTTTCGTCAATTTCTTCACAAAACTATAAGGTATTTGTGAAAAATATTTATTGTTTTATCTATTTATACGTATCTTGATCAAATACGTATTTATTGAATTATCAAAATCAAGCAATGCTTGAAACAAATAAAAATATATGTATATTTTTTAAACAAACAGAATCTCCATAGGCCGTGAGGCAACCAAATTTATTTCACTCAAATACATAATAGTTAAATGAAATGAACAATAAATATACGATCGCGAACGGCAAGGGACGAGTGAAAAATAAATGAGAGACATTACATATCCGCTGTAACGAATTGTGGTTTCCGGAGCGTAGTCACCCGGGAAAGTCACAATTCCTTCGTCTTAATGAATTTCACAGGATCCGAAGAAAAATTAGTCTCGATTTTACATCAATTCCGTACATTTCCGGGCCGAAAAATAACGGGCGAAGAGTCAGCGGATTTTCTCCTCACCAGGTCCTCGAGTAGACTACGACGACGAAATTGATGCCGTGTCCCCTCTTGCTCACGAAGCGGAGGGTGATATTCTTCGCACCCGGGCCTCCCGACATGACGGTCGCAGTCGCGCCGCTACCGTTTGTCTTCTGGTCGAGTACCATCACTTGCGTTATTATTTCGTTTTCGTTGGTGTTGAAGGTCTGCGTGACAGTGACGACCTGCAGCACTGCCGAGGCCATCGTGACGCTTTGCTGGAGGAAAAGATTATCACCCGGCACACGAGATCCGACGATCAGATAATGCGAAGCGTTCGCCTTGGTGGCGTAAAATTCCAGCGGTGTAGCAGCAGGCGTACCTTTCGTTAACGACACGATCGTGGCAAGTGCCAAAACGGTCAAAAGATAGACGATTTTTCCGCTCATTTTGTAGCCGTGAACTCGGTCCTCGTACTGTACAGACTAATTCTTTACGGTCAACTGTGGCTACTGTGGGATTATCGCCCGTGTATGTACTGCGCAAATTTTTTATCTCTTTGATTGCAACGCTATCGCTTTCATCGAAATCGACAGCCATGGTTGCTGTGTCATCGATAAAACTGTTTTTTTCGTCGAATGTGTAAATTATAATTATCGGGCTGGTTTATATAAAGATATGTGTATGTTAATGTTATTTATTTTGTTGATTTATTACTAAATGATATGTTTTTTTTTTTCGGTACGTGGGTGGAAAAAACCTTGAAAATGCTGCGAGCGGGGTCCGCACCGCTCGTGCACGTGGGTTCGCCGTCGGCGACAGTACTAAAAGAAAGCACCCCCTTGTCCTCCGTGGGCTCTGACCCGGATTCGCTTTCCACATTACTTGTGGTCGAGCCTAATTTGTCTGTTTGCTGTCTTAGCAGCCTCTTCCTTCCCTTTCTTCGTCGTTCCTCTTTCTTTATTATTTGTCACGGACCTCTGTCATTCGTCGGATCACCTCCGATGTCTGCCGCTTGTTCCTCCAAGCACTTATCCTCTTTTTTCCTTAGTAGGATATCTTCCACGTACTTAGTCACCGTGGTCCCGTGTCTTTCTTACCGTAGCATTGCGTGATGTGTCCTGTCTCTGATTCCAGCTGTCTGCTCTTTTCGTACCATCTATTGCATGTAAACACCATATGTTCTGTGTCGGCATGTTGGGAGTTGCTTGCAGCCGGCGAGACCTTGCCCATCCGGTGTAGGTCATCTTGGGAATATCCGTGTCGAGTCAAGAATTGAGTAAGGTAAAAGTTAACCTCACCAAATTCTCTCTTGTACCACCGGGCTAACACCTTTATGGGCCGGTGGGTCAATCTCCATTTCGTGTCGTTTGCTCATCTCTCCTGCCAAAAGTTTTCCATGTGTGTCATGTGCCCGTCCGACCTTTGGGCTTTTCTCGTACATGCGCTTGCGTTCTAGATCTAGCAGGTCTATGGGTATGGACTCCTGCCACCACTCGAACCGCCCGTTCCGATGCCGTGCGATATGAGCTCGCGATCCTAAGAAATCCCACGCGCCAGACGCTGAAGATTAGCTTTCGGTACTTTTCGACCTGTAGCGCCTCAGCCCAAATCTCTGCTCTGTACAGCATAATCGAGTGCAACGTAGACATCGTTGAGTAAGTGCGCTTGGTATGTATGGTTACCCCTAGCTACCTTGCCGCGTTTTTCGTCGTGATCTGTTGGCCCCACGACGAACATCACCGTTATCGTCTGTGTTCCCCTCCTGGTCAAGCTAGGGTTCCACGGCCCGTGTTCTGACAGGCCAGGCCGCACCAGGAGATGCTGATAGGCCGTGGGAACGGTCAGGCCCGTTGTGGCCTGTGGTGGACTGCCGTCGCCCGACCGATCCATCGGGAGTCGGCAAGTTTAAAGGCGCGGCGTGGCGCGGCGCGAGGGGCCTGTCATGGCCTGCACGGGCGCATCGGTTCTCGTTCATTTCGTCTGCGGCCGTACGATAGAAGTGGCCGAATGAGATAACATTCGAGTTTTTAAATCTTTACGAAAATGAACAAGCGCCTTGGAATAGCTCGTCGCGACAACATAAAAATAAGAACCATGTCCACGATGCGTGGTTACGGATAAAAAGTAATTTAAAAGACCACGGTCTCCCGGTCTATCCCATAAGAGTACCGTAGATGGTCATACAATACCCTAGCGGCCGTCTAATGCCGCTAGGGTATTGTATTGTCTAACCTAATTAGCTGTAACCGGAGTCTCTATATCTCCATGTCGGCAGGCCGACAGTAGATGCATCAGTGTCTCCGGCGATTGTTTGCATGCACGACACAGAATGATCGGCAGTGGCTGACTTATAACACGACTGCGATAGACGCGGGTGTGGACAACCGCATTTTGGCAGGCACATATGAACCCTTTAGTCTCGGACATCAGTCCAGCTGACCGCAAGAACGAAAAGGTCAGCTGGGCGGACAGCCCCTGCTCCACGACGTGTTGGAAAAACACACCGTTTATTGGTCTGCTTACGTGCTGCCGAGTCAGGACAGATAATGTTCCTGGTCTTATACGTGCTGGCCATAAGCCCTATACAACACGCCCACCATTGGGTCCGGAATCGGGATACGCCCGATCAACGCGAGAAGCATATGACTCACACTTCATAGGCGGAAGCGGGTCCAAGTGTGACTACTGGTCGAGCCAAGAGTCTTCCCAACACTGTAACGCCTCTGCAGGCCGCTACCCGAACTAATAACAACGTAGCTCACCCGCCGGGAATCCGAAGGAACCCTGACCGGCCTACGGCCTAATCACTGCCCCCGTGGGTAATTATGCAGTATGAGGAGTTTTCCGAAAAACGACGGAAATTTTTTTTCCACCGTAACCTTGTTTATTCCATTATATCGAGTGATATTCCATCGGGGGAGGCTAACATTTTTCATTAATTCCATAGTTTACGGGATTCGCGCAAACACGTGATAAAATAGGGAATTTCTAAATATTTCGACGCCTATACTGGGGAGTATGAAGTATTCATACTCCCCAGTAGTACAATTGTATTACCAATGGTATTACCAACGTAATACAATTTTACTACGTTGGTAATTTTTCTGGCCCTAATAAGGGCCGAAGAAAATCTTGGAAAATACTGATGTCGAAAAGTGTCGAAATTTCTATTCTTCCTTCATGGCTCCTTTAATCCAACCCTGGCATCCTTCAACCCAAACAAACCCAAACCTGCCGCGTTTCATTGAGCTAGTTTCCCACAAGTTCGACACTTCACAGTGCGGAACAAAACGTCGCGGGCTTGCAGGAATTGCATAAGTGGTTCAGAGTCTTCACACAATCGATGAAATTGACGTAATCCGTACGAGCAATTGGTACAATTCATTTCGAAAGAAAAATGTTTGATTTTTCACGATATAATCGAGACTGAGCTGTTCTTGTTTTCTTTGCGGTCCTTCGGGAAGTAATAGAAATACAAGTAGTGTGAGAGAGGGCAGTTGTGGTCACCGAAATCAAAACATATCTCATCTTCATGATACACTATCTATAAGGAATCACGATGCTGTTTAGCGACCACAAAAAAGAGGCGTCGAAATATTACCTGTTTCCGGAAACAGGACAGATGTGGTCACCGAAATCAAAACATATCCATTGTTACTTTCATAATACACTATCTATAAGGAAACACGTAACTTTTTGGTGAGGCGTCGGAATATTACCTGTTTCTGGAAACTTGAAAACCCCACAACGTATGGAATTAATGGGAAATGTCAGCCTCCCCCGACGGAATATCACTTACTATAATGGAATAAACAACATCTTGACGAAAATAAAAATTTCCCGTCGTTTTTCGGAAAAGTCCTCATACTGCATAATTACCCCAATCTTGATCATTGGTCAGATCCTCGTGGCTAGGGGAGACCCGTACCACTTCCCATAGACGAGCCTCGCTGTTGTCAACATTGGTTGGCCAGCATCGGGATGATGGCGGTGGAGCTACACACCCAGGTATCCTCGACTCCACAGGAGTCGGCCTACGCAGGTATCCCCGCTGCCTCAGCCCAGTCAGGACAGTTTGCCTGGCACCCTTGACTACCCGCCGACGTCGGGACTTGGGCAACCGAGTGACGGAGTCTATGGGCAAGGCGCGACGCCGGCGAAACTCCAAGCCGAGGGTCTCTGCCGCACGATGTACCACTTAATAAAGAAATACCCTAACTCCATGAAGCTCATGCTGGTGCACAATGGCCAGGAGTAGGTCCGAGCTCGTTATTGTATCGTTGACTATTCCGAAGACACTGCAATCCCAAGAGCCCACGCCCTCCGCTCTGACACAGCATATACAGACGCGGGGGAGGGGGAATTGCGGGGACAAACTTCACTGGATGTTCATTAACAGCGGCTCAAAAGGAGTCAGAGGACATGCCAACAACAATGGAAGACCTCATGTATGGTCCAGAAATTGCTGATTGAAGACAAAATAAAAAAATATTTGTTTCCAAGACGCTGACTCGGTTAATTTTTCTTTTGCGTTTTTCTCGAAAGTACTTTTTTCAAACTGCTGGATAAAATATCTCTAGATCTACTAAGCCGATTGTGATAAAATTTATGCCACATATTCTATATAACCTTATCTAGCATATGTTACTTTTTTATTAGACGCCGCGTTCATTTTTTATTCATTTTATAAACTCAACACGTAAAAATTAGAGTTTTTTCAAACAGCTGTCATTTTTACAAAAAAAATAAAAATGTTTTTCTCCAAGCTACACTTTAGCTATTACCTTGCCTTCTAAGAACATTTGTATTATTCATTCATCACACGATGGCTAAAAGAGAAAAAGAATTCACCATCCGCAAGGATTTACAAAAAAGGGTCGTACCTAATCGACGACTTATATCTCTGCCACGTTTTAATATTTTCAATCCTTTTTTTTAATTTGTCCATAAAACTAAAATGTATTTGTGAAAAATGATAATTGTTTTATATATTTATACGTATTTTGATCAAATACGTACTTATTGAATTATCAAAGTCAAACAATGCTTGAAACACATAAAAAATTATATTTTAAACAAATAGAATAGCCAAAGGCCGTGCGGCAGCGAAATTTATTTAAATTGAATACATCCTAGTCAAATCGAATAAACCGTAAATATACGATAGCGAACGGCAAGGGACGGGTGCAAAATGAATAAGAGACATTACATATCCGCTTCAACGAATTGTGGTTTCCGGAGCGTAGTCACCCAGAAAAGTCACAATTCCTTCGTCTTTATTAATTTCACAGAATCCGAAGAAAAATTTGTCTCTATTTTACATCAATTCCGTACACTTCCGGGCCGCAAAGTAACGGGCGACGAATCAGCCGATTTCCTCCTCACCAGGGCCTCGCGTAGACTTCGACGACGAAATTGATGCCGTGTCCCCTCTTGCTCTTGAAGCGGAGGGTGACATTCCTCATGCCTGGGCCTCCCGTCAGGAGCGACGCCGTCGCGCCGTTGCCGTTTGTCTTCTGGTCGAGTGCTCTCACTTGCGTTATTTTGTCGTGTCCGGTGGTATTGAAGGTCTGCGTGACAGTGACGACCTGCATCCACGCCGAGCCCTTCGAGACGTTTTGCCGCACGACAAGTCGATCACCCGGCACACGAGATCCGACGATCAGATTATGCGAAGCGTTCGCCTTGGTGGCGTAAAATTCCAGCGGTACAGCAGCAGGCGTGCCGTTGATTACCGACACGACCGCGGCGAGTGCGAAAACGGTCAAGAGAAGGACGATTTTTCCGTTCATTCTGTAGCCGTGAACTGGTTCCTCGTATCGTACGTACAACAGATTGATTCTTTGCGGTCAACTGTGACGACTGTGAGATTCTCGCTCGTTTATGTACCGCGTAAAATTATTATCTCGTTGATGATAGCGACGCTATCGGCTTCATCGAAATCGATAGCCGCGAATGTTGTGTCATGGAAAAAAAAATTTTTCTTCGAATGTGTAAGTTATTATTATCATGCTGGTTCATATAAATATATACGTATGTTATTATTATTTATTTGATTTATGTATTACTTCATTATGTGTTATTTATTATTATTAGCATTATTAAAATAATCAATTTAATATCTATACAAGCTGCGTCCTGCAATTAAATGAAATTTTTTTTAGGGATTATCGAAACATTTACACAACTCATTATTTTTTTATTATTTATATATTTTATGATTATTTTTATTTTTATTACTTCATTTCATTATTTTTTATTTGAGTTAATTTATTTTTTACTTCATTTATTGTTGTTTATTTATTATTTCGTCATTGATATTTTTGTAATATGAAAGACAAACATATCCAATTAAATAGAATTATTTTCGTAGGGATCGTATGAAAGTTTTGTAGAACTTTCCTCGCTCTTTCATGCGTGTGAACAGGACTTAAAAGAGCTCTTTTAGGGCCTAGGCCTTAAAAATTTGCGCGTTTGAATTTTTCAGGCTCACGATCATCGATCGCCGTTGTGAAACAGCTGCCAGTCTTTCATGTGTCACTTTCACCCCACACCGCGGCAAACTTATATTGGCATAAATAACATATATTTATTCATCACAAAATTATCTTTACATATAGAACATTCAAAAATAATGATGCATTTCAAAAGTACTCTAATATAACAATGATGTTTTCCTCACTTTTTCGTGCGTGTAAACGGTGAACGTCTTGTTATAAATTATTAATAAGATAGTATATCAAGATATGCTGATAAATTTCAAAATTACGTTTAGTATCAACGGGGCAGCTCCGCCCCCACCCCCCTTCCCGCGGTCGGCGCGCGCGATCCACCTTCCATGTGCGATACAGCTTCCGTATGCAAAACACCTTCTGCACGTGCTTGCGGCCATATGTATTGAGCAATACAAAAGCTCGGAAAACATGGTCTTTGTTATAAAAATAATCATGTGCACCGTGGAGACAGGGACTTTTACCCCTCGCGATGTTTTCTTTACTCGTCTTCGTAAAAGTCCCACTTTGTCTCCTTGGTAGATAATGTACTATTGTTTATTTTTCCTGTTTATTCACTCGGTCTTTCAATCGTTTATGCTCGTTTGCTGCTATCGTTTGTTTGCTTGATACAAACATAATGTTGGTTGTTCGCATGCTTGCTTATTGTAAATGCAATTAACTACATAGCGTAATGATCATTACACCAAGTCATATTCCACACTCTCAGCAGTGTTTCTGTGAACGATTCATCGGAATCGATTCAGTAGTTCTTAGAGAAGTAGTTCTTCAGTAGTTCTTCAGTAGAATAATGAACGCGCAAACGCGTGAAAACAAACGGACAACCCCTTTTTTAATTCGATTCTGCCACTACTTTTCGTTAAGGGGTTAGGCTACTGTGAATATTTTTCAAAAATCGTTCGGCGTTTAAGGCACTTAAATAAAGTAAATAAGTAAATTGTAGAGGAAGTTCCATCATGTGGTGCGGGAAGAGTAAAACGTTAAATACGTTTTTCTCGAAGGCATGTTTTTCAAAACGGTGTACAAGATTTTTTGACATCTAATCATCGGATTGACTTAAAATTCGCTGCACTCATTCAGTGTAATAGTAGTTTAGTCTCGACCGACGATTTTCTTTTTAATATTTTTTTCATTACCAAATAACACGAATGATGTCTTTTATCCTCGAGGAATCGAAAAAAAACGTTCGTAATATTTTTTTATGATTGTAACCCGATAATAAAAAAACTCGGCCAATCCTTAGCTAATATTAAAGGTCTTTCATGAGATTGTTTATAATTTCTTTGAGTATTGCGATTTTCTAATGAAATTTCGTACACAACTTTATTAATGTACATAGGTACAAATAAACGTCCAACCCCTTTAATATAAATGGAATGTACAGAAATTTATCAATACCTTAAACATTACAGACAAAGCACCTCTTACAGTTTAATTATAATAATTATTATTATTATGTATTTTCTTTTAGTTTTTTAACGATTTATTTTATTTGTTTATTTATTTATTTAGTATTATTAGGAATTCATTTACTTGGTTCCATTATTTACTATTATTATTTATTTATTTATTATTATCGTATATAATGAACGGTTTATCTCGAATATACACGATGAAATCATCAGTTGACTCACAGCATCCCTATCATCCCAGGACAAGTCGGATTTGTCATCGTCGCTAATCTCATTTACGATCGATCGACGTGTTTTCCAACGTACTCGATTGAAAATCACCTCTTATCGTGCCCGCTCCTCGGCACAATGACAATCCGCAACTTGATACGTCAGTGTGGCTAGCCGACTCGCGAGCTTTCTTTAACTTCGAGGATTGTATTAATTTTGCAGACTCAGCGATACAATAGCGCGATATTGCAATTTTATCGCGATTCTCGGCTCTTTATCGAGGGTGTAAGATTATGAGGAACAATCCGTACTCGAAGCTTCCAAGAAGTTTCGTAACGATTCAATTGAGTGTGCTATTTATGCGAACTAGTAGACGCGGTAAAATGACAATGTCCAATGTTCACCTGTGCGAAAGGTTTATTGCTTTTCGGATTTTTTATCGAGCTTTCGTAAATGGAAGGAGAAGCCAATCGATTTGTGATTCACTGATAAAAACGATTTTTGTGAAGTCAACTAAACGCGCTTATTTGATCCTACTTTATTTGAATGATTAAATTATTTTATTTGAATTTGTATTCCGTAAAATCATTTTTTTTTCTAAATTTGATTGTACTTTACCAGAGATTTTTTGTACGTATATTTATTTATTTAAATCAAGATCTAATGAAAACCGTTACGTGATACAGAAAGAATATGCTTTTAATAATGTTGGTATTTGATATTGTTGCGACAATATAACGGCACATTCGAACGGCGCGGTCAAACTCTCGGGGCCAAGGCGTCAAAAAATGGGAATATTTTTTAAAAATTCATAAACTCGAAAGTATGAAAGGAAATATTTTTATTTTTCAACACAAAATAAGATACGGCTTGACGAATGCCTCAAATAAATTTTAGTCCAAAATATTCAAATATGGCGGCAAAATATTAAAATATGAAGAAATTTTCGTCATGTTGCATCTGAAAAAATAGCTCATTCGTGGATAGTGTCGCTACAATGTAGCGTAGCGATATTTTTTTTCGACCATTAGGGAAATTATGGTGAGCCGAAGAAAATAAAGTGTATTTTGCACCGAAATGTCACGAGAAAAAATGTCAATAAAAACCAATCAAGTACTCCACACCATTTTGAACAATGCAGTTTCGAGATAAACGCAAAAAAAACTCAATGTGCGGTTATTCGGCTGATGGTGCTGTTTTTGTGACTCCTACCTTCCACGTCCATGTCCTACCTTTCATATCCATTTCCTCTTCGGCAGCTGCCCTGACAGACAAATGCTATTGATATGAACTAACCGCGTTTATTTGATTTTTGTTTATTTGAATTAACTAGATTTTTCGTGGAATCAAAATTTTCCAATTGCATTCCATTATTGAAATTATTGACTTCAAATATATTTATTTATTCAAATCAAAATATGTTCAATACCGTCGAATGACTGAATATTTTATTTAATCCTAATAAATCTGTGATTCGGTTTCATCTGCTCAAAAAACAATTTAGTTATATCCACTAAATGGGTCAATTTTTTTTTATTGAATAGAATTTTCTTAGAGTCAACCATTTTTCTATTTGATTGAATGGTCTGTCTTTATTGCAACACACATATCAAAGAGGTGTGAGGGTGAAGCGGGTGGAGAGAGAGGAATTATATTTAGGGTATGTTAGAAAAATATATAGCATATTATTCGATAAAATTCTAATTATCACAATGATATTAACGAATTGATAAAGTTTATGTGATACAGCAAATAATTATAGAAATTTATTCGGTCTCTTAGCCATATCTGCGACTAAGACGATACAAGCATTCGGTAGCATAGGGGCAGCGTGCGTAGCTATGAGTAGGTAGCTTCTAGGTTCCATTCCCAGATAGGTGAAATATTTTCTTCGATAGAAATCATCTCAAAAGGCCAAGGAATGATGAATTACGATACAAAATCGTTGTCGTAAAATTCTCAATTAAGGGGGGATTGTCTTTTTTTTCGCAAAATTTACCGCTTTTTGGGAATTTTTTTGTGAAGAAAGTATACAACGGAAAACTTGTGAAACTTGGCATATAGTTTTATTGATCTGTTTACTACATACAAAAAAATGTTTAAACAATTTCATCAAAAAATCCGCCTCCCACCCCCCTCGACGCGCGATGGTCCTTTTTTGATGGTGTGCACGATTACAGCCTTCACGTTCATCCTGCAACAAAAACCCAAAAAGCATTTTACTTTAGACACATATAGCTATCGTTCGATGAAGGGAAAAAAAAATTGACGATTTGGTGACGTTTTGAACTTGAAGTATCGATTTTTCGAAAAAAATTGATCGATTTTTTGTTATAAATAAAAAACTATTAAACGTATTGCTTTTTTGCTTCATCAAACGATAAAAGGATGTCAGCTGAGCATTCTGTCCAAATTTGAAGGCAATCGGTTGAATAGTTTTTGAGAAATCGTGCACACCATCAAAAAAGGACCATCGCGCGTCGAGGGGGGTGGGAGGCGGATTTTTTGATGAAATTGTTTAAAAATTTTTTTGTATGTAGTAAACAGATCAATAAAACTATATGCCAAGTTTCACAAGTTTTCCGTTGTATACTTTCTTCACAAAAAAATTCCCAAAAAGCGGTAAATTTTGCGAAAAAAAGACAATCCCCTCTTAAGTATTTCATTTTATTTTGGATTTATGAAATATTCTATGCATATAGTACACTTCGATTTACAGTGTACAATGTAAGCAAATAGAGATTTTTTTGACTCGAATCTTTATTTATTCAATTTGAATACACAATATTTAAAAGGAATTGCTGAAACAAATAAAAAATATAATTGAAACAATAAGATAAGTAGGCCGTGAGCCAAGGAAAAAACCTATTCGATTTAAATAGATCCTATTTAAATTAAATATTTTTTTTGGCAGTGTGATTGAGCATCCTGGGCCGCTTTTTGAGAAGATCTACGTGTTTGGCGAGCTTTTTTCGTGCTTTACGAAACACACTTTAGGTATACACTGACCGAACCGCGCGGTCGACCTTCCTTCCGAAAAATACCTCTAACTTCGACAATTTTGTGATTTTCAATATCAACAACGGCTTAAACTGATCTTATTCTGAAGTTGTGCAACGCGCCGCCGAATATTGACTATGAACGCCGCCTTGTCGTTCCGTGGCCGACGTTTTACCACAACAGTTGCGCGATACACAGCCCAGTTCAACCTAAGTATGATAATTATCGTTCATTACTTTAGATTTATTTATTAATGATATTATTATTGCTCATTTATTCAGTTTCATTATTAAATTATTTACTTACTTTTATTACGGTTATTATTATCATTGTTATCATATACAGGGTGGACCATTTAACGTGACCACCCCAAATATTTCCGTTGCCTTTAGAGTGACGAAAAAAATGTCACGAGGTAATTTGATTGATTTCGAAGTGCTGATACAGTGGTGAAAAAGTTTTTCACCACTGATTTTCACAACGTTTTTGCGTTCTAAAGGTCATCAATGGTTTTTCAAATGAGAATATGTTTTTTTTTTAATTAAGACGTTGTAGCTGATATTCAGACGAATCCAACGACCTTTCATACCATGACCTTGAATTGATTTTTCACTAAAATACACGTGTAAAAACGGGAAATCGTGATGGTATGAACGATAAAAATATCCGATTAATGTGATTGAATTTTTTGTGCAGAAAATTGATTGTAACAACTGTTCAAAGTGATGGCCATTAACCACTATACATTTTTAAAGACGTCGGATGAATAATTCTCTCGACCTTCGAATAGTTTCTGGTGTGATAGCGGCGCAGGCTCTCGTAATTCGTTCTCGCATGTTCGCCGGCGTCGTCGGAATATCATGGTACGATGGCAGGCGAAGGTTCGGAGGGGTGTTGGGACGAGGGGGAGGGGGGAGGGGTTCGGGTGTCGGGTTACAAACATAAGGACAATGTTAATAATAACAATAATAATATGTCATCGTTCAAGGCTGTGAATGGATGATCATGGAATGTGGAAGACATTTTTAAGGACAGATTTCCGGGAATTGTTTATCCTTAAATATATATACAATAATAATAATAATAACGTACGCAGTTGATTTAGTGATTATGATAGTAAAAATAATTCATCGAAGCGATGAGATGTCTCATGGAATGTAGGAGGAGGGGATATTTTCAAGAACAGATTTCCGGAAATTGTTTATCCCGTTAAATATACAATAATAATAATAATAAACTAAGCAGTTGATTTCATCATAGAAAAGTCAAAGAATATCTGGAGTTAACGGCATTCTTCCAAGTTCATTCGAGCTCACACATGGGATGAAAGCGGGGTAATATGAGTATGTTCTCGAGGTGGCTGGCAGTAATGAATACTCTTACAGCCCCCATGTACGAAAACTCATGGCGATGGATGGATCTTTGGCAATGTAGTTCAGCAAGTGAACTTTTCGTTGATCCGATACTCTAATATAGGGCATCATCCATTCAATTTTGAGCAATGAAATCTTGAATTATTCAGCAGCAGCCCCATTTGGTATCTGTACAATAGCACTCATATCGTTGTTCGATTTTATAAGAATCAGCTCGTGTTTAGCATTGATGATAATTCGATTATAATCCTCGGCGAATTCGAGAATTAGATTGAGCGGCATCAAAAGGTCAAAATATCCGCTGTAATCCATCAATGTTGTAGTATCATTGTCGAGCCATCCAGTATTTTCCATCAGAGTCTTTTGCCCAGGACTCTGCGATACGTAATTTTTCATGAGTATTGCGAGACCACAATCCGAAGGAAGCCACCGCTAAGAATGAGAACAAGATTCTTCGTAATATTTATTGGAAATTATCGCGTCAATCGTACGCGGAAAATACAATTAAAAATTGGAGATAAAGTTCGAATCAGCAAGCACAAACACCTTTTCGAGAAAGGTTATACACCGAATTGGAGGACTACATTTTTTACTATAAGCGCGATAAGAATTACCGATCCTGTAACGTACAAGCTTAAGGATTATCAGGGTCAGTCGATTTAAGGTGATTTCTATCAGGAAGAACTCACTTCAGTCAGAAATCCGGATGTTTACCTTGTGGAAAAAATAGCGCGAAAACGTGGAAATCAACTGCTAGTGAAATGGTTAGGTTTCGACAATTCACACAACAGTTGGATAAATGAAGAGGATTTGTAAACGTTTTTTCAAATAAAAACAATTAAATAATTACGTGTGTTTTTTTATTTTTTATAACCATATGGTACAGTATCCGTAGTGTCGGGTAACAAAATACGCTTATCGTCTAGCCAACTTAATGCTATTTTTTTGCTTAATGGTATGGACTTTGTGTTTCTTACTTTGAATCAAATATTGATCTTTCTTAAAACTTTTTTTTCGAATAAACATGCTATGTAATTTTCAAATGTGATTGTTTTCAGTGTCGATTTTGTGATGCCCTTAGCTTTCTTTTGATCCTTTTTTTTCACCGAAAACTTTGAACGCGTACAATTTTGCTCGATCGCAAACGGCAAAGGACGGGTGCAAAATGAATGAGAGACATTACATATCCGCTGCATCGAATTGCGGTTTCCGGAGCAAAGCCACTCGGAAAAGTCACAATTCATTCGTCTTTATTAATTCCACAGGATCCGAAGAAAAATTAGTCTCGATTTAACATCAATTCCGTACACTTCCGGGCCGAAAAGTAACGGGCGACGCGTCAGCCGATTTCCTTCTTACCAGGGCCTCGCGTAGATTTCGACGACGAAATTGATGCCGTGTCCCCGCTTGCTCTTGAAGCGGAGGGTGACATCCCTCCCGCCTGGGCCTCCCCCCAGGAGGGACGCCGTCGCGCCGTTGCCGTTTGTCTTCTGGTCGAGTGCCCTCACTTGCGTTATTACGTCGTTTCCGACGGTGTTGAAAGTCTGCTCGAGAGTGACGATCTGCAGCCACGCCGAGGCCTTCGTCATGCTTTGCCGCAGGACAAGACGATCACCCGGCAGACGAGATCCGACGATCAGATGATTCGAAGCGTTTGCTTTGGTAGCGTAAAATTCCAGCGGTGCAGCAGCAGGCGTGCCTTTGGTTACCGACACGACCGCGGCGAGGGCCAAAACGGTCAAAAGAAGGACGATTTTTCCGCTCATTCTGTAGCCGTGAACTCGTTCCTCGTATCGTACGTACAACAGACTAATTCTCTGCGGTCAACTGTGACGACTGTGACATTCTCGCCCCTTTATGTACCGCGCAAAATTATTATCTCGTTGATGATAGCGACGCTATCGATTTCATCGAAATTGACAGCCGCGATGGTTGTGTCATCGATAAAATTCTGTTTCTCTCGTCGATTTTTTAAACTATAATTAACCTGTTGGTTTATATAAATATATATGTATATTATGATTATTTATTTTATCTATTTATTACTTCATTACATGTTATTTATGATTATTGTTACTATTGTTATAATTATTAATTTAATTCGTATACAAACTGCGCTCTACAATTAAATAGAATTCTTTTTTAGGGTCCATGAAAAATTTACACAACTCATTATTTTTCATTTCATTATTTATATATTTTAAGATTATTTTTATTAATTCAAGTCATCATTTTTCAATTTCACTTTAATTTATTCATTGGTTTATCATATGTTATTCATTTCTTATTTCATTATTATTATTTTTGTCATATGCAATACAAGCTGCACCCTCCAATTAAATATAATTATTTTCGTAGGGATCGTTGAAAGTTTTATACAACTCTGTATAAAACTTTCAGCGAATTTGTGTATGTTTATTTATTCGTTTATTTTCTCATTTGTTCGTGCTCGTTTGCTGCTATCGTTTATTTGCTTAATATACATGTTATGTTGGTTGTTCGCATACTTGCTTATTGTAAATGCAAGTGTTTCAGTGAAAGATCTATCGAAATCGATTCGGTAGTTCTGGTGCAATAAATCCGCATACGCATGAAAACAGACAGACAGACCACTTTTCTAAATTCGATTCTCCCACTAGTTTTCGTTAAGGGGTTAGGCTACTGTGAATATTTTTTTTTGATCGTTCGGCGCTTGAGAAAACTCAAATCGTAGAGGAAGGACCACCAAATGGTGCAGGAATTGCAGATTGAAGGTAAACTTATGAATACAACGATAGAACTGCTAGTAAAACGTTAAACGCGTTTTTCTTGAAACTATTTTTTTTCAAAACGATTTACAAGATTTCTCGACATCTAACGAACGGATTGACTTGAAATTCGCTACACTCATTCAGTGTAATAGTAGTTTAGTCTTGGCCGACTTTTTTCTTCTTAACATTTTTTTCATTACTTATTAAGAATAATGATGTCATTTGTCCTTGAAAAATCGAAACAAAATGTTCATAAAAAATTTTGTGATTGAAACAACTTAATACAAAAAGCTCCGTCAAGTCTTAGCCAATATTGTCAAGTTCACAAAAAATCTCTTTATTGTTTCAGATCAACGGGATGGCCAAAATAAAGGACACCGTTAAGCCCCTCACGTTCAAAGGGTTTTCACGAGATTGTTTATGACTTATTTGATTATTTATATTGACAAATTAAATTTGATACTCAACTTTATTCATGTACATACAAATAAATGCCCTAACGATTTTTCAATTATCTTACGTATTTCTTCAAAATTGCTTTTCTTAACTCATTCAGACTTTCGGGCCATCACAGTGGCCTACCCCTTAATATAAATAAAAAGTAGAAAAGTACCAATAACTTAAAAATAGCAGACGAAGCACCTCTTACAGGTTAAGGGGTTACCCGCACTTGCGATTTCGAAAAAATCGATTTTTTTTATTGCATTTTTTTGAAGTATAAGTATCCGGGCCCATACTTCTGTATGGGCCCGGAATAGATGACTCTATGTAAGTTTACAAAAAAAAATATTTTCTTCGTGTAAACTGAAATTGAAACTTCAAACGCGTTTTTCTCAAAATGGCATTTCTGAAGTCGGTGACCAAGATTACTCGAACACTAATAAACCGGTCTTCTTGAAATTTTGCAGGCTTATTTAATACACAGAAATGTAGTCCTTAATCGTTCGATTTTTTTTCGAAAAAAAAATGGCCGTTTTACAGCCAAAAAACGGCCGTTTTTTTTTCGTTAAAATCGAACCATTAATTTTGACTGTCCGCCATTTTGTGAAAAATGAATATTTTTTAAAATCCTTCGATTAAAGACTAGTTTATACTTATATTTGACTAAATCCATCCGCATTTTTTTCCAGATGATCCACTTCGTCGCAATGTTGGTCACCGCAAACCGTGTATATAAAAACATTATTTCATTGACGGCCATTTGCCACTAAACAATGTAATATTTTTCAATAAAAAAATTACTGAAAGTTCTTCAAGATGTGTTCTTTAAGATGGTATATTGATCGATTAAAAAAGTTTTGTAGTTTTCTTTAAAGAAATCATGAAAAAGGCCTTTTTTGCGCTACAAGTGGGGGGTAACGCCTTAATTATTATTATTGATAATTTTTTAGTTTTCTAACTATCTATTTTATTTGTTCATTTATTTATCTAGTTTCATTCATTATTGATATTATCATCATTTATTCATTCAGTATTATTACCAATTTATTTACTTAGTTCCATTATTTATTATTATTATTATTATTATTATTATTATTATTATCATAAATAGTGAGGGATGTAACTAAAAAATAACGCGATTAAATCATCCGTTGACTCACAGGCGCCTTATTGTCGTGGGAAAAAACAGATTTGTCATCGTCACTAATCTCATTTGCGATCGATTGACGAGTTTTCCATCGTACTCGATTGAAAATGAAAATCCGCAACTTGATACAACAGTGTGGCTAGCCGACTCGCGATCTTTCTTCAACTTTGACAATTGTATTAATTTTCCAGAATCAGCGATAGAATAGCGCGATATTGCAATTTTATCGCGATTCTCGGTTCCTTATCGAGGGTGTAGATTATGAGGAACAATCCGTACTCGAGGCTTCCAAGAAGTTTCGTAACGATTCAATTGAGTGTGTTATTTATGCGAAATAGGAAACGCGATAAAAACGACAATGTCCAATGTTCAGCTCTGTGAAAGGTTTATCGCTTTCGGATTTTTTTATTGAGCTTTCGCTAATTGAAGAAGAAGCCAATCATTTTGTGATTCACTGATAAAAAACATTTTAGTGAAATCAACTAAGCGCGCTTATTCGATCGTTTTTATTTGAATTATTTAATTATTTTATTTGAATTTGAATTTCGTAAAATCATTTTTTTTCTAAATTTGATTGTATTTTACCAGAGATTTTTTGCAAGTATATTTATTTATTTAAATAACGATCTATCGAAAACCGTTAAGTGATACAGAAAGAATACACTTTTAATAATTTTGGTATTGTTGCGAAAATGTAACGGCACACGCGAACGGCGCGGTCAAACTCTCGGGCTAAAGGCGTCCAGCTATCCTGGTCGCTCGGAAAATGGGTAGGTTTTTCAAAAATTCATAAACTTGAAAGTATTACATGAAATATTTTTATTTTTTAACACAAGGCAAGAAACGGCTTTAAGGCGGGATAAACATTTACAGGAATTGAAAAATCGATTTTTTTATTTCTTTAACCCTTTTTCAAAGCGAAATTCGAAAAACTTCGAACGTTACAGCCCGTCAACGGTGTGCCTCACCGCTCGGATTCGAACGGGCGTGAACTTCAATCACGTTTTTCTCAAAACTGCATTGTCGAAATTGGCGTTGAGGATTACTCAAAAACTGTTAAGCCGATTGAGTTGAAACTTGGTGGAAATATTGATAATATTGGTAGCTTCTACTTGATGAGAATTGTTTTTGAAAAATGGAGAAAAAAAGCGACTTTTTTAATCCACATTTTACAGAAATGTTGATTTTTTGTTGTAAATGCGTGCCTTTTTCTTAAATTTGCATTTTCTTCATTTAAATTACCGTCACATAGAAACTATACATGTTCTAACTGAAAAAATGTTTGAACTTTTTTGCAAACCAAAGTCTACGGGAAGCTAAACTGTACGCCGTAAATTGCTGTAAATTGTTTTGTATACTTAAATATACTATTAAAGTGTACCTAAAGTTTTATAATTGTAGAATAATTATTTCTTAGTTTAAAAAATCCCTCAATATACCTCATTTTTTCCTGTCTAAATGTATACCCTGCTTTAAGAATGCCTCAAATCAATTTTGGTCATGTTGAATCTTATCTAATATACACTTATCGAATCGCGCGGTCGTCCGCTGGCAGCGGCTCGACCTTCCTACTGAAAAATACCTGCAACTTCGACAATAACGCGATTTTCAATGACAACTACGGCTTAAATTGTTCGCAACATTTCAAGGATAATTATGGGGGGAAAAAACAGGAAAAAATAATTTCAGAGTGGCCGAACGCCTCAACCGTGCTGACGGCACCCCTCGGCCACACGGTGCTGCCGCTACATTTAGTCGAAGGTATAGACGAAATGAGTCGGCGCCACGCTCTGTGTCCGGAGTCTAATTTAAATATAATTTTCATCCGTTCGAAATAACAATATATTTGAATTTGAGACACATTAACTGCAAGCAAATCAAGATATTGTTCATTTAAATATGGAGGTTCGAATCAACAATGTATCTTAATCGAATACGTATTTATTGTTGAATTTGTTTATTGAAATATTCATTATTGAGTTGAATATTTTGTGAAATTATTATTTCAATAATCAATAATTGAATATTTATTTTTGTATTATCTTTATTATTTATTATTTAATTATTGAATTAATTGTTATATTTATCATTGACATATTCATTTCTGAATTATCGCATTTATTATTGAATGATCAAATTGTTATTCAAATTGAATTGAAATAATTATTTCAATAATCAATAATTGAATATTTATTATTGAATTATCGAAATTATGAATGTTTAAAACAAATTAAACAATACATTTCAAATAAACAGAATGTTTATAGGCCGCGAGGCAACGAAAATAATTTCAATCAAAAATATCCTACTCAAATCAAACAAACCCTAAATGTACGACCGCGAACGCCAAGGGACGGGTGCAAAATGAATGAGAAACATTACATATCCGCTGCAATGATTTGTAGTTTCCGAAGGAAAGCTGCGCGGAAAAGTCGCAATTATTTCGTCTTTATTAATTCTACAGGATGCAAAGAAAAATTAATCTCGATTTTACATCAATTCCGTACACTTCCGAACCGAAAAGTGACGAACGTAGAGTCAGCCGATCAACCGGTCATGCGTTATTCGTCAAGCCGATTTCCACCTCACCAGGGCTTCGAATAGAGTTCGACGACGAAATTGATGCTGTGTCCCCTTTTACTCGTGAAGCTGAGGGTGACATTCCTCGCGGCCGGGCCTCCCGACATGAGGGCCGGCGTCGCGCCGTTGCCATTCGTCTCTTGGTCGAGTGCCCTCACTTGCGTTATCACTTCGAATCCGATGGTTTTGAAGGTCTCCGTGAGAGTGACGATCTGCAGCCACGCCCAGGGCTTCGTGACATTTTCCCGCAGGAACAGACGATCACCCGACTCACGAATTCCGAAGATCAAATTATTCGAAAGATTGGCCTTGGTGGCGTAAAATTCCAGCGGTGCAGCAGCAGGCGTGCCATTGGTTACCGACACGACCGTGGCGAATGCCAAAACGGTCAAGATATGAACGATTTTCCTGCTCATTATGCAGCCGTTGACTCGTTCCTCGTATTGTACGTACAGCAGACTTATTCTTGGCAGTCAATTGTGACAACTGTGAGATCCTTCCCCGTTTATGTACCGCGCAAAATTCTTATCCCGATGACGGTAACGACGCTATCGGTTTCATCGAAATCGGCAGCCGCGCCTGCTGTGCCATCGATGAAACTTTCTTTTTCGTCGAGTGTGTAAAATATAATTATCGTGCTGGTTTATATAAATATATGTGTATGTTATCATTTTTTATTTCATTTATTTTTTACTTCATGATGTTATTTTTTATTATTGTTATTATATTATATTAATTCCTGAATTCCGACGTATGCCCTTCCGGGTTTTTGCGTATTGCCCTTCCCAATTCAACCCTTTGCTATCACTCGCTACCCACACTTCGCTTATCTAACCTAACGTTCCGTTGCGTCAACAGCCACCTTAAGGCGTTAGGCTAGAGGCCGAAAAAATAGGCTTTTGAGGATTTTTTTTCAGAAAAGCTACAAAATAAATCGAGATTACAAAAAGGGGTGTTTATCATACATATCAGTGACTATATACAATAATTTTTTGGAAGCGATTCATTTCAAAATGGCGGCTGTGCAGTGTTTATCTCAAAACTGCATTTTTTACGTTGGCCGGAAACATAACTCAGACAATTTTTAACCGATTCACTTGAAATATTGAATATATCTTGAAAAATACATTGTCAATGGAAGTAGGTAGGATTTTTTTTTAATTGCATAGTTCATTTATTATTAACAATTATTCGACGATTTTTTAGGCAAATTTTTGGAAAGTGAAAAATTTGCCTGAAACATCGTCAGATAATTGTTAATAACAAATGAACTATGCAATATAAAAAAATCCTACCTACTTCCATAGACAATGTATTTTTCAAGATATATTCAACACTTCAAGCGAATCGGTTGAAAATTGTCTGAGTTATGTTTCCGGCCAACTTAAAAAATGCAGTTTTGAGATAAACGCTGCACAGCCGCCATTTTGAAATTTATCGCTTCAAAAAAAATTATTGTATACAGTCACTGATATGTATGATAAACACCTTTTTTGTAATCATGATTTATTTTGTAGTTATTCTGAAAAAAATCCCAAAAAGCCTATTTTTCGGGCTCTTGAGTGGCCTACGGTCTTAAGTTGCATTATACCGCATTTGCCGACGATACGGGGAAGCTGTGGAAAACCCCTACTGGTATAGACGGCCCTATGTTCTTCTGATTCTTTAGGGCACACTTAACTGTCTACACGTTTTTTTTATTATTTATTTTTGTAATTATGTTTTTTTATTTTATTATTTATTATTGGGATGTTGAATAAGTTCTCGCTGTGTTTTCCTGAAAATTAATGCTTTATTTTTAAAAATCATTCCCAATGCTTCCAAACGTTCCGAAACTGTGGTGAGATCAACTCCTAATGATTCTGCAAGTTCAGCCAGCGTCTAAAATGAGTCTTTATGAAGTAATGCCTCCAAATCAACACATCAAAATAATTATTTTTGAAGCGTCTAAACCAATCTCTGCATGTTGTTTCCGACAGAGCACAGTCGCCGTAAGCCTAAACAAGAATTCTGTGTGTTTCGGCTGCAGATTTTTTAAAAATGAAGTCGTGCAGTAAAAGTCCCCGCAAATACTCTTTTTTGGCACGAAATTTTACATGTTTAACACTATGACAAAAAAAGTTGTTTGCACTTCGCTGAAATGACGTACACTGAATTTTCAAGATTGCTTATAGTACTTCTTCATAGAGGCGTTACCATCTTGAACTACACGCACGCAGTTCTGGTAACGCCATCTGTTGGAGAACAGCGAGAACTTATACAACGTCCTAATATTTTTATATTTCATCATTTTTATTTTTATCAATGTAAGTTAGTATTTTTCTATTTGATTTTATTTGTGTATTGCTCCATTTATTATTTCGTTATTGTTATTGTAGTGCACACATAAGCTGTGCCCTCCAATTAAATAGAATTCTTTTGGTGGGGATCGTTGAAAATTTTACACATGTCATTATTATTTTTTATTGCATTATTTAAATATTTGACGATTATCTTAATTCGTACTAATTTGTATTATTATTTTTTATTCGATTTGATTAATTTATTATTTCATTATCGAAAAAAGAAACCAATTTTTTTATGATTGATACACGATATCTGAAAACGCTCGGTCGAGTCTTACAAGGAAAGGTTGCGAGGTCGATCTCTCCGATTTAGATTAAATTTGGCATGCTTGTAGAATGGGCAAAAATAGGCGATACGTATTTTTTTTTATATGCGAAACGCAATTCTCTAGGGTTGAAACGTACCCTCGAAAATTGAAGTTTTTTTCATTTTTCGTCGATAACGTTTTAACGGTACAAGATATGAAAAAATTTCAAATTGCAATAATGCTTCTTTTTTCATGTACTATACATTGGAGATGAGAACGATAACGTTATCGACGAAAAACGAAGAACACCCTCATTTTCAAGGGTACGTTTCACCCCTTAAAAATCGGTTTCCGCAGATATAAAAAAATACGTGTCGCCTAATCTTACCCATTCTACGAGCATGCCAAATTTCATCGAAATCGGAGAGATCGACCTCGCGACCTTTCCTTGTTGCCAGTATCATCTAATTTACGAAAAAAAACTCGTTTTTTTGTTTCAAATCAACCGGGCAGCCAAATCAAGTACACCATTGAGCCCCTCACGTTTAAATGTCTCTCACGAGATTGCTCATAACTTATTTGATGATTAATATTTTACAATGCACTTCGGCAGACAACCTTCTTGATGTACTTACAAATAAATGCCCAAACGATTTTTCAATTATCTTACTTATTCCTTCAAATTGAATGTTCTTGAATAACCTTGATTTTCGGGCCATCGCAGTAGCCTATCCCCTTAATATAAATGGAATGTAGAGAAATTTGTCAATAACTCATAAATTACAAACGAAGCACCTATTTTATGAGTTTACTTATTAATTTAGTATTATTACTTATTTATTTACTTGATTCCATTATTTACTACTATTATTATTATTTTCATTAAATATTATCATATATAATGAGCGATTTAACTGGATAATAAAGTGATAAAATCATCAGTTGACTCCCAGCCTCCTCATCAACGTGAAACAAATCGGATTTGTCATCGTCGCTAATCTTATTTGCGATTGATCGACGAGTTTTCCATTGTACTCGAATGAAAATCACCTCTTGCCGTGCTCGCCCCTCGGCATGATGACAATTCGCAACTTGATTCGTCAGTGTGGCTGGCCGGTTCGCGAGCTTTCTTTAACCTTAGGGATTGTATGCATTTTTCCGACTCAGCGATACGATAGCGCGATTTTGCAATTTTATCGCGATTCTCGGTTCCGTATCGAGGATGTAAGATTATGAGGAACAATTAGTACTGGGGACTTCCAAGAAGTTTCGTAACGATTCAAATGAGTGTGTTTTTATGCAGACTTGGAGATGCGATTAAAATTGCAACGTCCAATGTCCAGCTGTGCGTATGGGCGTAGCCACCGTGGGGCAGGGTACCCCCCCCCCCCTCCGCCATTTTAATCCGGAATTAGCCATTTTTGGTTGCTAATTCCGTATCGGCTCTATTGTTGTAATTCTTTAAAAGTGTAACGCAATAATAAAACTAGTATTCTCAGGCGTGCACGCAACATACCCCCCCCCCCCCTGCGCTGTTGATGAGATCTCGGAGATGGATCATCCGAAAAAAAAATCATACGATTTCAGATTCAGTATGTTAATGACCATGGCGCATATCATACGATTTTTTATCTATGCAAAAATAACAAAATGGCCCACATTTTTCGAAAAAAACGTGTTTTTTCAAAGTTTTTAGCAAAAACTAAATGAAAAATATCAAAATTGAAAAAATCCTTGATATGCGCTATAGCTATAGTTGTAAAGAATATGTGGTTAAAATTTCATGAGGGTCGGTTCAGTAGTTTCGAATTAAAGTTTGTTTGGGTTACATAAATACTTTCAAAACAATGTTTTACGTATTTCGAAAGTTTATTTATTAAGTGTGACAACTTTTATATCAATATCTATAATGTACACCCATCAAAAAATTGCATAAAAAAAGCCTTGTTTTAGTGTCTGAAGGGAGAAGGCCCTTTAATCGAATACGTATTTATTGAATTTTCGAAATTAAGAAATGGTTGACACAAGATAAATAATATATTTTAAACAAATGGAATGTTTATAGGCCGTGAGGCAACGAAAATGATTTCAATCAAAAATATCCTACTCAAATCAAACAACCCCTAAATATACGATCGCGAACGCCAAGGGACGGGTGCAAAACGAATGAGAGACATTACATATCCACTGCAATGAATTGTGGTTTCCGTAGCAAAGCTGCCCGGAAAAGTCACAATTGTTTAGTCTTTATTAATTTTACAGGATCCGAAGAAAAATTAGTCTCGATTTTACATCAATTCTGTACACTTCCGGACCGAAAAGTGACGGACATCGAGTCAGCCGATCAGTCATGCGTCATTCGTAAAGCCGATTTCCACCTCACCAGGGCTTCGAATAGACTTCGACGACGAAATTGATGCCGTGTCCCCTTTTACTCTTGAATCTGAGGGTGACGTTGTCCGCGCCGGGGCCTCCCGACATGAGGGCCGCAGTCGCGCCGTTGCCATTCGTCTTCTGGTCGAGTGCCCTCACTTGCGTTATTTTTTCGAATCCGTTGGGTGTAAAAGTCTTCGTGAGAGTGACGATCTGCAGCCACGCCGAGGGCTTCACGACGTTTTCCTGCAGGACCAGACGATCACCCGGCTCACGACTTCCGGTGATCAGATTATGCGAAAGACTCTCCTTGGTGGCGTGAAGTTCCACGGGTGCAGTACCAGGCGTGTCGTTGATTGCGGACACGACCGCGACGAGTGCCAAAACGGTCAAGAGATAGACGATTTTTCCGCTCATGCTGTAGCCGGGAGCTTGTTTCTCGTGTTACAACGGGCTAATTCTTAGTTTCAACTGTGACGACTGTGAGATCCTCACGCGTTTAAGTACCGCGCTGAATTCGTATCTCGTTGATGATAACGACGGTATCGATTGCTACGAAATCGACAGCCGCGCATCGTGTGTCAGTGATGGAACCTTTTTTTCGTCGAGTGTGTAAAATAAAAATATCGTGCTGCTTTATGTAAATATATATGTATATGTCGTTATTGTTTATTTTATTTATTTATTACTTGATTGTCTTATTTTTTATTTTTTTACTCCTATAATAATATACTTCATTGCTCCGGGCAACGCACTTGTTTAGTTTGCACTGGGAAACATTCACCTATGCCCGGGGGCAAGGCTCGATCTTAATCTAGACCGGAACAATAATGCTGGGTGGCACTCAAGGGTTCCGACATCACCTCGGGTGTCGCCAACTCAAAAAACGCGGTGGAGAAATTTTAATAATCCCTCTACGACCGCCCCTCTTACGTACCAGAGTGTGAGCGGCTACCGCAGACCACAATCGCATTTCCGAAAGACTCCTTCACTCCCCCGAGATGAGGGTTACCCTAAATCCCCGGTGCAGACGACGCAGATCGGCCAGGAGAGGTTGATATTCAAGTCGTTTATCCTCTTCCTTTCGCGACACGTTTGTCTCGGCCGAGGCCGTGAACTCATTGACATATATCGTCTTGTCGTCGAAATCGAAGAGGACAACATCATGCTCAGTCGCTTGAGGCAGCCCGATAGACGCAAACGGGAAGTTCCAATAAATCTTGCTCCTCTCACCCACGACAACAGATTCGATGTCTCCTGGCAATTGAGGCGGCACGGGCTCGCGGTCTATCCCATAAAAGTACCGTGTATGGTAATACAACACCCTCAGAGCCGTGTAATGGCGATGTCTATAACCGTAGACTGCCTATACTAGCCAGACTGACAGTTGATGCATCAGTGTCTCCGGCGATGGTTTGCATGCACGACACAGAATGGTCGGTGCATGCAAACAATACATGGTACCAGAAGATTTTAATCTCCTCCTCTCCGGGAGTGGCATGGTTTCTTATGCTACTCAGCGCCCTCTATCCCTCACCCGCTTGACTGGAAAACAGTTGCCACACTGACTCGGCTGTTGTCAGCAGAATACGGCGAACCGGCCTAAAGCTGCAATACTTTCATCTAAATGACTCCTCACTAAACAGCTCTCCCCAAAACCGTCCGAACAGCCGTTGGCACTTTGTCGGAGACAGGTGTAGGTGGTTGAAACCAGTGGCCTGGGTCAGAGCAGAAGAGGGCGCTGTCTACCGACCGACCCAGCCGACACTAGAGACCGTTTCACAGTCCCAAGGTTCCGCACCTTTTCCACGTATCGTTCCGTCACAAGAAGGAGGATAGCTTCGTTCAATGTGTGATGATGACATTTCAATTCCGAGCTGAGTTTTTGGATTTACGAGGTGGACGCCCCGTAATGAAATCTGTCACGCACTGAACACGGGATGCCTTCCTCCGCGCTCCATTGGTCTTATTCTGAAGTTGCGCAACGCGCCGCCAATCATGACCCCGAACGCCGCCTTGTCGTTTCGTGTCCGAGGTTTCACTCCAACCGCTGTGACATACACAAATCAGTTCAAGCTAATTGTTACTATCATCATTTATTTTTTTAGTTTGATTTATTATTGATATTTTTGTTCATATATTCAGTTTTATTATTAATTTATTTACTACATTTCTTTATTTACGGTTATGATTATTATTATCATGGATAATGAGCCATTTCCGTCGAAAATAACGCGATTAAATCATCAGTTGACTCGCAGCTTCCCTATGAACGTGGGGACATCGGATTTGTCATAATCGCTTATCTCATCTCCGATCTATCGAAGATTTTTTCCGTCATACTCTATTAAAAACCACCTCTTATCGCTCTCGCTCCTTGGCTAGTCGGTTCGCGGGCTTCCGTTGACTTCGGGGATTGTATCAGTTTTCTCAGATTCAGCGATCCAATGGCGCGATATGGCAATTGATTCGCGATTCTCGATTCCGTATCCAGGGTGTAAGATTACGAGGAACAATCGTTAAGTACTCGAGGCTTCTGAGAAGTTTCGTAACTAATTAATTGAGAGAAAAATGACAACGTCAAATGTTCAGCTGTGCGAAAGGTTTATTTCTTTGGGAATTTTTTATTGCGCTTTCGCGAGTGGAAGGAGAGGCCAATCATTTTGTGATATACTGATAAAAAAGATGTTATTGCAGTGAAGTGAATGCGTTTATTCTATCGTATTAAATTTGAATGATTGAATTATTTTATTTGAATTGTTGATTTAAATTCGAATTTCGTAACGTTGTGGTTTTTATTATTTGATTCTACTATACAAGAGTTTTTTTGCAAATATATTTATTCATTTAAATCAAGATCACTGAACACCGTTGAGTAATAAAATGTTTTAATGCTTCTAATAATTTTGGTATTTGGGAGTAGTTTCTCAAAATATATATATTGTAACGGGTTGAAATTTGTTACAATTAAATTTATTTGTTCGGGACGCGATCAGTGAGGAAATTAATTGAGACTCTTTTGTTTTGTGGTATTTTATAATAAAATGCTACTTATTCAATTTTATGACTCGATATAATATAAAAAGCTCGCTGTGTACAAGTGTTATATGTTTTTTGTGTCGCTGTGTGTGTTTCGTGTGCTTATTATACGCCGCTACTCCCTCGGTAAAGTACTCGGCTCGCGGATTGACTCAAATGGTAAGGATGTTTGAGCGCGGTCGCCCTATCATTCGTCTATACTTTCGTCCCCCCTCTCCTTTGTGTATTGTCGCTCGCGGCGTGGTGAGTTACGGCACGCACTCGCTGATGGCGCTCGGAGTTCGCGACACGCTTCCCCCTCTTGCGCTACTGTTGGTTGTGGCCGCGGTCTTACATACAGGTCTTGACACTCGCTCAAAATTTCAGTGGTGGGGGATGGCCTCTTATTGAAGCACCGACTGTTTCAACTCGTGACCACGAGGATCGCTGCTATAGAGTGATGCAGGCTGTGTGCGAGAGACGGAAATAGATTTCAAAAGTAAACAAAACCCAAACATAACCACTGATTCACGCGACTACCCGCGACGTGCTCTACTTGTAAACTTGTAAAAACGGTGATATTGAAAAATGACTAAGTGATGTAGTGTGCCAACGTGTAAAACAGGCTCTCGGAGTAAAAAATCGAAACGCTCAGTGTTTCGGATGCCGAGAGACTTGGCGAAATTAAAAAAATGGGAGGCCGCGATACCGGGAGTTGGGGAATTAGAACCGAGACACGTTGTGTGCGAAAATCATTTCCAACCGAAATATATTCATCGAGAATGGGCGAAACAGGCGTTAGAGCCGGGAACCTGAAAAAAAAATGAAAAATTATTAGGATCATTACAATAAATACTTTCCGGGCTGAAAAACATAAAACAAAGTTAGTGAATTATTTTCATTTATCCTACTCGAGAGTCCTTCGCTTAAAGGTCGGAAAAGAGGTGTTTTTTTAATTTACCAACGCAAACCGTTTCGGAAACTGCAAAGTAGAGATAATTGAAAATGTTTCTTGGGACAGGCATTAAAATTTTTCGAAGAGGATATAAAGAATTGCAAAAAAAGCACTGATTCTTAAGTATTTGTTTCATTTTCAAGAAATACATCCTGCAAGTGTTTCGGTCTGGATTCCACTTCGGTCTGGAATAGTTGTCACTTATTTTCCGGTCAATTAAAACAACGCGTAAAACCTATTTTTTTATATAAAAGCTAAAGCATGTTTTTAAAAAACCGAGCGCACAGGGATCGAACCCCTGAAAGCAGCATTACGATGCTTGCACCGAACCCCTCGACCAACACGAGCTCACATTGACACCTATATAACAAACATTCATATTCATTGTACCCACTTGGATAACTATGGTCTTTTGGTTTTTTTCAGGTTTACGATAAAGTTACTTTTAATTGTATTTAGGTCCATCATGCATTTTTGACATTGAATATCAAAATTTGCCTACACCAGCCAATTGTACAGCTAGGTTAGGTTCCTATGAGTCAACAATCGATTTCCATCTCTCTCGCACAGCCTGCATCACTCTATCGCAGCGACACTCGTGGTCACTATCCGATATACTCACATTAGAAGGTAATGCGTGACTAACTGTTATGTCAACAGAAGATGAGATAAGAATATCTACCGATAAAAAGCATTGGTATCATAAGAAATGAAAACAGCGATCCAACAAGTGTTTACAAGTCGAGGGTCATCACTTCGAGCATCTTCTGTAGGTAGACCCAAACCAAGATTAGTGGATCCTTTGAAAGTGATTATTCCGATATTTTTCGACTATTTTCATACTTTGCGTGGCTAGAATGACCTTGTGTTGTAGGTCGCTGAATTCGTCTTAAAATCAGTAGTAATGTCATCGGAAAAAAATATATGGTTCTATTTAAAAAAGTGGAGTTGACCTCGACGTAGCTTCAGCGCTTCCACCGATTAAAAAAAGGGTGGTCCAGTATGAGGGCTTTCTCGAACACTAAAACTTTTGTCTGAAACATTTTTGGATATGATCAATAGTTTGAGTGCTATTGCTCTGTAACACTTTATGTGCCTCACCCTGTATATTTACTTGTACAGTATAAACGGGTCTGTTGAGATTTTATTATTTGAATCAACTGGCAAATTCATACAGGTACACTCTGTGGCCGAAGTATGGCGCAGCGGTCCGAGGCTTCTCCTGCGAGCCATTTGTACTCTGAGCGAACAGACAAACGAAATGATGGTGATACAAAATATTTTTTATATTTTTTCCACTATCCAGGATTGTTAACAAAACGGACGAATATGTATTGTAAACGAGAATAAATGGTAAATTTCCAAATCAAATCAAAATACCAGTGGTTCCAAATCAAAATACTAGTAATTCGAATAAAATTGTTCTGCGTTCGGAATAAAAATATATTTGAATCAAAGACACATTTACTGCATGCAAATAAAGATATTTTTCATTCAAATATATCTCTCATATATTCAAATCAACAATATATTCTGATAATATCCGAATTCATTGCATTGTCCACGTCAAGGAATTCGTGAAACAAATTTTTAAAAATCTACTCGAAACAAATAGAATGTCCATCGGGTAAACCAACCAGTGAATGGACGAAAGCTGATTTATAATTAAATTAAGTAAAGAATGTGAATGGTCGATCAAAACTCAAATCACTATAATATAGCAAAAAAAAATATTCGACACGTATTTTTTGTAGGCGGAAAACCTGTTTTACGGAAGGAACGCAACTCTCGAAGGCGCATTGAGGAGTGATTTTGCAGTTTCTCCCACAAGGAGTCCACCTATCTGAATGGAACAAAAACCAAAATTGTTCTAACGTAAAGCTATGAAAAATCCACTATAGAAACATGGAAAAAAATTAACAGCGGGAA
This sequence comes from Ophion slaviceki, assembly GCA_944452715.1. Lineage (NCBI taxonomy): Eukaryota > Metazoa > Arthropoda > Insecta > Hymenoptera > Ichneumonidae > Ophion > Ophion slaviceki. Next base: position 3,017,571 of record OX101787.1, read on the forward strand.
AATGTGAAATTAAAAAAAATTGTTAAAAAAATGGTCTAATTAACAAACCAATAAAATGTTAGTTATTTCTCTACATTGTACTGTTGTCTGCGATTATTTTGTACCTGCACAACAGCAATTGATGAATATCCCGCATTCCGCCATCATCTTCAATTTTAAGAAATAGATAATTGTTTTAAAAAGTTTTAACTAATCTCAATTATGTTTGCGTGCGAACCATAAGGTGCTACCACCATATTTATTATTAGCAAAAATAGCAGCCGATGTATACGTGTACGTAGAAAAACTTGCGAGCAGCAACCTCAATTATGCGTGCCATTTAAAATTTATACTAATTTGCATTCTTCCTTTGCAGCTATGTATGCATCAAAGAAAAAAAACCAGTGCACGGGAATTGAACCGAAGATAACAAACTTTTCAACCAGGCATCAACCCATTCAGCTAGAATGTATTTTATACATGAAAGAACAAAATTAATTTATCCCTATTAAACTCGCTTGGATTTCAATGGTAGGGTTGATAGACTATTCGCGAATTAATTACTGGATAGATTTATCTGATTTATACTCGTCGGTTTATAAGTTTATGTATTTCTATTTGCATAGGAATATCATTCGTTTTTTAAGAACTCGTGGAACATTTAGGTTCTCAGGTTAGGCTACAGCGAGGATGCGTGTCTATTGTTGTCCTTGTCGCACAGAATATCCCTCGATTACAGCGACTCTAGCGGACGGCTTCGGCAAGGGAACCATCCCCCACCACTAGAGTTGCAAGACCTGTATGTGAGAACAGGGAGACCAATGAGTCCGCACTCTAATGGGAGGGATCAAGAAGACTATACTAAAGAAGTCCCAACTATGTACTACAGAAATGGTATGCAAACAAGGTCATCGTTTGACGGTTTAACCTTTTGAAGCATAGTGACATACTGGTATGTCACCTACTTCCACTCTGTTTTTCTTGAATAAAAAAAATGTATATATGTATATTTAGGATGTAATATATGTATATTTAGGATGTTAGGAGATCAATTGTTACTACAATATCACTACTAAGGGCTTATGTTGCACTTAGTGGATGTTGATCATCACTACAGTACAAAAAAACACGTTTTTAGACAATAAATGTAATTGCGCCTAATCTAGCAGGTAAACCATACACAAAAAAATGAATTCAGAGACGTTTTTTGGGTCGCTGATTACGAATGCGAGCTCAAAATCCAGAAATTCAAAATGGCGAATCCAATATCGCGGACCAAAACCGGAGAATTTACTGGAATTACTAAAACATCGGAGTTGCTCAATATGTTGATTCTGTTATACTGATTTTCTAATAGAATTACGCTTTTAGCATTTCCCGGAGCTAACGGCGAAGACGTAGAAAGTTTCGAGCTCCATATTTTTTCACTTTTTTATTTTAATTGGAACTGCCAATTTTATTGTTCAATTTTGAGCTGAGATTCGAATTCAACGACTCAAAAAACCCCTGCATATGGAGTTTCATCTTCATCAAGCTAGTTTAAGCATTTTGGTCCGTCATATTGGATCCGCCATCTTGAGTTTCCAAATTTTGAGTGCAGATTTGTAATCAGCGACCCCGAAAACCCCCGAGTACCAACTTTTGCTTTCATCAGACAATTTTTGCATTTGTGGTCTACCATATTGGATCCGCCATCTTGAATTTTCGAATTTTGAGTGCAGATTTGTAATCCGCGACCCCGATTACCCCCGAGTACCAACTTTCAATTTCATCAAACGATTTTTGAATTTATGGTCCGCCATATTGGATCCGCCATCTTGAATTTCCAAATTTTGAGTGCAGATTTGTAATCAGCGACCCCGAAAACCCCCGAGTACTAAGTTTTGTGCTGATTGCACGTAAGGAAAAATGTATGCTTCAAAGGGTTAACGAACAACGATTGTCGGAGTACGCAAAACAAATGGACATATGGGCTCCGTCTGATAATTCTTAAAGCTGAGTAAAACATTTAGCTCATCTACTGAAAATGGCAAAATTAATTACTGTTGAAAGATGAAAAAGTATCATTTCTTTCGTTTTCTAATTTTTACAAAATTTAATTTATCCTATCTCTGTCGAAACAAGCTTCTGTAGGTTTTGTGAATGTTACGTTGAGATGAAAAAACGCTTCATGTATTTTTCTACGAAATCGTGATAACAAATATAATATTCATATGTATAAGAATATTATAATTTTGGTGTAACACAGTGATCTCCAAATCTAGCATTTAATACAAATAAATAATAAATCGCTATCCGTCACAGTGTTCATCTATACTACTTTGTTGGCGGTCGAGCGTCACTTTACTGGTAATTTCGTACAGTCACTGACGATTTAGTCAAATCGCTACTTATTTGTCAATTCCGCCAATATTATTTTTCACAATTACTTCGAATATTTGTTTCTACTGTCAGAATAATATCTTTAATTAGCTGTAGCAGTTTACAAAATTAGTTTTCATCATAATTTCATTTTCCAGTTCATCTGATCTCTACAGTGTCGTTATTCGTTCATTAACTGGTCGGTTTACCCTAGCCTGCGAAGCAAAAAAAAATTACTTCACTGAAATAGATCTCAATCAAATTAGATAAACTTTTTACCAGCGTACTCATCCGCATGTAACGCTATCTTTCGAAAGAATTGATAAAAAAAAGCGGTCAATATGTTTTTCATAACAGAACACAATATCGATCGTTATCGGTGGTCCGTGACCGGGTATTGTTTCGATTCGAAGATTCTTCCGATAGGACCAATATATCGATCAAACACTGGGCCGATTTTAAGGCGGGATATACATTCAGACAGAAAAAAAGCAATATTGAGGGATTTTTAAGCTGAGAAATAATTATTCTACAATTATCAAACTTTAGGTATACTTTAATAGTATATTTAAGGCGTTACCCCCAATTGTAGCGCAAAAAAAGGCCTTTTTCATGAATTTTTTTTAAAGGAAACTACAAAACTTTTTTAATCGATCAATATACCATCTTAAAGAACACATCTTGAAGAACTTTCAGTAATTTTTTTATTGAAAAATATTACATTGTTTAGTGGCAAATGGCCGTCAATGAAATAATGTTTTTATATACACGGTTTGCGGTGACCAACATTGCGGCGAAGTGGATCATCTGAAAAAAAAATGCGGATGGATTTAGTCAAATATAAGTATAAACTAGTCTTTAATCGAAGGATTTTAAAAAATATTCATTTTTCACAAAATGGCGGACAGTCAAAGTTAATGGTTCGATTTTAACGAAAAAAACGGCCATTTTTTGGCTATAAATCGCCCATTTTTTTTTCGAAAAAAAAATCGAACGATTAAAGACTACATTTTTATGTATTAAATAAACCTGCAAAATTTCAAGAAGATCGGTTCATTAGTGTTCGAGTAATCTTGGTCACCGACTTCAGAAATGCCATTTTGAGAAAAACGCGTGTAAAGTTTCAATTTCAGTTTACACGAAGAAAATATTTTTTTTTGTAAACTTACATAGAGTCATCTATTCCGGGCACCAAAAAAAAACTGCACTTCAAATTGCACTTCAAAAAATGCAATAAAAAAATCGATTTTTTCAAAATCGCAAGTGGGGGTAACCCCTTATGTATACAAAACAATTTTTTTTAATTAATTCATCATCAAAATGGCGGAGCTGTGGCAGAGTGTTACAGTAAGGTCGCCGCGGGAGTTGCGAATCGGCGTACAGTCTAGCTTCCCGTAGACTTTGATTTGCAACAAAGTTCAAACATTTTTTCAGTTAAAACATGTCTAGTTTCTACGTGACGGTAATTAAAATGGAGAAAATGCAAATTTAAGAAAATGGCCCGCATTTACAATAAAAATCAACATTTAACCCAACATTTCTGTAAAATGTGGATTTAAAAAGTAATTTTTTTTTCCAATTTTTCAAAAACTATTTTCGTCAAGTAGAAGGTACCAATATTATCAATATTTCTGCCAAGTTTCAACACAATCGGCTTAATGGTTTTTGAGTAATCCTGCACGCCAATTTCAATAATGCAGTTTTCAGAAAAACGCGTTTGATGTTCACGCCCGCTCCGAATCAGAGCGGTGAGGCACAGCGTTGACGGGCTCTAACGTTTGAAGTTTTCCGAATTTCGCTTTGAAACTTTGGGAAAATATTCTAAATATATAGTTCTATCGTTCCAAGAAGAAAAAAGAGAAATCGGTTTTTTGATCGTAAATGTATATCCCGCCCTAATTAAAAGTTACCGTCCTTTGGGTTGTCTGGTGTCCCCGGTCCTGGGTGAGACCGATCGCGAAATAATTGGCGAATGCATTCAAGTTTGCGGGCAAATATCACGTGCTCCTCATTCCTAGCTATAGGCATAGAGAGCTTCGAGAATAAGGTGGAAACTCGTTAATCTCGACTCCGAACGGAAGTTCGCGCGATAACTTCAGAAATTGCCGGCCTTCTACGAAAACAATCGAACAATCGATTTCTAGCAGCGATTCACGATGTCGTCGATTAATTGGAAAGTCCATATCTTCTCGCTGTTGTTTCCAAGTAGATCACTCAGCACACAATTTTCTTTAACATCTCTGTAGGCGTACGCAAATTACGTAACGCAGTTCGGGGGGGGGGGGGGACGGCCAGGCGTTACGGTCTACGTCCGTGGGGAGAGGGGGGTCGAGGTTTGCGTTACGTCACGCTTTTAGAACTGCCAGACATAGCAAAGTTTCCGCATGTTCTAGTATTGAATTTAAAACTCGCGCGCAATTTTACCGCGGAAAGTTGACTGCTTTCCATACGAAATGTCAGCTAAAGGGAGAAGTCACTGTGCAAGAACTTAGTAGCTTTCCTACGTTCCACAAGCAAGGTTTGAAAACATTTTTTTTGTTTTTTTGATTCTTGAAAGTACATATTTTCAAAAATATGTTGGCAACATTTTTATTCACAAGTCCGAAAATTGACGGAGTTACAGTCACTTTAGTGAGAACAAGTAGCGCGACCGGTTAGTGCCCTCAGCCCCTACAGATGTGGCATCGAGAACAATAGATGAAATGCAGGCTCTTATTATTTTGTGAAATATAATGAAGATGAAGAACCGTCATATCGCCCGCGACTAGATACTTTAAGGCGTTAGGCCACAGTAACGGGTATAAAATCATATGCGAATTTAACATTTTTTTTCGTATGAAAAAGTGATTTGCTCATAAAATTAATTACACATCTATGTAGTATGAATATCAAGCTGTTGGATTTTTTTTTTATGTACAATATGGCCGACTACTCGAAACTTCTCGAAACAGCTTTTTTCCAATTGGCGTGACAAATAACTTCAACAATTTTCACTCGATTTACTTCAAATTTAAAAGTGATGTTCCTAATTGCATTTCGCAGAGAAGTACGTACAGAATTTCTGATTAATCGAAAACTTTTCATTTCATGAGCAGTTTATGAGCAGTTATAACGAAATTTTTCACTGAAAATTCATTTCTTAAGTTCAAATACCTACAACTTTTGAATAAAACAATATTTTGTTAATTCCGTACGTACTTCTCTAGGTATTCTAATGTAGATTACGAGAATTTTTGTTTTTTACTCTAGGCAAAAAAATTGTGGATGCTAAATGTCACGCCGTGGAGCGCCTAAAAAAATACAGCAAAAGAAAATATTAGTAGTCAGCCATTTTGTACATCGAAAAAAAAAGTATATTTTCTCACAGCTTGATATTCATACTAAATAGATGTGTAATTAATTTCATGAGTGAATCACTTTTTCATAGGAAAAAAAATTGTTAAACTCGCACATGATTTTATACCCGTTACTGTGGCCTAACCCCTTAATGTAAGTATCAATATTCTAGAAAAAAAAACATAACTTGATATCAAGTAAAACGGAACGAACACTTTGAACGCGTATTTCTTGAAATTAATGTTTTCGACATTTTTCTGAGCGAACACTCAAAAACTTAACAACCGATTTTCAATTTGTTTATTGTCATTTTTATAATCGCAGTGACTAAAGTTGCACGTAGCCGATTTTTAAAATTTTGACAATTTCTATTTTTATAGACTGCTTGAATACAAAATAGGACCTTGAAAGTAGAAAAAATGTCTAAACTATCGGCATTTTGTAAAAAAAACCAAAATAAAAAACGGCTACGCATAACGATAGCTACATTTGTATAGATATCGATAAATTGCTGACTTTCTATTTACAGATAACCTTTCATAAAGATATCGATGGGACAATGAAGAGAATTTTTTTTTTCGCTGTCAAATCAAGACAAATATCTCGGTTAATTTTAAAGATTTTTTTATAAAAATTCGTATAAAACTAGATGAATATATACTTCATAAAATGAGTATAAACCCGATCCTTTCAGAATGAGTTATGTCTATGAAAAAAAAAATCGCAAATATTCCCAACAAAGCACCCGTTACGTAACGGATTAGGGGGTTTCAGCCAGGCGTTACGATCCTGGTACGCGGAAAGAGGAGGGGGGGGAGGTCAAAAATTGGGGAATTTCGCGTTACGTAATTTGTATACGCCCCCTCTTCATATCCGATCGGCCTCAAGGTAACTCGAGTACGCACTCGATTAATGACTCGCTGGGCAACATGTTTTATTGAAAACCGCAGCAAGGTTGAACAAATAAATCCAAGAGGGAGAACTGTGACGGGCCGAAAACGTCGTTTTTTCGGATTTTTTTTATTTACTAGATTATTTATTTGTGATCTGGAAAAAGGGTATGTTATTGAGCGAACATTGAACTTCTTGCGTCTAACTTTTTATTTTAAAAAGATAAAAAATATATTAGGTGTAGTAAAAAGAAATCCACTATTTTTGCCTTCAATTTCATGCAAAAATAATGGATTTCTTTTTACTACACCTAATACCACGTAATTGAGGTATAATAATAGAGCCTCCGTATAAAAAATGTGGTCCAACGCCCGGATCGATAGCTTGACGGTGGTTGGTCTGAAAAATAAAAATGTTTTATTATCTATATAAATACAGTTCTCGATGTACGCAGCCGTTTTCCGAAAAAAAAATCTCAAAATAACGTGTGTTCGAAAAAAGTGTAATTTTTTGCGGTATTATTACTTATGTTCAGGGGCTTAAAAAATACTGTATTACTAAAAACGGCTATCTGCAACGATAGCTACTGCACTTATGGAAATTTTATTTTTCCAACATTGAAAATCGGACAATTATAGCTAGACTGGTAATTCCGGACAGGTCGTGAAAAGTCGTTTCGAGAAAAACGCGATTGAACGTTTTAGTTTATACAAGAATCGAGGCGCTACCTGCACTCACAAAATCGTCTGTAACTTCGTCAACTTTTAATATGCCTACTCGAATGTTTTTTTTCACATAATTTTAAATACGTATACCGAATAAAATGCGAAAAAATCGATATTTTTCGACAATACATCCCGCCTTAAATTTTCCCATCCCCGTCTATCGAGGCGCCCGTAATTTTTTTGCCTTTCCAATCGCAATCGAAGCCACCCCAAAACCCAACCTTTTTTCCCACACCTGTGCACACCTCCATGCCGCCTGAAATTGCCCCGATTTTCAGCATGCCCCCTGCCGTTTCATACAAACGCGTCCACGTGCAGCGGCCCCAAGGAAACGAATGCCCGTTCGTGTGTGTATTCGAGATAGGTAGCACGCAGAGCTTTAACGCTGAATTTAAGACTCCGCGATAATAACGCCAACGGCATAATGAATTGTTGCCACGCAATTATTACCCCCGAGCGCGTATTGCTGACTATGGACTCCGGTGTAATTAAACTTTGGACACAAAAACCCCTCCCCCTCCCCTTTCGCCTCTCGTTCGTTCTCGTCCGTTAACGAGGGCGATAATTAAACAAATGTGTACATACATTAATACAACTATCCGCGCGTGTAGGCGACGGACGGGTGCATCCGTAATGACGACCTTTCACTATGAAAAACAAATTATAGATATACGTAGATGACCAAATTTGGATCGCTCGTATACGTGTATAGATATATAGGGCGAATTTGCCGCAGACGGTAAATATATTTGTATGTATGTGTATGTGTATATATATATATATATATATATAAGAGGGACACCCTGTATATATATACAGGGTGTCTTATATCTGCCACCCGAAATAACTCCGTAATTATCGACATCACTAAAAAATGTTCCAGACAAAAGTTGTACGGTGTGAAGGGGGCCATCAAATGCAACCAACTCCACTTTTTTTAATGGACTGGTACATTTTTTTTAACCATCTTGTGGACCACCTCAAGCCGCATAACAAACATCAGGGGGTCAAAGTCGTTCAAGGTCATTCAAGGTCAGTATCGTTCATTCATTTTAATAGGTGACCTTGAAAGACCTTGAACGACAATGACCCTCCAATGTTTTTTATGCGGCTTGAGGTGCTCCACGCGATAGTATGAAAAAAATGTACCATTCCATTTAAAAATGTGGAGTTGACGTTCACTGCGCGTCAGCGCCTGCACCGAAATAAAACAAAATTGGTTGCATTTGATGGCCATCTTCACACCGTACAACTTTTGTCTGGAATTTTTTTGTGCCGTCGATAATTACCGAGTTATTTCGGGTGGCAGAGGTAAGAGGGACACCCTGTATATGTATGCATGTATGTGTGTGTGTATATATATATATCTGTGAGCAGGGATCCAAGATGTCCGAGAGGCAACGGAAGGCAAACAATTCCCAGTACAATTAGGTAACGTTTGTAGCTCTGTGTTTGCCAGAGGATCCGTAACTAGCTCAGGTAACACCCTTGACGTTTATCGTACTTCGCTCCTCGGGAGACGTTTGGATATATATATATATATATGCGCGCGCGCGTGTGTGTGTGTGTGTGTAGGTGTGTGTGTACTGTGGGGGACCGTGGCTTGACCGGTCATGCATATTGTCGTTTGTAAATTGATGCCCCTTGATTGTGCAATTACTCCGAAATTTCCCTCTAAACACCCAAAAACTGCACGTTTCCTATGTTTGTAAATCGTGTCTCAAAATGACCTGACATTTTAAATTGCGCGCCATTTTTTTTGTGGCGAACATAGAGTACTAATATTTGACAACTGGTATCAGGAAGATTTGAGGTTTAGTCATGGAGAATTAGACGATCGAGCAACGCATAAAAATTATTATTTGCTGCATGGTTACTTCATAGTTATTGCGGACGAAGTTTCATAGTCGTGTTATCTCGCACCGCGGCGATGTGAATTGGCCACCAAGATCATGCGATTTGACGCCAATGGACGTCTTTGGGCTTTTCTGCAAGGAAAAGTGTATGCCAATGATTTACAGACCATTCCGGAGCTCGAGGAAGCAATTGGACGCACCATTAATGAAATTAGTCCGCAATTATGCCAAAATGTTATTGAAAAATTCGTCAAAAGAGTGAACGTTTGCAAACAGGGACGAGGCGGCCATTTATCAGATATTGTGTTCCACACATAACCCCCTTGTCTGTACCTTATATTAAAATTGAAATATTTGTACTTTTCAAATAAATAATACGTTTTATTAATAAATTAAAATGTCAGGTTATTTTGAGACACCATATATATATATATACACACACACACACACACAGGGTGATTGGGAATTCGACCTACTCCTCGAAAGAGGTTATACTATCGATACTTTGCAACAAATCAACCCCAGTCAGCTAACGGTCGAAAATGAGTGGCTTCCAAGTTACAGTGGCTTTTAGATTTTTTTAATTTCCGTACTTGGACCGGAAATACATAATTGTAAAAAAATTACTTCAGTCCGGGCACTCAATTGATACTTTTTTGAAAACCGATAAGGGAATGATCGATTTAAGAAAAATACATGTGAAAAATTCCCATACTCTTATAAATAAAATATCTTAAGGGGCTGCTGAAAAAATATTTAAAAAATCGATAGTCGCTTGACGCAACTCTAATTGGAGAGGAAGGTCCAAGTGCAGCAATCAGTGCAGCAATCACAGATCGAAGGTATCGAAGGTGCAGCAATCACAGATCGAAGGTAAACTTATGATTATAACGATAGAACTGATAATGAAACTTTGAACGCGTTTTTTTCGAAACCATGTATTTCGAAATAGTGTACACGATTTTTGATGAACGGATTAACTTGAAATTTGATACACTGATTCAGTGTAATAGTAGTTTAGTCTCGGCCGACGTTTTTCTTCTTAATATTTTTGTTCTGTTACTTACTAACAATAATGTCAATTTTTCGCGAACAAGCGTAAAAAAAATCAACATTTTGTTTTGATTATTGAAACACGATGACGAGAAAAAACCTCGGTCGACTCTTAGCCAATATTATCCATTTTGAGAAAAAAAACCTGGTTTTTTTTCGTTTCAGATCAACCACGTGACCAAAATCAAAGGTCCTTCACGTGATTACTCATAACGTCTTCAAGGATTCATGTTTTTATGAAATTTGGTACACAACTTTTTGATGTACATACCAATAAATGTCGAAACGATTTTTCAATCATCGTACTTATTGCTTAAAAATATATATTTTTCAATAACCTTGATTTTCGCATCGTCACAGTAACCTAACCCTTTCAGTGGCAAGAATAATAATTTTTTTGTAAATTTTTTAAAAGTCCCTGAGAATCAGCTGCTCAAAAAAATGTATGACACTTGGCACACAAATTACTGAAATAAGTTCCTTATTTCATGAGCTTTCTAATAAGGCGGAACTGTTATCAACTTTGCACAGGTTCGTTATGTCGTCGACTTTCGAAGAATGTACAAAACAATAATAATTCAAGGGGAATACGTAACAACCCGCAGGGATGGAACTCAGAATGTATATATATTTACAGGGTGTTAAGGGGAGATTTACACCCAGGAGCCGGAAAAAAGGTCATTTTTGTGAATTTTTCAAGGAAAACTATTTGAAATATCGGATTGGGGTTTTAATTATCTAAAAGTATATACATTCAAAAATATGTTTAATTTTCTTTATTTAAAAATATCAAAAATATACAAGGATATTGTATGATCCTTGGAGCGTCGTAAAAAAATCTGCGTATACGGTACCCACTGGCGTTTCTTCAAAAATCATCTGAAAAAAAAACCAAAAAGATGATTAAATTAGATACTATAATCTAGTACTTGTCATAGCCGATTTTGAAAATATCGATTTATAACAAAATGGCGGACGTTTGAACATGAATAGTGATTTTTGGGCCAAAAATTAGTTGTTATTTTGCCTATAAAACAAAAACTAAGTAACGGAAAAAAAATCCTATGACAAGTACTAGATAATGGTGTATACAATAACCACAAAAAACCTCAAGGCAATCGGTTCATTGGTTTTCGAGAAATTTTGGGTATCGATTTGAAAAACGTGGTTTTGAGGAAATCGCGTTCGAAAATTTGGGAATGAATAAATCGTGAAATTTGTCAACTTACATGGAATCATCGATACCCGGCCCATACTATAGGTCTTCTACGGTTGACGGAATGTAGGTGTAAATGTAGGTGAATCTAGGTGTATATCTCCCCTTAAGTGTAAGGTGGCCAAGTATTTTTTATGAGTCTGGCGCGGAGATTTTGCGACCGAAAAAAAAATGATATTTAATCATTTTTCAAAACCTCTTGGGAAATAAAGAGTTTGTCAAATCCTCTTGGAAAATAAAAATATAGCGTATTTTTGTGATGAGTACAAAAGAGTGTTTAACTACAAAAAATTGTACATTCTCGAAACAAATCAAGATTCCATTTTGAGTCCAGCGGAATGAAGCCAATTGAGTTCCGAATACGAAAGACTACTGGGAAACTTTTTTCAATGGAATTAAATTCCATTTGATAATTTCTTTTCTCGATGACAGAATGCACGAAGCAAAATTTTTTAGAAGTATTTCTCATTTGAAATTGAATTATCTTGCACGAATGTCGCTGACGTTTCCATCGTTTGAGTGCAACGAGAATTATTTATTTATTTTGATACAGAGCTCTTTTTACAGAATCCTTCTTAGTCCAGTACGCCTACATTCAATAGCGTTCCATCGTCAGCCTTTTTGTTTATGCAACGAGAATGAATACTTTCTAATTGCTCAATTTCTTTTGACCGCTTTAGGCCATAAAAATCGCATATTTTTGTTCGAAATTTACGACCTCGATTAGCAAAAAAAAGTCTTTGGATAATTATAAAAATGAAGAAATAATATTTTTTTTAAATTCTTTATTTTTATTTAATTAATAAAAATACCGTTGCATTCCAACTCTGCAAATTTCAACGTTGTTTGCCTGACTCCGTGTAAACATTGAAAAAAGCCATTTTCATTATTTTATATATAAAAATCCATATCTAAACTTGCTAAAAGTTTATATGTATTTCTTTTTTCGTTGCATTTTCTGTGTTTTTATATTTTTGTTTGCAGTTTACACCGAAAATGAAGATGAATTCATCTTGACAGTCAATGCAAGTCGTGTCTGAATTAATGGCCCTTGATTTGCAATCACTCTGAAGTTTTCCTCGAAACGCCTAAAACCTGCAATTTCCTCAGCTTCGCAGCAACGTCCTGAACATCCTCTCGTACCTGGTACTTCGAGGTTACAAATTCGCTCGCGATACGCGAGTGTTTTCGGTGTCAGAACCATCAAAATGTAGAGCTTTACGTGTCTCGGTGATACTTTTTTCTCGATCGTTTCCCATCCTCCACCCCATCGTACGTGATTTTTAATTTTTTTCGCCGAGTTGCAACGAAAGTTGGATGAGAACGTGGGAATGAAAAATGGCACTTTTTCCGGATCGCGGCGGAAAATCTCTCGATAAATTGTTCAACAAGGATTGGTCGAGATTCTTTTATGACGAGCCTGTCGAGACTTGGGACGAAAAATGTCGTTCGTTGATCCTCGAGTGGTGGAGACAATTTTCAATTTTCTTCGAATCCCGAGCCAGACTATTCGGCAATTATTGGTACCTGTACGCCGTGTTTTTCGCTGGCACACTCCTCGTGTAAGTTTTTTTTCTCCACCAAAAGACATTAAGGGGTTTTCTCACTTTAGACACTAAAAAAAGGCTATTTTCATTAATTTTTTTGATAGGTTCATATTATAGATATTGATGTAAAAGTTGTTACACTTATTAAATACACTTTCGAAATACATTTTTAAAAAATATTTATTTAAGTCACTATATCCAGACGAAAATGGTAGTTAAAAAATGTCCCAAAAAATTGTAAGTCTGCGCTGTTGATGAAGTCTCGGAGATGGATCATCCGAAACAAAAAAATTAAAGGGTTTCAGATTCAGTACGTTAATGGCTATAGCGCATGTCATGCGATTTTTAATATATACAAAAATAACAAAATGGCGGACATTTTTCGAAAAAACAGTTTTTTTACGGTTTTTGGCAACAAAAAATGGTAAATATCAAAATATAAAAAAATCCTCAATATGCGCTATAGCTATAGTTGTAAAGAATATGTGGTTAAATTTCATAAGGATCGGTTTAGTATCGAAGATTTTATCAACAAGCCATCGAAAAACGTTGTTTCCAGAAAAACGCGTTTAAGGGGTTAGGCCAGTCTAGAGGCCGAAAAAATAGGCTTTTTGGGGATTTTTTTTTCAGAAAAACTACAAAGTAAATCGAGATTACAAAAAAAGGTGTTTATCGTACACATCAATGACTGTAAACAATAATTTTTTTGAAGCGATTAATTTCAAAATGGCGGCTGTGCAGCGTTTATCTCAAAACGGCATTTTTTAAGTTGCCCGGAAACATAACTCAGACAATTTTCAACCGATTCACTTGGAATGTTGAATATATCTTGAAAAATACATTGTCTATGGAAGTACGTAGGATTTTTTTATATTGCATCGTTCATTTGTTATTAACAATTATCTGACAACATTTTTCTCTTTCCAAAAATTTGCCTAAAAAATCGTCAGATAATTGTTAATAATGCTTTAATTGTACTTTAGGCCTAAGGCCTTAAAGTATGTTTGGGTTACATAAATATGTTTTTAAAAAAATTCAAGTATTTTGAAAGTGTATTTATTAAGTGTAACAACTTTTATCTCAATACCTATAAAATAAAACTATCAAAAAAAATCATGAAAATAGCCTTTTTAGCGTCTAAAGTAAGAAGACCCCTTAACTATCGTTCTTTGATTTGTCGTAACGACTGGAGAGAGAAAAGGAGCGACGACCGCTCTTGGAAGGACACTTCTACATTTGCCCCGTTGAATATTGAATTGATTTAATTCCCAACAGTCTGACGATTCATAAGTCTCTGAGATACTTGGCAACGATTGAGTTTCGTGAAAAGGACAATCCGGAGATTCGAATCGGAGAGCAAACTTGCGCCACTCTTCGAGGGGCCGGAATTGTTTCGAAGAGCGATAACGACCGTGATGATGATGAAGAAGAGCGAAGGGGCGAGAGTCTCGTCGAGTCTCGCTCCACTTTTACGAAGAATCTTCGCGACGCGATAACTGCGAGCGATAATGATCGTGAGATATTTATTTTTATATATAGAACATGTCGGGCTATTTCCTAATGAGATCGCGAGCTAATTTTGCCACTGGGCTCCTCCGAAAAGTTCCGAGCGAATTTTTTTTCGAATCTGACGATTTGGGAACGATTTATTCTTGCACGAATTTCACGGATTTTTGCTGGGTTTAAGAGCTGTCGTTTTCACGTGACGACTCAGGGTGACTGATAAATCGATTGCGGTGGTTCTGCAATTTTTTTCGATTTTTTTTCACACCGATTGGTCTCGTGCGAATTCCGATGCTCGCGTGATTTATTCAGATTTTTTGATAGTTCTATCTGTAAGTTGACGATTATCGGAATTTTTTAAACAATAATTGTATTTATATTAAATGCGCCGTAAAATAATTAGTTATTGTATGTAATTGAATTTATTATATTTTATTGAATTTATTATATTATAATAGAATAATTATTCATTATATTAAAATCGCCAGGGAATTATTATTGAAAAATCGAGTACAATGTTTTTTTAGGGAGATCACCACTGTGACGGACCGAAAAAGGTCGTTTTCCCACCCTTTTTTTGTATACTAGATTATTTATTTGGGATTTGAAAAAAAAAAGTATGTTATTTAGACACATTAAAATTATTGCGTGTAAATTTTTATTCAACAAAAATTAACAACGTTATTGAGAAATAATAAAATCTCTGTGTAAAAAATGTGGTCAAACGGCCGGATCGATAACTTGACAACGCTTGGTCTGAAAAATAAAAATAAAATGTTTTATAACCTATATTAATATAATTCTCGTTGTAGGTAGCCGTTCGTAAAAAAAATCACAAAAGACGGGAGTTAAAAATAAGTGTCATTTTTGCAAAATGTTTACTTATATTCGGGGGCTAAAAAAATACTGAATTGAAAAAAAAACGGTTACACACAACGTTAGCTACGGCAATTATGAAATTTTTTTTATTCAATTTAAAAATTGGCCAATTGTATCTCAAATTATAATACCTGCCAGGTCGAGAAAGATCGTTTCGAGCAAAACGCAATTAAAAGTTTCAGTATACGTAAATCGTTGCGCTATCTGATCAAAATTGATCTAATTGATCAATTTTCAATATTTCAACTAGAAATTTTTTTTCACAAATTCTAAAAAATGTATGCTTAAAGAAAATTTAAAAAAATATATTTTTTTACCCGTCGCAATGTTGTCCCGCCTTAAAGATTATTTGCCGAATTATTATTAGAAACAAAAAACTAAGCCACAGTCTTAATCGCAGAGCTCGTTTTTCGACCAGGATCATCCAGTATATCTTCCGAAGCTACGATCGTCCCTGCCGATCTGCCAAACGCGAGAACCGATTTTTTGGAAGCCCTCATCGCCTCGATCGAGCCCGGTGGCGACGATCAAGCCGATCGTTCAAACTTATCCAATATGGCGGATATCGACGATCCCGAGTCACTGGATCGACAAGTAAAATCCCCCAAAGAGCATTCTCGTCCAAGAGTGAGAAAAGAAAATCGGTAAAAATAACTAAATTCATTGTTGGACGTCAACAGCGCGAGTCAACGCTTCGAAAAGTGGACAGTGAGAATTGCAAAAGATACTACGTTCTCACACCTTGGGTGGAACCTTCGGAGAGAGCATCCTCGTCCGAAGAGTCCGAGATATCGGCAAGAAAATCGACTGAAGTTGCGGAGCCCGTTTGGCAAACGGACGACGAACGTTTGACGATCGGCAATGACGAACCGGCGACGACAACCTCGAGGAAGCCAAGCAGCTCGGTCTTGGAAAATAATGTGGAGGAATCTCTCGCGAAGACTACCGATCTTTCGGCCGATTTTTCGGTCGATGTCGAGGAATCGAATTATGAGCAAAATGATATTTCAACATTGAAGGACTTTATCGACAAGAGTCCCTTTCCACCGTTGACTATCGAAGAGCCAACTGAGCCGGAGCTCTCTCTCCCGGAAGTGCCATTGCCCGGAAGTGACGGGTCACCAGCCGAATCGGCGAGTTCCCATCCGGAGCTTGTCCAAGAAATTGCCGAGACAGTCGATTTAGGTGGACCGAAAATCCTTACCGATTCAAAACAGCGATTCAGAAGTCTTAGCCAGGACGATCGATCGGCGTAAGAATACCAATATCATTACCGATATAACGACGTTTTCGGCAAAATTTCCTGCCGAATCGAACATTGATGATTTACTCATTGTATGCGTGGTCGCCAAGATCCAACTCAGCCGCGGGTCTCGAGCCTCGTCGCGGTGGGAGCGTCTCACCACCGTCCGGTAACAAAAATCGGCAACGCACGACGAAACAAGCGCAATCGAAAATCCCAGCTCCCAACACTCCGGCGATGATCGTGGCCGATCGCGCGTTTCGACACTCCCGCGAGATCGACGGATCGTCGATTGCCGAAGCTGCCGACCAGATTCGAACCGGTACGTTTAGGACATGCGCAATGACTAGCGAATAAGAAAGTGTTACTAGGAAAATGTTCAATAGTAGTACAGTCGTGCTGTCGCTAAAAAAAACCCGGAATCGGAGAAAACTAGAAGAAGGCTAGTTTTTTGTAGGTGCCGCGGGTGCTAAATCCAAGTTTGCCTAAAAATCGGGGTGTAGGGGTTTTTTAGGGGGTGGAAGGAGATGGGGGTGAATTAATGCCAAACTACAACCCCTACGAGGTCGGCCCCGTGAGACAAAATGTGCAGAAAAATCCGGGCTTTAGTTTTGTCCACAGCGCCGAAGTCGTGGAAGTTCATTTTGGGGGTGAAAAAGTGGGGTGAAATGTTGAAAAATCAGTTTTAATTCAATAACTCTTTATAATAAACTCATACACTTCTTGTTCAAATGGGAACGTTGTAGCCCTTGAAAAGACGCGTCGATCGAGTATTTGATCATCACTCTCCGATAATATCTTCGACCCTAAAAAAATGGTTAAAATACAACAAAAAAATTGTTTATTGAATAACTCAAAAACAATCGGTTTTTCGGGTATGCTTCAGACGTACAAAACATAGAGAATAATTTTCTCTATATTTTCGTTTCTATGGACCACCCTTGAATTTTGATTTTCCAACCGCTCTCGGGGGTTGAAAATTCAAAATGAAATTCTGGGAATACTATTAACTGCACGTATTCGCCGCCGTGGAAGAATTTGTAGCTTGAACCCTCAGCAACATTTTTTCCCACAGCGCCAAACTCGTATCTCTTTACTTTCGGTCAATAGCTTTCCCAGAATTTCATTTTGAATTTTCAACCCCTGAGAGGGGTTCGAAAAAGCAAAATTCAAGGGTGGTCCATAGGAACAACAAAACAGAGAAAATCATTCTCTACATTTCGTACATTTAAACTATCCCCGAAAAATCGATTGTTTTTGAGTTATTTAATAAACAATTTTTTTTTAAACTTCATCAATTCTTTTGGGAGTGACGATATTATTGGAGGGGGATGATCAAATACTTGTTCGACGCGTCTTTTCAAGGGCTACAACGTTCCCATTTGAACAAAAATTGTATGAATTTCTGCTAAAGAGTTATCGAATTAAAACTGATTTTTCTAAATTTCACCCCACTCTTTCAACCCCAAAATGAACTTGCACAATTTCGGCGCGGTGGACAAAAATAAAGCTCGGACTTTTCTGAACATTTTGTCTCCCGGCGCCCACCGCGTGGGGGTTGTAGTTTGGCATTAATCCACCCCCATCCCCTTAAAAAAAACCCTAGACCCCGATTTTTAGGCAAATTTGGATTTAGCACCCGCGACACCTACAAAATCACCCGTCAGAAAACTAGCTTTCTTCTAATTTTTCCCGATTCCAATATACAGCACGACTGTACTATAGCCCTTTCAACATTGAAACATTTTTATCATTAAGTAGGGTCAGAGTGGGATCAGTGGCTCATTGATTTCAGAAGTCTATAGCTGCCTAATCGTTCACACAATCTTAATGAAAGTTGGACTAACCGTGAGATGTGTTCAATGGCTTCATTTTGCTAAAAGAAACTGAACGGCCTAACCCAATAGGTATTAAGATAACCATTTTTTAAAAATGGGATTTGATCCACTGTGTACTTGGGGGTGTACACAGTGAAACATGCCTAATTTCACAGTCAACCAAAATTTCAAAATCAAGCAAAATTTGATGAAAATTACCCTGATTCACGGTACACTTGTAGGTAATGGAGTGCTTTTCTTTATACAATGGGAAGTATTGTACAGTAACATATTGAAAAATTAATTTAAAAAAAAACAGCATTTTATGAGATCAATCACAATCATTTATTGATTATTAATCAACAATGAGTACCTACCTGATGAGGTAGTACCAGTACCTATCTAAATCACAACGCGAAAATATTCATATTATGACTCACCTCTGTGAACCTCGAAAAATTGAGCCACTGTGTACCGACCCCTCTTTTTTTCTAAAGCGGGTACTGACACGTTTCTATATTTGGTAGGTTAACAAACACAATTCTCAAATACCGTAACATCGCTGTATATTGCGGGAGAACAATGACTTCGGACATAACTGCGATAGGTAAAGAAGCAAAAAACATACAAACAGCTGGTTTTTCAACTTTTGACACCAAACATGATATAAAATCACCCCTCACAACCGAATTTCGCGTTGCGACTCACCGACAGGTTTAAACCTATTGGCATCCAATGGCGGTTCTAATGCCAAAAAGACGCACATATATACATGTCCACTTCTGAGAAACAGAAAAGATTCAGTGTACCCACTGTTGCCACTTTGACCCTATGCACGTATGCGTGAAATCGCTGGATTCTTGCTCTCCTTCTCGCTGCCGTTGAGGGAGGCGATCCCTTTAGGCAACCTAAAATAAGCGAATTTTCAAGACTTCTTTGTGTCGAAACTACTTATCCTACATAATTGCAATTTTATATATACATCTTTTAATGTTCCGAATTTTTTGTTATATTTAAAAATGGCCGCTCTACTTGCTTCAGAGACGCCCGTGGAGAAATGTGAACGGGCATTCCCTACTTTGTGTCGGGCCCTGACCAGACTTGCTTTGTCTGATTTACCTGACCGGGTTCTCCCGTGGAACAAATCGGAAAGATCGCAAAATCATTTTTTTACGCCTTACCCTCTATGTTTGGAAATTACAATCTTCTGGCCGAGATACATTGCAAGTATCTTCACGTAATGTCTACCTGGCCAGAACATTAACATGTTCTGAAAAGTAGAGCATGTCTTTAAGAATTAAAGAAAAGCTACTTTGTTTTTCACCCCATCAAAGATATTTATAATTAATTGGGATGACACTATTACATCTGTTGTAATGTTATTCATCATTAAAAGCATTCATTTCATCAATGATAATCGACGAGGATAACAATTCTCATCGTAAATGGCGGGATTACGATAACTAATGATTTGAGCATAAAGAATAGCCAAATTATTTTATGAGGCCAAAAAGTAATGCAGGTCAGTCGTGGTTTTTGAACGCCTTGTCGCCATGTTGAGAAGTATCAATGTTCTGGCCGGGAAGACATTACCTGAATGTATTTCGCGAACAATCCGCCAGGTGGCTACAAGCGAAGCGCTTCGCGTAGGTTAGGTACCATCGTACGAGGATAAAAGTTCGTCCTGTGAGTTGTACCACGTACAGAAGTGCTATGCTTACAGCGTGCACTTACGCTTATGATTTTGCGATACTTGTGGCATAACCCTTTTCACTCTAGGCCTTTTTCGCTCGGGTGATCTGTGTAGGTTTTTCTATCTCCTTGCCTATCAGGAAATGCAAGCGAGTGTATGTATACACTCATACACTACCTTAGCACGTAGATAACCAACAAACAATATGTTGTCGGAATACTAAATTGAATACACTCCCCATTTTATCTCCTCAAGGATTCCAAACACGCGGAAACGTCATGTTCAATTTCCTCGTTTGTTCTTGGTCATTTCCCGATCGATCCCGTACAACTTTCCTGGTCATTTACCGCTTGTTCTCCGGCCTGTTCCTGATCAATTCACTGCCATAATGTTGAATCGCCTATGTTAAAAAGTCTTATATCGGTCGTAAATTTTATAGAAACGGCGTGGACGAACGATTCAAAATTTACTGAAAGAAAAAGAATTTACTGTATAAATTGGAATCAAATGGTTACATTTTGTCATTTGTCAGTTTCGCAATAGTGGCAAAGAAATGCATTTTTTGTTACCACAAGGGTACATATATTGTGAGCCTTTAAATGAAAAATCGCCACAAAATACAGAAAAACAACAAAAATATGGCAACCGCTAGATGATAAAAAAAATCTGCGACGTTTGACGGTGGAAACTTGCCAGCTTAAACGGCCCATCTGTAACCTAAAAACCAAACGGGTTATTCAAGTTAACAATAAATACGAGTCGTTGACGATCGTCGATTTCTAAAATCATTTTTTTAAACAACGTGGCGACGAATTGGAACTGAAGCATGCAAAATCTATGAAAAAAGTCGTAACTTTTACGTAACTATCATAAAATGGAGATCGATTTTTCAAAGGTGAGATCGTCAATGACCTTTAGATGTTTCTCTCCGTATCTCCTGTAAATTTGGAAACAATCCATCCAGTGGTTTTCGAGATATCATGTCCACCAACTTTGAAAAAAATGTTTCGAGAATAACTCGTTTAAGGGGGGCACTCCATACAGAACTCCAAATTTTAGTTGATTTTTATTCTTTTTTTTTGTGTAAGGAATGTACATATCTTTTCAGGGCCATAGGTACTTTTTATTACATAATTCTAGTTTTCAAAACTATTTTTGTTGCTTGAAAAAAGATGAAAATGACGGAGATACAACTAAATGCCGTAAAGCTGTCCGGAAGGGAGGCCGAATGCGGTGTACATCCCAGCACCTCGTAGGATAATCTAAAACAGACTGCGCAAAAAACTTAATTAGTATAAACATGTGATCACTTCATGAACCATTGATATTGAAAAAATAATGATAATAGGCTGAAGGGGAGGCCTTAGCACAAAAAAGTTTATTTTTTCGGAAAAAAAATCATACTTTGACCCAGCCAAAAACATGTTTATTTCGATAATTTTTCGTCGGTCTTAAACTCATCAATTGGACATAAGTGTCATAAAAACATCTGCCAAATATGAGCTTGATCGGTCAAATAGTTTTTGACTAATAGTGTATACCGATCGCGTTTAATGGGTCTCTCGCTTTAGACGCTAAAAAAGGCTATTTTCATGAATTCTTTTGGCAGGTTTATATTATAGATATTGATATGAAAGTTGTTACACTTAATAAATACACTTTCGGAATACATCGAGAAAAAAAAATTATTTATAAAGTCACTATTGACGAAAATGGTAGCTAAGAAAATGTCCGTAAAAAATTGTAGCTCTGCGATGTTGATGAAACCTCGGAGATGGATCATCCGAAACGAAAAAATCAAACGGTTTTAGATTCAGTATGTTAATGGCTATAGCGCATATCATACGATTTTTTATATATGTGAAAATAACAAAATGGCGAACATTAAAAAAACGTTTTTTTTCACCGTTTTTAGCAAAAAAAAATAGTAAATATCAAAATTTGTAATAATCCTTGATATGCGCTATAGCTACAGTTGTAAAGAATATGTGGCTAAAATTTCATAAGGTTTAGTAGTTTCGAAGATTTTATCAACAAGCTGTCAAAAACGTTGTTTCGAGAAAAACGCGTTTAAAGTTTGCTTGGGTTACATAAATACATTTTAAAAAATGTTTATGTATTGCGAAAGTGTATTTATTAAGTGTAACAACTTTTATATCAATATCTATAATATAAGCCTGTAAAAAAAATCATGAAAATAGCCTTTTTTAGCGTCTAAAGTCAAAATACCCCTTAAAGTTTCGGCAAGGGAAAACGTATGATTCTGTGACTTACCGACTAGTCAGCTGTTCCAGCACCGTATAATACCGTATACACCGTCCTTTAGCTTCCTCGTAATAGTATATTTCTATGGGTATAGAAGCGTTTCTAACAGCTATTATTAAATAGACGACTCACCTCTCCATATGGTGCCTATACCCACTGTCGTCGAATATACACAAGTCGAATTTCCATATGTCGAATACGCATAAGTACGAATATCTATAAGTCGAATATCCATAAGTGGAATATTCATAAGTCGAATGTCCATAAGTACGAATATCCATAAGTATGAATATCCATGGCAAATATCCATAAGTGAGCATAAAGTGGAAATGAGTGCCAGAAATGGCGGTAGGTAGAGATAAGTGAGTTTGTTTGGGTTCCTCTATACTCACGTTTCCTTTGCCTCCCGCCATTTCTGGCACGCATTTCTACTCTATACTCATTTATGGATATTCGTACTTATGGATATTCGACTTATGGATATTCACTTATGGATATTAGCACTTATTGATATTCGACTTATGGATATACGACTTATGGATATTCGTACTTACGGATATTCGGTTATGGAAATTCGACTTATGGATATTCTACCCCAATCGCCTATACCTGCGCGCAGAGCTCGAAACGGAGCAGAGGTCAGTCACACTCAAAGGCTCTCGGGTCATCATTTTTGAGAATTGACCAAAATCACCAACTGCATCGTATTCTACAGGTTTCGAACTATAAATTTAGGCAATTAAAAAAAAAAACATTTTTTGAAACCTCCACAGGGAGTGTCCCCCTTAAAGTTAGACGTATTGTGCTGCCGCCGCTCGCCCAGTCGATTGTCAGAAGCTGTAGCTCATTCAATTTTAGGAATTTTTCAATAAAATTTTCAGAGAATTTTCTAAAAGGTATCGAATAAAAATATTATTGGAAAAAAAAACATTTTTTGACCCACCTAGATTCAGCCCGTTAAAGGGCCAGTCCACTTTGGAGCTACGAAATAAGGCTATGTTCGCGATTTTTTTTGACGATTTTATAAAATATATGAATATAAAAATTGTTGGGCTTGATAAATAAAGTCTTGAAATACATTAAAAAATGTTTTATTCATTTTTATTCATTTTTAAGTACAAAAACTATAGTTAAACGTAACGCCTCAAAAATATGTGGGCTAGGTAGCTCCATCACAACTCGGCAACGGCTTGTCTGAAACCAAAAAATCAAAGTCCATTAGATTCAGTATGACACCAGCTACAAAATGACCCTCGGATATAAAGTTTTCTCAAAAAATAAAAAAATGGCAGATGCAAAACGAAAAAAGTAAAAAAAACGCGTTTTTCGCAGTTTTTCACAAAAAAAAGAGTAAAAATAAAAATTTTAAAACCATCGAGGGTCATCTTGTCGCGAATCATGTTTACAATACGTGATTCAAATTTCGAGAGAATCGGTTAATTAGTTTTAGACATACGATGGAGCTAGATTTTGAAAACGTTTCGAGTAAAACGCGTTTGAAGTTTATACTATGAAAAAACTCTTACCTAAACTCAATCGGCAATTCCTGCACCGTACAAAATCTCTTCTGGTGCTCATCATGGTCGATTTCTTCAAGTCTTGCTTGCTTTCGATTTTTGGAAATTTTCAAAGTGGACTGGCCCCTTTAGACCCCACTCTGCAAAACAGCATTTAAAAAATCCTACTTTCGGAATTTCGAACTTATGCAAACCACTTCACTGCAAACCCCCAAACAATAGTCGCCTCCAACGCAAATACACAGCAACGTATTTCGCACTTTCACAGCTCTGCTGCGGAAACTTCGAGACGTTTGGCGACCGCAGCAAGAGTCTCTGGAGCTCCTTCCAACGACGAGCAGTTCGAAAAACTCGACGAATTTCCGCCGTTCGTCGATCGATTCGCCAACACCGGAAGGAGGTAAACTCGTTTAGTATTTTTTCTCTTCCAATATGTCGCCCCTCGAAAGTTCCCATTCCGTCGATATAGATATAAATCCACGATTCGTGGGCAATCCGCCTCGTTGCAGTCTCGAGAATTCCATTGCCACGTAAATCTCCGAGAGCTCGAGCCTCGCAGTGACGAGAGTCCCAACGAACCCACCGTCACACTGGCCGCCTCCGAATCATCGCGTCTGTCGAAAAACAAACAAACAAAAAAACCGGACAAAAAACGTAAATACTGTCAGATAAAAACAGATCAATTGGGTAAATCGGCGAATGACATGTTTATTCAATCTATAGACAATAATAATAATAGTAGTAGTAGCAGCAGCGGTAGTAGTGGTGCTTCTACCAATAATAATTATGATAACATTTCTACTGCGGAAACACTCGAAATGCACGCAGTTGTCACATCTACCGATTGAGGCGACAATTACTAGCAGTAGAAATATTTTCTAACCTATCAGACTTAGGAGAAAACTTTTCCTACGAAAGTTGCACGGCTCGAAGGGGGGGGGGTGGTAGCTACGTAGTTTATCCGGGTGGAGGCGCTTCGGAGATTTCAAGCTCGCCTCCATTTTTTTAAATAGGTCCACTATATTTTTTTTCAGAATGTTGTCATCGAACGAAACATAAGTTCGGTAATTCTTTCGATAAGTGACTTCCGAAAAATGAGCCTAAAATTCTTTTTTTGCTATTTTCTCATTTATCGGGTTATAAATGATAAAATTCAGTCGGGGGAAGGTGAAATTCACCCCCCCCCCTCCCATAAAAAGTTATGGGGTTTTTAAGTTCGCGGAACCACGTGATAAAATATGGCATTTTTGAACATATCAACGCCTATATTTGGTTTCTTCGGGTTGAGTAAAAGTTATGGGGTTTTGAAGTTCGCGGAAAGACGTGATAAAATAGCATTTTTCGGAATTTCGAAAAAAATTCGGTAAAGTCACTCATATAAAGAATTACCATAAGTTCACACACCAAATTTCAAGACAATCGATCAACATTTAGTGTGAAAAATCGAAAAACAAAAAAGAAGTTTCAATGTTTTTAGCCAAGAGTCGATTAAAAAACGGTGCGGTTACGCCTATAAAAGGTGCTCAGAGATGGCCATTTTCGACGCACGATGGCAATCTGAATCGCTTTGATTGTATTGTCTCATTAAGGGGTTAGGCTACTGTGAAAATTTGAAAAAAATCGTTCGTCGCTCGAGGCAACTCAAATTGAAGAGGAAGGCCCAACATATGGTGCAGGAATCGCAGATCGAAGGTAAACTTATGATTACAGCGATAAAACTGGTGGTAAATATTTAAACGCGTGTTTCTCGAAACTATGCCTCTCAAAACGGTGTGCACGATTTCTCGACATCTAATGAACGGAGTGACTTGAAATTTGCTACACTCATTCAGTGTAATAGTAGTTTGGTATTGACCGAGGTTTTTTTCTTTTCGACATTTTTTTCATTACTAATGAACAATAACGATGTCATTTATCTTCGAAAAATCGGAAATTAGTACAGTCGTGCTGTCGCTCAAAAACTCCGTAATCGAAAAAAATTAGAAGGCTAGTTATTTGACAGGTGATTTTGTAGGTTTGTTGTAAAAAATTGTTTATTGAATAACTCAAAAACAATCGATTTTTCGGGTATGGTTCAAATGTACGAAATGTAGAGAATAATGTTCTCTATATTTTCGTTTCTATGGACCACCCTTGAATTTTGATTTTCCAACCCCTCTCGGGGGTTGAAAATTCAAAATGAAATTCTGGGAAAACTATTGACCGCACGAATTCGCCGCCGTGGAAGAATTTGTAGCTTGAACCCTCAGTGACATTTTTGTCCACAGCGCCAAACTCGTATCTCTTTATTTTCGGTCAATAGTTTTTCCAGAATTTCATTTTGAATTTTCAACCCCTGAGAGGAGTTCGAAAAAGCAAAATTCAAGGGTGGTCCATAGGAACGAAAATATAGAGAAAATTATTCTCTACATTTCGTACATTTAAACCATCCCCGAAAAATCGATTGTTTTTGAGTTATTCAATAAACAATTTTTTTTTTATACTTCGACAATTCCGTTGGGGGTGAAGATATTATTGGAGGGGGATGATCAAGTACTCGATCGACGCGTCTTTTCAAGTGCTACAACGTTCCAATTTGAACAAAAATTGTATGAATTTTTGCTAAAGAGTTATCGAATTAAAACTGATTTTTCTAAATTTCACCCCACTTTTTCAACCCCAAAATGAACTTGCACGATTTCGGCGCTGTGGACAAAAATAAAGCTCGGACTTTTCTGAACATTTTGTCTCCCGGCGCCGACCTCGTGGGGGTTGTAGTTTGGCATTAATCCACCCCCATCTCCCTTCATCCCCTAAAAAAAACCCTACACCCCGATTTTCAGGCAAACTTGGATTTTGCACCCGCGGCACCTACAAAATCATCAGTCAAAAATCTAGCCTAATTTTTTCCGATTCCTATATACAGCACGACTGTACTAAATGAAAACTGAACATTTTTTTTATTATTGAAACACGATGACGAAAGAAAGCTCGGCCAAGTCTTAGTCAATATTATCTATTTTGAGAACAAAAAAACTTGTTTTTTTTTGTTTCGGATCAACCGGGTGGCCAAAATCAAGTACACCGTTCAGTCCCTCACGTTGAAAAGTCCGTCACGAGATCGTTTGTGACTTCTTTGATTATTAATATTTTTTGTGAAATTTGGTGCACAACTTTGTTAATGTATATACAAAAAATGGCCAAACGATATTTCAATAATCTTACTTATTCCTTCAATTTTTTTTTAATAACCCTCATTTTTGTCACAGTAGCTTAAGGGCTTACACCACTGTAAAACGTCTAAAATTGACTGATTTTTCGCGATTTTTCTTTGGTGGAAGGCCAAGTAAGATGATAATAATATTCGAGGATGCTATTAGTCGTATCTTCATGTGTACAAAAAAAAAATTATACTAAAAAATTATAAAAAATGGTCACGCTGGAGCCATTCTCGCGAGGCATGTTGAATTTGAGACAATCTGCGGCACGCGGTATAACAGACGCAAATTTGCATTTGGAAAAAAATTGAAAATTTTCTTTCAATTTACACGAGTATAGCTAGGGAAATACGTACGGGATTTTGAAAATATGCATTTTTGTGTAATCGGCAAGCACTTAAAGTAAAAACTCAATTTTCGCCAGAAACAAAACGACATTCATTTGTTAATAACTAATGTTGTAATAAACTCATGGAAAATCGCGTGCCTATTTCTCTTTGGAATGTCATTTTAAAGGTGTGCTCAAAATTTGGAGTGAAAGAACGAAAATTGTTGGAGTTACGCTGCGTGCCATTTTGAAAAATTGTGTTTCGAGAAAAACGGTCGACGTTTGTTTTACAAGTGCCAAACTTTTTCCCCCTTATTCTAGATGATTCAAAGCATCTCTTAAGCCAATTTTCAAAAGATCAACTTTTTGAAAATTCGACAGTGGTGTTACCCCTTTATCCCTTAAACTATTGAAACCGCAATCAGAGCCTGTCGACTCTAGGCTAAGAACATTGAAATTTCTTTTTTATCAATTTTTGTATACCAAATCTTGATGAATCATCTTGAAATTTGGTGAGTGAACTTATCCTTGATCATTTCTTGATAAAGTTCCAAAAAAAACTAGGGTTCCCGTGTAAAAAAAGGTGACCTTGAAATCTCCGAGCGCCTCAACAAGGATAAATAATAATAATAATAATAAAGCTCGTAGCCACCGCTCGACGTCCCCCTTCGAACCATGCAACTTTTGTAGTAAAAGTTTTCTCCCACGTCCGATAGGTTAGAAAATATTTCTACCGCCAATAGTTGTCGCCTCGCCCGGTATAGCCCGTTGTCGCAATTGTACTGTCAAAAATAATATGTATATTGTTCGCATTCTCTCATATTTACAATATTTTGAACCCCTCGCCAGCCAAAGTAAGGGGGCGTCCGAAAGATATATACAGCAACGCCACGGTCCCGGAGCCGAGCGTGTACAGACTTTGGTCATTTCACATACTCTGATCATCGGAGTGATCGATTGGTAGCCACACAGTTAGCCACGGCTACCGCCCCTCCACACAACGGTCCATTTTACCCCGCTCACATGAGTGTACAATTATGTTGAAATTGGCGTCGTTGGAGTGCAACGATTTTCTTGGTAATTTTACCGTTCATTTTTTCAAAGACAAAATCCTTTTTTTCTGCAAATTGTTGTAGTAAATCTCCGCTGAAAAATACTTAAAAGTATTCCAGTGATTATCGTAGCCTGAATCGGCCAAGGAGAAATTTCATTAATTGAAAAAGAAAATGAATTTCCTTTGCGTTCCAACGATAAAAACTTCAAGATGTGTTCAACACTTCGTCACGAGAAAAGATATACGCTCACACACACACACACACACACACGCACTAAAAATTATCCGCAAACATTATTTCCCAAATTTGGAGGATATTTACGATCGCGCGACCGCCATTTTGTAGTCTCACCCGATAAGTTACCCTAGTGCCTTCAACGCGAATAAAACGAAGGAATTCGCTTTTTGCGTTCATTCGGAACAGTTGGGTGAAACTACGAATTATTTAAAAATTGGCCAACGCGGTCTAAAAAACGGTTTGGGAAAACGTGGTTGTAGATATTCGAGGCTCGAACGTTTCGTCGATGAATGAAAAAGACTTTTTTCGACGCAGCTACGACGAATTCAACTTCGAGGTTTCCGGAAGTCCCGCCACATGGTACAGTCGTGCTGTGTAGTGGAATCGGAAAAAATTAGAAGGTTAGATTTTTTACTGATGATTTTGTAGATGCCGCGGGTGCTAAATCAAAGTTTGCCTGAAAATCGGGGTGTAGGTTTTTTTAGGGGTTGAAGGGAGATGGGGGTGGATTAATGCCAAACTACAACCCCCACGAGGTCGGCGCCGGGAGACAAAATATTCAGAAAAGTCCGAGCTTTATTTTTGTCACCAGCGCCGAAGTCGTGGAAGTTCATTTTGGGGGTGAAAAAGTGGGGTGAAATTTAGAAAAATCAGTTTTAATTCGATAACTCTTTAGCAAAAATGCATACAATTTTTGTTCAAATGGGAACGTTGTAGCCCTTAAAAAGACGCGTCGATCGAGTATTTAATCATCCCTCTGCAATAAAATCTTCACCCCAAAAAAAATTGTTGAAGTATCAACAAAAAATTGTTTATTGAATAACTCAAAAACAATCGATTTTTCTGGAATGGTTTAAATGTACGAAATGTAGTGAATCATTTTCTCTATATTTTCGTTTCTATGAACCACCCCTGAATTTTGCTTTTTCCAACCCCTCCCGAGGATTGAAAATTCAAAATGAAATTCTGGGAAAACTATTGACCGAAAATAAAGAGATACGAGTTTGGCGCTGTGGACAAAAATGTAGCTGAGGGTTCAAGCTACAAATTGTTCCACGGCGGCGAATTCGTGCGGTCGATAGTTTTCCCAGAATTTCATTTTGAATTTTCAACCCCCGTGAGGGGTTGGAAAATCAAAATTCAAGGGTGGTCCATAGAAACGAAAATATAGAGAAAATTGTTCTTCACATTTCGTACATTTAAACCATGCCCGAAAAATCGATTGTTTTTGAGTTATTCAAGAAACAATTTTTTTTTGGCATTTCAACAATATTTTTGCCGGTGAGGATATTATCTTAGAGTGATGATCAAATACTCGATCGATGCGTCTTTTCAAGGGCTACAACTTTCCCATTTCAACAAAAAGGGTACGAATTTTTCCCAAAGAGTTATCGAATTAAAACTGATTTTTCAAAATTTTGCCCCACTTTTTCACCCCCAAGATGTACTTCCACGATTTCGGCGCTGTGGACAAAACTAAAGCCCGGATTTTTCCGAACATTTTGTCTCACGGCGCCAACTTCGTAGGGGTTGTAGTTTGACATCAATCCACCCCCATCCGCCTTCATCCCCTAAAAAACCACCTGTCAAAAAACTGACCTAATTTTTTCCGATTACGAGGTTTTTCAGCGACAGCACGACTGTACTAACATGGATTTTCCAATAAAAAAAATTGAACCCAGCTTTTACGAAAAATCGTAAATCCCACGGTGATATTTTTCGCTGACGAATTTACCGTTCATTGACAATGAAGATTCTCCACTGGTCCTCGAGCACCGTCCTAAAGTGTCTCTAAGCTGCCGAACTTGCAGAAACTTCGAAACTGCAATATTTTATCGGACGAATCGTCCAAAAAGGACGACATTGAAGTTTGCATCGTTGGAGCACCACAAAAGTACATTTCTCTCAATCGCCCACGTTTTTTTCGGCAAATTTTCATCGCGCAAATCCCTCACAATGCTGAAGTTTGCATCGTTGGACTGCAACGAATTTAATTTCTTTCGGCCGCTTCGCCTACAAAACTCCTTCAACCACTTTTACAGATTTTTATTCAGCGATCTTCATTATAAATCTATAAAAAAAAAGATCGTTTATAACAATCAAAATATGGAAAATAAAATGTAAAACGGAACTTTCGTTGCGCTCCAACGATCCAAACTTGAGCGCCATAATCCCTCGTACGTTTTTTTTTTACAATTCTCATCAGCGCCTTTAATTCGTGAATGTGCGAGAAAAAATCTCCGTCGATAATAAAATTGTAGTAAGCGCAAAAAAACACGCGTTGCATTCCGACGTAAACTTCAGCGTCGAAAAAGATCCGTACGCTTGAACGTTCGTTTGGATTCATTTCGAAATCGTTGAGCGTTGATCGACGAGAGGCTCGAGTCTCGACGCGCTCGTGGATTTAAAAAAAAATGTACAAGTTACACACGACCCTGTTGGGGTACGCGTTGAAAAACACGCGGTGATAAATGCCACGGCCGATCGCTGATCGTGCGCTGGTGTGGAATGTACTCTGGCACGTAGCTACGCGTAAAAAAAAAGAAGTTCGGAATACGAGCGTAGAGCAACGTCAACGCGATAAAATAAAGGAAACGTCGAAAAAGACGAGAATTATCGCGCTGGATGTACGAACGAAACGGGACAAAAACTATCGGCAAAGCTCCTTTCGACTATGGGTGGAATGGGAAATGTCTTCGCGCTGTAGACGCGGGGTCGGAATTTCTAGACTCGTCATTCGTCGGTGCATTAAGAAGGAGTGATGTCGTTTACGGATACGGTCGCAGCTTCCGTCGAATATCGCATTCGTTCGTCCTGTCGCATGCTCTTCAGCCACTGCCTGTGCTCGCACAGGTAAGGATAGAGGGGCACGACCATTACGCTTATGTCGTCCACCGACGCCATCGGCAGATACTTCTCGTCGTTCTCCTCCGGGTTCTCGGGCTTTCCTCTCCATATGCGCCCGATCAGACGACCGCGCGCTGCCTGCACGAGCTCTTGCGCCGCCATCGTTAATCTGAGGGAAGAAACGTTTTTTTTTGTTTGCCGTTGACGCTGAGATTGTGCGCAGTGGAGAAGAGTTTTACTGTGAAAATCATCTTTGATCTTTCTCAGGACAAATCGCAATATCACGACGTGTCATATTTCCTTTTTTATGACATTTTTCTATCGCTCGATATTATCGTTTAATTTTTTTCATCGCATTTTATTTTTATTTCATCTTTATTGCATTCTATTATTATAATATTTTTACTGCATTTTTTATTGCATTCTATCGCGTATTGCATTCGTAGAATTTCATGTTAACTCTATTTTTAATGGCATTTTATTGATTTTGAATTTTATTGCTTATTGCATTTTATTGCGTTTTATTTTTTACTGCATTTCATTATTTTGTTTTAATGCATTTTATTATTATTCTATTTTTCAACTACATTTTCTCATGCATTCTATTGCATATTGCATTTGTGACATTTTTTTAAACTCAATTTTCGCTTACGGTTTGCATTAGCCCCTTCGTTGCCAGAGAGAATTCGACAAAAAGTGCCCAAAACGGCAGGAACACTTTTTTATCCTGAAAACTTGTACTCTGGGGTTTTTAAGGGTGCTGATTACGAATCTGAACTCAAAATTCAGGAATTCACAATGACGAACAAATATGGCGAATGAAAATACAAATAATTCAGATTGATTCGAGTAAAATTTTCAATTTTGGTCCGCCATTCTAGCGCCGCCATTTTGAATTTTCAAATACAAAGGTCAGATTCGTAATAAGCGATCACAAAAATCCCGGAGTACTAATTTTCATCTAAATCGAGTAAAGTATTTGATTTTTGTCCGCCATATTGGCGCCGCCATTTTGAATTTCCGAATTTGACTTCAAATTCGGATTCAGCGAGCCCAAAAACCTCCGAGTGAGGCTCCGATTTCAAATCAGAGCAAGCTAAGGGGCCAGTCCACTTTGAAAATTTCAAAAAATCGAAAGCAAGCGAGACTTTAAGAAATCGACGATGATGAGCAATCAGAAGGGATTTTGAACGGTGCAGGAATTGCCGATTGAGTTTAGGTAAGAGTTTTTCATAGTATAAACATCAAACGCGTTTTTCTCGAAACAACGTTTTCAAAATCTAGCTCCATCGTATCTCTAAAACTGATAAACCGATTCTCTTGAAATTCGAACCACATATCGTAAACATGATTCGCAACAAGATGACCCTCGATGGTTTTGAAATTTCGATTTTTACTCTTTTTTTCGCGAAAAACTGCGAAAAAAACGCGTTTTATTTTACTTTTTACGCTTTTCATCTGCCATTTTTTTTATTTTTTGATAAAACTTTATATCCGAGGGTCATTTTGTGGCTGGTGTCATACTGAATCTAATGGACTTTGATGTTTTTGTTTCAGACAAGCCGTTGCCGAATTGTGATGGAGCTACCTAGTCCACCTATTTTTGAGGCGTTACGTTGAACTATACTTTTTGAACTTAAAAATGAATGAAAATGAATTAAATTTTTTTAAATATATTTCAAGACTTTATTTATCAAGCCCAACAACTTTTATATTCATATCATTTATAAAATCCTCAAAAAAATCGCGAAAATAGCCTTTTTTCGTGGCTCCAAAGTGGACTGGCCCCTTAAATAGAGGAGTAAAGGTTGACGCACTATTGCGTCTATGCCACACAGGACACGGAATTGTTTGACGCACTATTGCGTCAATGCCAACCAAGGGGTTAATTTAATTTTCTGTTGCCTTTCATTTTAGATTAATTTTTTCCTGGATTTTGTTTATTTTTTTTTCTTGCACTCTATCTTAATTTTATAGTCTATTGCGTTTTATTTTAATTTTCGTTTTTATTGTATTCGATTATCTTATTTTTTACTGCGGTTCGTTTTAATTTCTTTATTGCATTTCATTGCACTATGAATGCAAAATGATTTTTTTTTATCGGATTTCATTATAATTAATTTTGTCATGGCCTTTTATTGTTGTTTTATTTTTTACTGCGTTTCGTTACTTTGTTTTAATGCATCTTATTATTATTCGATTTCTTTTACTACATTTTCTTTTGCATTCTATTGCATTTCATTGTAGATTTATTTTTTCCTGGATTTGATTATTTTTTATTTTTTCTTGCACTCTAGCTTAGTTTTATAGTCTGTTTCATTTTATTTTTCTTTTTTATTGTATTTCATTATTATCTCATTTTTAACCGCGTTTCATTAAAAAAAAAATTTGTCGCATTTCATTGCACTATGAATGCAAAATGATTTTTTTTATCGCATATTAATTTTGTTTGGGTCTGTTTGGGCATAGCATTTCGACTCAATTTTTTTTAGCTTTTTATCTTAATTTTATTTTCTATTGCATTTTATTATGTTTAAATTTTTTCTTGCAGTTTGTCTTGATTTTATTGTCTATTGCATTTTATTAAATATTATCCCATTTTTAACTGCATTTCATTGTAATTTTCTGTTATATTGCACTTCATTGCACAACGTATTCGCAGCATGTGAAAAACAAAACCCGAAGGATCATTCCGCCAATGGAGTGCGTGAAAAGGCTCACCTGTACTCCAACGAGGGTGTATCCGGGGCCAGTATTTTGCGAACGATATTGGCAGCCTCCTTGTCGGATACGACGTCCCACAGGCCGTCGGTGGCAATGACGACGCAGTCGCGCTCGGTCAGATCGTACTCCTCCAAGTCCAACGACTGAACCTCCGGCTGCGACGAGAGAAATGGCTTGATGCTGACTCCGGTGTTGGCTGCCTTCAGGCCGTGATCACCGAAACCCCTCGTGACGCCAATCGTCCCCATCACTCGACTCTGCCAGGAGTCGAAAAGTTTTAGGACGCGAATACGCGCGAACCGGACGCTAGGCTCGTCGAGCCCTTACCCTTTTGCCGTGACCGGAAATAAGTGGCAATCGAAGATCCGGATGCGTGAGCACTTTGTACGCCCAGCCGGTCATGTGAGGCTCGCGGTACAGAACCATCGAGCCCAATTCTCGCTGCAACGGACGCACGCGAAACTCCAACGGCGTGAAGTGACCTTGCAACAATTCGCCGCCCTTGAGCGAGCCCAGAGCTCGCACTCGGTCGGACTCGGAATCGGGCGTGTGATCGCGCGTCAGTGCCCGTTGACCGTTACCGTGAACGAGGATCGCCCTGTGGACAAATTTTGAAAGGTCAATCTTTCGAACGCCCTACGGGGATAAAGTCTCGGGATTGTTACGCATTATTGGCTCGGAAATTCCCTGAATTTTCCACGTTTTCCATACAAGCTTTGCAAATGACCCGGATTAGGGTAAAATAAATAAGTTTTCATCAAATATATATTTTGTTTATGCGGTCCTCTCACTTTAGACGCTAAAAAAGGCTATTTTTATGATTTTTTTTTTATAGGTTTATATAATAGATATTTATATAAAAGTTACACTTAAGGCCTTAGGCCACAGTAACGGGTATAAAATTATGTGCGAATTTAACCATTTTTTTCGTGTGAAAAAGTGATTCGCTCATAAAATTAATTACACATCTATTTAGTATGAATATCAAGCTGTGGGAAAATATCTATATTTTTTTGCAATGTACAAAATGGCCGACTAATAATATTTTCTTTTGATATCTTTTTTTAGGCGCTCCGCGGCGTGACATTTAGCATCCACAATTTTTTACCTAGAACAAAACAGAAAAATTCTCGTCAATCTACATTAGAATACCGAATTCGTACGAAATGCGTACGGAATTTAAAGAATGCGTACGGAATTTAAAAATTATTGTTTTATTCAAGAGTTGTAGGTATTTGAACTTAAGAAATGAATTTTCAGTGAAAAATTTCGTTATAGCTGCTCATAAACTGCTCATAGAATGAAAAGTTTTCGATTAATCAGAAATTGCGCACGTACTGCCCTGCGAAATGCAATTAGGAACATAACTTTTAAATTTGAAGTAAATCGAGTGAAAATTGTTGAAGTTATTTGTCACGCCACATGGAAAAAAGCTGTTTCGAGAAGTTTCGAGTAGTCGGCCATTTTGTACATTGAAAAAAAATATATATATTTTCTAACAGCTTGATATTCATACTAAATAGATGTGTAATTAATTTTATGAGTGAATCACTTTTTCATACGAAAAAAAAATGTTAAATTTGCACATGATTTAATACCCGTTACTGTGGCCCAAGGCCTTAAGGCGGGATGTACATTTACGAGGATCAAACAATCGATTATTTTTTTGTTTTCTTTAAACTATAGAACTATATATGTAGAATATTTTCCCAAAGTTTCAAAGCGAAATTCGAAGAACTTCAAACGTTACAGCCCGTCAACGCTGTGCCTCACCGCTCGGATTCGGAGCGGGCGTGAACTTCAAACGCGTTTTTCTCAAAACTGCATTATCGAAATTGGCGTGCAGGATTACTCAAAAACTATTAAGCCGATTGAGTTGAAACTTGGTAGAAATATTGATAATATTGGTACCTTCTACTTGACGAGAATTGTTTTTGAAAAATTGAATAAAAAAACGACTTTTTTAATCCACATTTTACAGAAATATTGCGTGAAATGTTGATTTTTTTTTGCAAATGCGTGTCAATTTCTTAAATTTGCATTTTTTACATTTTAATTACCGTAGCATAGAAACTATACTATTCCAACTGAAAAAAATGTTTGAACTTTTTTGCAATATAAAAAATCTACGGGAACCTACACTGAGAAAAAAGAATCGTTGAATGTGCAAAATGCATTTTGTTGTCTCGAAATTTTGTTGTTTCAACAGTTGCTCAGACATGCTAAATAAGCTACAGTTCACACTACTATACTATTTTACCACCAACTATGCTGTTTTGTTATGCCAATCAAAAATCAAGTTGCACGTATTTAAAGATACATTTGGTTAAGGGGCTACCCCCATATGCGCTATAGCCATTAACATACTGAATCTAAAACCGTTTGATTTTTGTGTTTCGGATGATCAGTCTCGGAGATTTCATCAACAGCACAGACCTATAATTTTTTAAGGACATTTTTTTAACTAATATTTTCGTCTGTAAATAGTGACTTAAAAAAATAAATTTAAAAAAAATGTATTTGTTAATGTATTTATTAAGTGGAACAACTTTTATATCAATATCTATAATATAAACCTATCAAAAAAAATCATGAAAATAGCGTGTTTTAGCGTCCAAAGTGAGAAGATCCCTTAAGTTAAAGACCATAAGTAAAGTTTCGTTTCAACCATACTAGTATTTGTAAAGGTTACGATCTATACAAGAAAAATTATATACATAGAAATAGCAATGAATTATTTTTGTGGAAAAAAAACATTTTTAACCGACTTGGACAAACAAAGGAAATTCTCAATTCGATCCTTCCATTGAAAAATTATGTTGAACTGGATAACATAATAATAAGGATCTGGATAGCATAATTTTAAGGATCAAATATGTGGAAGTGTTAGAAATTGAAATAAAATTAAAAAAAAACTGAATTTCGAGAAATCATTCAAACATTGTAAAGTAAAAAAATACATTGAAGTAAATACAGAATCTGTGCTTTATTATAAACAGAATTTTTTATACCGGTGACAATAAATAAAAAATAAATATAAACACTTATCTATAATAAAAATGATGTGGTTGTGTATCGACAGATCGAATGCAAATCTATAGAGCTTTACAGTAAATTAATTTTTAGTTTTTAAATTTTCCATGTTTGGCGCTGATGTAACTTTTTTTGTATACAATGAAGAATAATATAAGTATTAAAAATATTTATTTTTATACTATTCAGTTCTTTTGTCAAGTCGGTTCCATTTATCGTAATTCTTGCAAAAAATAAATTCTGAGAAAATTCCAAAAAATTTCCAAATTTCCTTGAGTTTTCCCTGATTATTCCAGGAGAGAAATTCGCTGAATTTTTTTCCGGGTCTCCCTGTTTTCCATGTGCGTAACCCTGATGAAGTCTCGTACGTACCTGGAGTCACCAGCTCCAGCGGCGTACAATCTTCCATTCAGGAACAAAATAGTCAGCGCTGTGCATCCACCACCCCCGAGGAGCGCCTGGAGCTCCACCGTCTGGTCCATTTGTCGATAGGCCATTTCTATTGCACCGACCACCAGCTCACGACCCTTGACGAACTTTTCCTCGCTCTCGATCAACGCGTCCTCCGGTATCGCTTTCAATTTTTCCTGCGACACACACGTTTCTTCACCACTCTCGTCATCAAATTCTCTGCAAATTATGGAAGATTGAGTTTCCCGAAGCTTGGCCCAAAATCGTACGGTCCTTGCATTCGTTTTTAGGCTAACAGCAAACTATTTTGGCGATTGGAAAAATCGTTTTCTTTTTTTATTGTGTCATTCGAAAGAGTGTACTTTTGAGAATATGAGCGCATATTTGTTGGCTAGAAATACGCAATATTGGAAAAGTTGCACAGCCACCTTTCGCAGGCAGGAGCACGAAAGGTCGAACTTTAGGGGTTGAGCTACTGTAAAAATAACCAACGTGCAGCAATCGCAGATTGAAGGTAAATTTATGATACAGTGATAAAACTGCTAGTAAATATTAAACGACTTTTTCTCGAAATTGAATTCTTCAAAACGGTGTACACGATTTCTATATATCTAAAGAACGGATTGACTTGAAATGAGGTACAATTGTTCAGTGCAATAGTAATTTAGTCTTGACCTACGTTTTGCATCTTAACATTTTTTGTTCATTAGTTATTAACAATAAGGTCATTTTTCCTCGAAAAATCGGAAATAAAATTCGAGAATTCTTTGTTTTTATGATTGAAACACAATAACAAAAAAAACTCGGTCAAGTCTTACCCAGTATTATTTATTTTAAGAAATTCATAATTCTTTTTGTTTCAGATCAATCGGGTGGCCAGAATCAAGTACACCGTTGAGTCCCCCTTACGTTCAAAGGTCCTTCACGAGATTGTTTATAACTTCTTTAATTATTAATATTTTAATGGAATTTGGTACACAACTTTGTTAATGTACATACAAATAAATGTCCAAACGATTTTTCAATCACCTTACTTATTCCTTTAGAATTAATTTTTCGAAATGGCCCTAACTTTCGAGTTGTCAGTGGCCCGATACCTTAAACGCGTTTTTCTCTAAAGACTTTTTTTATCTAGTGGACACAATTAAAAAAAAAAAAATTCGATCAATCGAAACAAAACAATATTTTATAATATTAATTCAATTAATTAAAGAAACTTTAATTAATTAAAAACAACATTTTATTATAAACCACAAGCGTTTTAATTCTGCAAACGATTTTCCTCTTTTTTTTCATCACGAAAAGACGCAGAAAATGTAATTTTCCGATTCTTCTTTCGAAACTCAGCAATTGTTAAATTTTTCACGTAAACTTTTTCTAGTGCTCTCTATGCGAACCAAGATGCCTTTATTATTTTTCCCCCAGATTATTCTGTCGAATGCAACGAATTCAACATCTGCGGGCAGTTTCTGGCGGCGTTCCAACGGAGAAAAATTCGTGAGAGCTCGGAAAAACATTTGTAAACGTGTTCTCATACGATTCAAGTGACCACAATGTCATCCTTTCGACCGAGCCGGGCGAAAGTCATTACGGAACAAAACCCAAACAGAAAAAGCTTCCATTTCAAACCTCTCTCCCCAGCTCCGCCGTACCAGTATAATTCTATGAAGATGCAGTCGGGCGGTGAGAGCGACCAAATAGCCGGCGTGCCCGTCGAACATGGAGAACATAACGTACGGCAGTCCCATGTCGCCGTGCGATATCTTCAAGTCTCCCCGGACCGCCGCCGCTTGATCCTCGTTCCAGGTGCTCTTTCCGGCGTTGATGCATTCCGCGTAGCCGGCGCACCAGGGTAGACGGCTCAGGTCTCTAGGAACTATGATGGGTCGCACTCTGTGGTCGGCGCTCACCTACAATCATCGCCGGTAACGGTAAAAATGGTAAACAAAGATCGCTAGAGAGGGCGTTAGCGTTTGGGTTTGTATTGGTTCGGAAGGGTTTGTATTGGTCTTGGAGGGAAGCGATATTGTCGGGAGCATCCGCCTACCTGCATCTCTTCGTTGGTCAAGCCCAAGAAGCTCGGTCTGCTGTACGGCTTAGCCTCGATGACAACATTGGTGGGGACGTAATTCGTGCCGTTCTCGTTATCGGATTCGTGATTGTACTGCAAGCCGAGTTCGCTAGCACCGACGGCGTTCATCAACGCGGACTTGAAGCGGCTCAGCATTTTGGCCCTCGTGTCGGCGTACGGCTTCCTTTTTTTTTCTCTTTATCTCTGCCGATTCTTATCTGACTAATATCTCTCGAGGCATCGAGACGATATTTCCCTCATCGCTATATCCGTCGAGTGACGAGCCGCGTCAGTGTGCAAGACCCGCTGGCACGCGTTCACGGTGGTGATAATCGTTGCGGAAGAAGTCATCCTTCTCGACTATACGATGAAACGTCAATCGGACGTTCACCCGAGCATGGTGAGAGCCTGGTGTTTTTTAAAGAGCGGAGTTTTTTTTTCGCTATACGTGTCAGCTGTCAGGCGCGTTTGGAAATACTTGCGACTGGAGGAATCGTGTCGCGGACACTTGGATGCACACTCGGTGATCAGCGATCGAGCGTTTTCGTCGAAATTGTCATCACTCGACGGCACCGAATTTACAACGCGATTTAACGAAACACGCGAAAACATACGCTGCGGCTGTGCGCGTACTGCCACCTGCCACACTTGCGATGAGCCGCGGTTGTTATCAACGGCCGCGGGAGGGGGAGAGCATAGTTCGGGCTGGACGGAGAGGTGGCGCCTAGTACACCTGGGTCAGGCAAGAGAGCGGGGGAAAAAGCAGATGTGGTAACCATGGAGGCTATATGGAGGACATGGAGGCTACATAAAGGAGTCCAAACTGTGTCTTAAAAAGTGGCAACAAAATCATTTGATATAGTGAGGCGCAGCGATCGCGCTGTTATCATGAAGTTAGTTGCGTGTGAGAGAGATGAAAGACGTATCGGAAGTACGCAATCATTATTTTCTCGTGTGCTATGTTCCCAAACGCGATCAGTGAAGACAAATGAGCAGCATTAGTGAAAATTTATAAAACACTTTTTTAATCGTAAAGTGAAAAGAATTTAGTGTTCTTTTTATATCAGACTAAACGTTTTTTCCGCATCGATATCAAGGTCAGTATCGTGAGCTAACCATAATTACTTTAATCTTCAATTTTATTGATTACAATTTTCTTAACCTTAAACGTGGGTCCCTCGTGACTAATGGTTCTTGTATGTACAATCGCAAAGTGTTCGAAATATCATTACACTGTTCCATTAGGGCACACCCAAGGGTTCACGGCACTTTGCGATTAAAATTTATTATTGAACATTTAATCGTGCATATTATTACACTTTGATTTGCAATAAGAATTGAACATTGTCAACCCGTTCGTACGGTTCATCATTTGGCCAAAAAAAAATTCGTCGAGGAGGATTTGACTTCACGACTACGTCTTCGTAGCCGGTGTTATTTTCGAGGCTATCTTGCCTATCACAATTTAATGTCAGAATTGTTGTATTTAAATTGCGGCTTTGCATAGGATTAGCATCAGAGCTTCAAGGATATTCACACTATTATTGCTGTATGCATGCTCTCCACTTAGTTTCAACAATAATATAACTAACAATATGAATAATAATATGAATAATATAAATTTTCTTGTGTGCTTTGATGTCTTTCACTTCTGAAACATGCAACTCACTTCTCAGGATTTCCTTATTCTGTCTCTCTCGCACGCAACTAACTTCATGGTAATAGCGCGATCGTTGCGCCTCACTATATCAAACGATTTTGTGGTCATATTTTTCACATGTCTCCCATAGGAGTTCGAGCTCCTCCATATAGCCTCCATGATGGAGGAGCTCGAACTCCTATGCATGGAGGCTATATGGAGGAGCTCGAACTCCTATGGGAGACATGTGAAAAATATGACCACAAAATCGTTTGATATAGTGAGGCGCAACGATCGCGCTATTACCATGAAGTTAGTTGCGTGCGAGAGAGACAGAATAAGGAAATCCTGAGAAGTGAGTTACATGTTTCAGAAGTGAAAGACATCAAAGCACATAAGAAAATTTATATTATTCATATTATTATTCATATTGTTAGTTATATTATTGTTAAAACTAAGTGGAGAGCATGCATACAGCAATAATAGTGTGAATATCCTTGAAGCTCTGATGCTAATCCTATGCAAAGCCGCAATTTAAATACAACAATTCTGACATTAAATTGTGATAGGCAAGATAGCCTCGAAAATAACACCGGCTACGAAGACGTAGTCGTGAAGTCAAATCCTCCTCGACGAATTCTTTTTTGGCCAAATGATGAACCGTACGAACGGGTTGACAATGATCAATTCTTATTGCAAATCAAAGTGTAATAATATGCACGATTAAATGTTCAATAATAAATTTTAATCGCAAAGTGCCGTGAACCCTTGGATGTGCCCTAATGAAACAGTGTAATGATATTTCGAACACTTTGCGATTGTACATACAAGAACCATTAGTCACGAGGGACCCACGTTTAAGGTTAAGAAAATTGTAATCAATAGAATTGAAGATTAAAGTAATTATGGTTACGAACACTTTGCGATTGTACATACAAGAACCATTAGTCACGAGGGACCCACGTTTAAGGTTAAGAAAATTGTAATCAATAGAATTGAAGATTAAAATAATTATGGTTAGCTCACGATACTGACCTTGATATCGATGCGGAAAAAACGTTTAGTCTGATATAAAAAGAACACTAAATTCTTTTCACTTCACGATTAAAAAAGTGTTTTATAAATTTTCACTAATGCTGCTCATTTGTCTTCACTGATCGCGTTTGGGAACATAGCACATGAGAAAATAATGATTGCGTACTTCCGATACGTCTTTCATCTCTCTCACACGCAAGTAACTTCATGATAACAGCGCGATCGCTGCGCCTCACTATATCAAATGATTTTGTTGCCACTTTTTAAGACACAGTTTGGACTCCTTCATGTAGCCTCCATGAGTGGTAACCACGGTCTCATGGAGGCTAGAGTGGGAGGAGTCTGATCTGTGCATTTCAAAGTGGCTACAAAACTGTGGTCAAACAGGGATGGCGCCACTATCTCTAAGACCTCGAGAAGTAAGCTGAGTATCGATGTGGTGTAAGAGAGATGGAAGAGAATCAAATACGCATCCTCGCCTCCATGGCAAATACAGTAGAACCTCGCTTATCCGAGGTAATGTGGGGAGAGGGTACTTCGGATAAGTAAAATCTCAAATAATACGGAAAACAGTAGCAATATAGGACTATTATCCGAGATTCTGCGTATTATCCGAGGATATACCTCGAATAATGCGGAGGACTCGGATAATGCGGAACGTCGGTTAATCGGAGGTCGGATAAACGAGGTTCTACTCTACCAGCAAATACGATAATATACACACAATATTCGAATAATTTGAGAATTACTAAAATCGAATTTTCGAGACAAACCAGCCTTGATGTTGACAAGAAGACAGATATTTTATCTTTAAAACATTGAAGGATTTTTTATCTTGAAAACATTGAACCAAACAATATCGCTTCGGTTTTATATTGTTATTACGATGTTTTTCTTAAATCGAAAAATAACTACTAGACAATTTTTTAATTTTTTGCCTCAATGAGTAATTGCAATTTCTTTCGTGTGATTTTCTTTTTATTTTTATTGAAATATGTGGTCGGCAGAATAATCGCGTTACCGATTCGCTGACCTGAGTTAAAAATGTATTCGAGAATGAAGAAATTATTATTTAAGACGTTTTCCATCGTTCGTTGTACAAT
Organism: Ophion slaviceki; assembly: GCA_944452715.1. Classification (NCBI taxonomy): domain Eukaryota; kingdom Metazoa; phylum Arthropoda; class Insecta; order Hymenoptera; family Ichneumonidae; genus Ophion; species Ophion slaviceki. The sequence goes on from OX101787.1 coordinate 3,061,132, forward strand.
TAAACCCTATTATAATAAAAATATGTTTCTGACACTACGTATTGCATTACTATTATTTTCGACCTTTTTCACCGTTAATTATGCAACTAATGCATATTGTTCATTGGGCATTGCTATATTAAAAATATTCTTCTATTTCTACGCATTTACGGAGATCTCTTTGGTATACATCATTTTACATCTCTCTCGCACGCAGCCCACTTCTCAAGTGTCATTCTGCCTCATACACAGCTCACTTCTCATTGTTCATATGTTTCGTCTCTGTCACACGCAGCTCACTTCTCGAGGTCTTAGTAATAGTAGCGCCATCCCTGTTTGACCACATTTTTATACCCACTTTTTTCGAGTCTCCATCATGGAGTAAAGAAGTGGACATAGCGTGCTTTAGGCCCGGTTCCACAACGCTCGGTTAACCGATTTAACCGGAGTTTAGCCAGCTCAGCGTGGTTCTGATTGGTCCAGTCGCCCTTAAACTTCGGTTAACTAGGTTAACCGGGAGTTGTGGAACCGGTCCTTAGAAGTGGACACGAAATCAGTACCTCTTGTGGCGGCGCTGCGGTCGAAAACATCCAAGTCATATATATATATATATATATATATATGTGTGTGTGTGTGTGTGTGTGTGTGTGTGTGTGTGTGTGTGTGTAGATCAAAGACATTGCTAACCTCTCGACTGCCGTCGACAATGCGTCGCGGTTGGGAATCCAGCTGTTGCGTCTACCTCTCCTATTATAATCGTGTACGTTTCACCGCTGTTCGGATAGATTGCCAGTGGTATAAACTCGTCTATCGCCGATGTATCGTTATTGATACCACGAAATAAGGAGCAATTTTTTATTTTTTTAGCAACCGCGCCATTGTCGTTAATTTATGTTAATTATTTAACGTTAATAGTTTTTCTTCTTTCACAGGAGTCCTTTTTTTCTGTATCGGAGGATGTATCGGTATGTATCGGAGGAAGGTCAACGATAAGTATAAGGTAAGTACTTTTTATTGTTTAGCGAGGGAGGCGATGGATGCTCCGAAAATCGATATTTTATTTACGGGAGGTGCACACACATAAGTGCTTATAAATACGACTAAACACATGCCCGTCGGCACTCTACAAGCGGCTGAAGGTTTTAGCAACCGCAAAATTCTCGAGCGACTTGCTCGAGGATAAAACCTGGTGACTTCTTGCCCCAGAATATCGGTTCGAAATCCCGGCTGTACCGGAAGCGGAAACGTCCAGATTGGTGTCCCAGCTGGCTTCGATCTCTCGGAGAAGATTTTTCAGCTGGGTCATGATGCCGACTAGTGATCATCTCGCGTTGTACCTTCCCTCGGGCCAGCCTCGTCGGAGTATTGGAATCTTCTGTGAATTTTCATACTTAATTTAATATTGTGAATTTTAAGACTATATTTTAAGCGATCTGCAAAATTTCCTCACCCATCGTTGATCGTCATCGCCGTCAGTGTCGGAACTCAGACACTTAATCGTGAGCCCACGTGGATTCTCCATTTTCGGTCCGTCGCCGAGTCCGAACCTCTAGAAGCAACCGGACGATCCGCTAATCCGTCAGACAGAGGTGGCACATTGCTGTAAATTACCTTCCGGGTGGGAGGCTGCTTGAGCGGTCGGAGATACTTTCGCGGCGGAGGCTCGTCGTATTCTCGGCACCCTCACCTCGATGTCTCATCCCCGAGACCCGATGAACGCTGGGAACACGCTTTCCTCGGAAACCTCGTCATGTACAGGGCCAAGGAATTCTCGGATCTTTCACGACCGGAAACCTCCATGCCTGCAAAAAGTTCAACGATCTCACGTTTTAAATTCCGAGTTCAATAAACCCTTAATTTTTTCTAAATATTTTTCATACGTGTATATACGCTCCAAAGGTGTTTTCGTGACCATTGATACGGGCTCATAGGTATATATACAAAAGAATAAAATTAATGATGTACTTTGCTTATTGAAGGAAACGTTCAATAAATAAATCCACCAAGTCTAAAGAGATTATTGACACTTTATAAACGCGACACTTTATAAATCACAGTTATGACACGAGGCAGGAGGCCATGATGGAAATGGGAAAGAGCATTGTGCTGCGCAAGCGCTGAACGATATTATACTGCTATTGGTGGATGTTACCGATCTTTGCGACGCTTGTGGCAGAACACAGAACTATTGAAAGAACGGATTTTCAGTACGCTGGTACTACGTATTCTCCTATCCTGTGTCCACTCCTTTACTCTAGTCTCCATGCTCTCCATAAAAGTTCGGACTCCTCCCCAGTAGGCCTATTCTGTAACTCGTTATATCTCGGTAACGACAGTTTTCGTTATCGTTAGCTAGCGACAGCCAATAAGAGGCCCCCTTTCGTCTTGGAACGTGCATGCAATTGGCTGTCGGAAGCTAACGATAACGAAGACTGTCGTTACCGGGTTATAACGAGTTACAGAATAGGCCTCCAGCCCCTTGTCACCATCAGTCATACATGGCTCGCGCAATGTCCGTCGTTTTTATTTTCAATCGCTGCCACGTGTGGCGCTAGTAGTCACCTGCTCAATAACTATATATATGCCGTACAACCTGTGAACCAGCCGAACCCACCAAACAATGGAGAAAATGTTTATAATAATCATTATTATAATATGATTATTTTAATCGTTTAAAATAATCATATTACAACTCGCAATCAGCAAATCAGTAACGCGATTATTCTGACAATAACATATTTGAATGAAAATAAAAAGAAAATCACACGAAAGAAATTTAAAAAATTGTCCAGTAGTTATTTTTCGAATTGAGAAAAACACCGCATTCACAATATAAAGTCGAAGCGATATTGCTTGCTTCAATGTCTTCAAGATAAAAATATGCATCTTCCATCTCTCTTACACGACATCGATACTCAGCTTACTTCTCGAGGTCTTAGATATAGTGGCGCCATCCCTGTTTGACCACATTTTTGTTGCCACTTTGAAATGCGCAGATCGGACTCCTCCCACTCTAGCCTCCATGCTTAGCGGCTCTGTTTTTCGTTCCGATTCTACCGCTTGGTGCGCGACGGCAAAGGGAAGTAGTGTGCGACGAAGAGAGAAACAGACATGTCAAATTTCGTGCCAAAAAAGCGTATTTGTGGGGAATTTACGGCACTACTTTATTGTTTAAAAATCTGCAGCTGAAGCACACAGAACCCTCATTGAGATTTACGGCGACCATGCTCTGCCGAAAACAACGTGCAGAGATTGATTTACACTCGTATTTATAGTCGTTCCTTAAGAAAAAAGGCCTCCTTGTTCTTTGTTCTGAACAAAGAATAAGGAATAAGGATTCCTCAAGGTACATCTACGAGTACGGGTGTTAGACACTTCAAAAATAATGATTCTGATGTGTTGAATTGGAGACATTACTTCACGAAGACTCGTGTCAGACGCTAGCTGAACTTGCAAAATCATTATGAGTTGATCACACAACAGTTTCGAAACGTTTGAAATCATAAGAAATGATTTTTCAAAATAAATCATACATTTTTACGAGAAAACAGCGAGATCTTATTGAACATCCGATGTATATGTGTGTAATTGCATTCTGCGCGACGCAAAACCCCTATCTTCATACTACACATATCAAACCCTGTAAAATCAAACGATTTTTAGCTTTCCGTTCATTTTACCGAATCCCCAAAGAAACAAGATCTCAAGAGGTTTCACGGCGCTCGTTCCCACACCCCTATTGTTCTGGAAAACACTCTGTTCGTCATAAAAATAGATAGGAGTAAAGCGTTTTCCACTCGACGCATCTTACTCAACCCACCCACACACATACATAATTTCTTCACGCCTCCGGACGTCACAGGAGGAAGAATTTTGTGTACATTTCAAGTAAACTTGCGTGGCTATTTTATAAAAAGTTACTTCACTTTTTTTGTGCATTTGAATTGAAAAAATATAATAAACCATGGTTTGAATTAAAATAAAAAAGATTTCAGAGAAGAGAAATAAAAAAGGAAAAAAAGCAATAATGTTTCCTGGGGGATTTTCATTGCTCGGCGTTTTTTCTTTACTTTTTAAAAGTTTTTCTATTATACTGGAAAGAGTAGCAATATATTAGAAAAAAGCAGCGGGTGATGAGTGTCATGTTGAATGCAACACTGCAAAGCGCGGCGAATTTGACGAACGTATCACCTTCGAGACATGACTGTGGCTACACGTGCCGCTCAATAATTAGCATCGTACGCTTCGCCATGAACGGTGATAATAATTCGCAAGTTTATATAGAGGGTGTGCTCAGCAGCTATTTAAGGTAATCCTATCGCCAGGCTTCAATCCATAGAATTTTCATTTTTTTTTTGAGCTTCACTAAATATATTAATAATCGTCTGTAAAATTTGTTGGTTATCGACCTAATTGCAGAGAAAAAGAATTCAAATTGCGTATTTTTGTGAAGGAATTCCGAGACGACATACAAAAACCCAATTTCCGGTCGCTGCAAAAGTTTATATAATAGTGGGAATCCGTCAGATTCTTAAAAATAATCAGATTTACATACTTTTAACACTTGTAGTAATCCAATGCTCTCAGAAAAAATTACGCTTATAGACCTAATTTTTGTGTAATATCAAGTTTAATTTTAACTTCCGATACAGGATTTATTACCACTTGCTACGATAACGAGACGTGGCAGCAAGGCAACAGCTGACTGTATTCATAACCTCATCTCACTCATTCGAATTTCCACCCATATTTCATCTTTACCGACATATTTCGCCGACACAAATTTTCCACGCTTTTTGCCAGTCGTGGCCTGAATACAATGCTTTATATTTCCCGCACCTAACATTGTTCTGACAGATCAAAAAGCATGGAGGTTAAACTCGCCTAGTTGAGTAAAAAGAGACGGAGATAGAACCAATGTTGCCAAATATCGAACCTAGAAATACTGCGCGAATCGTTGGAGTAACTATTTTTTCATTTTTCCAATTAAATGTGAACATTCATTAAACAGTTCACACATGGAAAATATTAGTTATTACAAATGATTTTTTTTGCATATGTTAAACTATACAAGTCTCAAGTATGATCAGTGGTATGACTAGTGTGAAGCGATAGGATTACCTTAAGGAAGTGAGCGTGGAATGAAAAATGTTTCATATCAAAGTTACACCCAAGGTCAAACTAACAGCCCTACCTTTGCCTGTTCCCCTCCTCCCTCGTGAAACAGTGTTTCAATTCATTTAATCGAAGTCGACACCTACCGCAATGACAAAATGGACTTATAAAAATGGTAAAAATCTTTACTCCCGGATGTACAAAGTGAATTTCGTCATGCGTATGGTAGTTGAGAATTCCGACAGTGTCCCTTCAAATACTATCGAAAAATATTTTTAAATATCTACGCTGGATACTGTGGTGGCTCGGATGAAGCTCTTCGGACTCGACTGGGCTGACAATGAGTCCGGGTTACGTTTTTCAGAAGAACCTCCACCGACATGCGAAAAAAGAATTTGCTGCTTCGTAATAGATATCTCTTATTTAGCGTAAACATTTATAAAGATTTTTCATTGTTGGGGAAATCGCAGTGGATAGAAAAGAAAGAAGACCTAAAGAAAGGTCCTAACTTTGACGCAAAAAGCCTACCTAATGCTGTGATAACGTACCCTAAGCGTACCTTTTGGGTTAAAATGTTAAAAGTTAAGTTAAAAGTGTTAAAATGTTGGATCCACTGAACCGGTAGATACGAAGATGTACAAGCATCCAGGAAAAAAAAATTACCAAACGTTGAAGACGATCAGCTTCAATGGAACCCAAACAAATCGAATCAACTTTCGGTGATGGTCGGACCCCTTGAACGGAACCCAAAAAAGCCAAAACACACTTCGAAGATGATCAGACTTCTTAAATGGAATGTGAACAAACCCAAACAGCCTCGAGGATGATCAAACCTCTCGAATGGAACATCGTGTACATTTGAAAATAAATATCGATGCGTAAAAGTGTTAGACGGAATGCATCGAAGACAAAGCGCGCCAGTTTTGACAAACGTACCGCCTCCTAGAAGTGACTGGCGAGACGTGCCGCTGAATAATATTGGCATTCGTGCGATTCGAGCGTTCGGGAATGTTCCTCTACAAACCGAGTATATAATTAGGAAAGCTGGACTACGACAATTAGTCTTCGTCTGGCAACCTAACGAGTTTGCAACACTGAAGGAAGGCAACGTCTCTACAGACGACAATCCAATCGACGACCAGTCACTGATCACCCGGATCATCGTAATGTATGTAACGGGACACAAGTTTTAACAATAAAAATTATAATCATAGCTGAAAAAATAGTAAAATCTATCATTATATCAAATATTATTATCGTGACTACAATAATAACAATATTAAATATTATCGTAACAGTGACAATCGGAAATATAGGACTTGGAATTAATTCGTAGCGTTTTTTTAATGAAAAAAAATATTTATTTTAAATGAAAATAAAAAAATTCATTAATGAAAGTATTGCCCATCCCTTTCTACTGCTTTTGACCATCTTTCGGGCAGGGTACGAATACCGTGTCGGAAGAACGCCTCGTCTTTAGATGCAATCCACGAATCGACCCATTTTTGACAATCTTCGCAAGAAGTGAACTTCTGCTCAGACAGCGCAAGTAGCACCTTTCAAGAAGTGGTCCAAAAGTCGGCTAAGTGGGTACCAAATGTCCGCCCGGAAGTTATCTTAAAGTTAACAACCATCCAAAAGGATAACTGTTGGACACATGGTAACTTATAGGTAGCTTCCAAGCGGACATTTGGTACCCATTTAGACAACTTCTGGACGACTGTTTGGAAATTGCTACCTGGGAGGCTATGATGAGCATATTTGCCAGTATGGGAACAGAAAAAGTTAAATTTACCTCACATGTATAAATATAAAACTACTACACTGCCACTCCATGTATCTGAATACAATAGGGGTACATTTACAATAGACAGCTGGCGCTCCGGCCTCCTACTTTCGAAGGCTCAGACACGTCATTACAAATGTGCGTGTAACTTCGAGAATATACGCCGGATTGACAAGAAAATTTTCTGTGTGTGTACTTAAATATATGTACATTACGAAAATAAAACAAAATCGATGTTTCGAAAATTTTAACTGTATATAACCCCTTAATGAAATGAAACGATACTTTCGAAAGTCTATTTCTAATTCAGACTCCGAAGTTTTGTAATTAAGGGGTTAGGCCACTCTCGAGGCCGAGAAAATAGGCTTTCTGGGGATTTTTTTTCAGAAAAACTACAAAATAAATCGAGAATACAAAAAAGGGTGTTCACCATACATATCAGTGACTGTAGACAAGAACTTTTTGAAGCGATTAATGTCAAAATGGCGTCTGGCAGCGTTTATCTCAAAACTGAATTTTTTAAGTTGGCCGGAAACATAACTTAGACAATTTTCAACCGATTCACTTGAAATGTTGAATATATCTTGAAAAATACATTGTTTATGGAAGGACGTAGGTTTTTTTTATATTGTATAGTTTATTTGTTATTAACAATTATCTGACGGTTTTCAGGCAAATTTTCGGAAAGTGAAATTTAAAAAAATGAAACTCGATTTATTTTGTCGTTTTTCTGAGAAAAAAAATTCCCAAAAAGCCTTTTTTTCGGCCTCTAGAGTGGCCTAAGGCCTTAACTAAGTATCAATGAAAACGGCGACACTTATACGAATTTTTTGAATCGCCTGTAAATTTGATTATTCCTATAATTCCACAGTGTTAAAGAGAGATCATTCATAATGCTGTATTGACGTTGTAAAATGTACGGTGTGGTAACTATCGCTCAACAGAACATTCAAATAAATGAAAACCCAATTTTTTAGAATCGTTATACATAACCTTTTCGTTGTAGGTCATCATCGGCAAATGCGAATTGAATGTGTTGTATGAGTGATTTTTGGATTCGTGCAAAAAGTTTGATTTGATCAGAATTTCCATACTTTGCGAACAGACACAGAAGCCCAACACCTTCTAATGAGATACAGTCGTCATTGGTACATTGGTTTTATACAATAATAATGTCGAAAAGCTTTTAACCAACACTTTTAACAAACGAATGTTAAAAAATATTCAAGTGGCACGATTTTCTTAATCTGCGGCGACTTCGTTGATTTAAGTAAATACGCAAAATGAGTGTATTATATGATTTTACTCTACAAAAAACGGAATTTATGTACGAAAATTAAGGTGCGTTAAATTTTGAGTATTCTTGAATATCTTTAGACATCTGTAGAATCGAGGAGTGGTAAAATTCTGATGAAAATAAACTTTTGGCTGACAGTGTATGTGTGATATTTTCCTAGAGTTTAGCCGAATGATCCCAAAAAACATGCTCGGTTTGAAATAAAATATTTACGGGCAGTTACACCAATCGAGATACGAGCTACGTTATCTATGATAATAATGATAATTAAGGATGGAATGGTAAAGGTAAACCTTAATCCACCCATAAAATACTTGTTGGAACGAAAAATAGCACGATGAAGCTGTATAAAGCAAAGAGTTCGTCGAACACAATTCATATAAAAATTAATTTGTAATTTTAATTTTCGGTAAGAGTCCGATTCATACGAGGGCAGGCAACGTTTCAAAAACACGTGATATTCGATGAGATTTGGTTGCGGTTCGAAAATGCGTTTGCGTAAGTAAAACTCTCGTTTACGGTGTAAAAATTTGTGTCGAGGCTATTTATTCTCTTTTTAATATTACCCAATCGATCCTGAAAAAAGAATTTCAAATACGATCGAGACAGTAAAAGATCAGATTTTGTAAAAGTCAATGATCCGAGTCAGATGGTTCAGATAAAAATGAAATGTATTAATTGTACATCAAATTTAAACTAATTGTAGGCAACATAGATAGCATTTATCAAATACACATTTCATTTATGAAAGATATAATTCTTTTATAGAATGTGTATTTTTTAAATAATAAGTGATAAAATTCAAATACAACAATTGGTTAATTGCAGATAAAAATCTTGAAATGATATGGAGGGACAGGAGACGTTCTAAATTAAATATATAGAATTGTAAATTGAATATCTAGAATGGTATAAACTTTATCAAATATACATATCATTTACAATACATATATTTGTGGTTTATAGAATGTACATTTTATAACTAAAAAGTGATAACATTATAGTGCAATAACTGTTTAATTTAAGGCCTTACATACGCGATTTCGCCGATTTTCGAAGGTACTTTTCTAGACGCGGTTTAAAAAAAAATGATGCATATGTTGACAACATTTTTTTTACTGATCTTTTATGCACATGGTTAAGTATATGTAAAAAAATCAGAAATATTCACTTATGGCGGAGATATAACATAATAAAGCAATGTATTTTTTTTTGCGCGCGCGTTGATGGTGAAAGTTCTCGACATCGATGTGGGTGTCTGAAAAAAATGAACATATTTATAATTGCATAATGAATGTATCTTCAGTGTGAACCAACAATATTATTTAAAAAAAATTATTATAATAAAAATACGAAACTAAAATTTTTTTACTCAATTTTCTGTCGGTATCTTATTTTTTATATTTTTTTGCGTCATTGAAATTTTGGTTTCCGTGGATCACACGATAGGTGATGATACTAAGAATATGTTGTAAACATTTCAATCGATCTGAACCTTCGTTCAAGAGTTAGAACTTTCACAAGGATCAAAAAAGTGAATCGTGGAAAAATGGCTTTGAAGTTCGCGGTCGGGCGCGCTGCGCGATATCTATTATAAATGCAATCTTACCTCATTTTTGGAATTTTTCAATTCTGTAAAGCTTCAGGCTAATGGAATCAAAAGTAAATAAAAAAAAAATTTTTTTTTACATTTTCGCGTATATAAGGCCTCAATAGAAATCTGGAAATTATATGAAGCGACGTGAGGAGTTCTTCGCAAGTCAAATCTAAATCGCTTTATCAGTATATTCTGTAATACGAAGACGAAAATGCCAATAAATCAATAGTGCGCCGTCAGTTCTAGTATGACGTTCGCGTTTCAGTGTTTCTTTTTAATCGAATACTGATGACAGTACCACTAGGGTAAGGTACAAAATCGATACAATTATCTAGCTCTTTGAATGCCGTTAAGCTACTGACTGTTAATGCACCGTTCAAGTGTTTTTAACAAAAGAAAATACGACGATTTCGACCGGGTGTCGAACTGAATTACCGTTTGCAACTTTGGAAGTAAATCGGGCGTGCTTTAGGAGCTTTGAAAGTCGAAAGTTGAAGTTCTAAGCTCTGTGAACCTTTCGATTTTAGGACTGCGTAAGTATAAGGCATTTCGTCTTGGTCTACACAACACATATAAAAAGAGGCGTTGATTCATCAAGTTATGCTATTAAGACGGTTGGAACGTTAGCGACAGTCCTAGATTAAATTTAAAAAATATATATCATTATCTAAACTGTAATGAGTCCTGACGAATTAAAAACAAAATTCACCACAAAACACCAGAGTTTCAAAATAGTTTAATGTATCTAACTGTACGTGCGGTTAGGTTGACGTTCACGCTAAGGGTGATGTAATTTTTTTGACTATGTAGCACCAAGATAAACCATTTCTAACAACAAATTAACGCAAGCTAAACTTTCATAAATATTTATGTAAAAAAAGAACCCCATTTTGCCTCTCGTCAACCATATATATTCAATATTGAACTATCAAGATTTGATGAAAGATTACGAATCTTGACTGGCGAGTGAAGAATATTGCTGCCAACCTCAATGTCCGTGAAGTTGCCGTATTTCGGCACCAGTTAATATTAATTAATGCTAATAATAAATAAGCTCGTGACATAAATATAAATAGGCATAATTATAAAGGACTCAAAATTTCATTCTGAGTTGTATAAAACAATCGCTGACGCAGTTTTTTTTTCATAATAATTATTGATAATTTTATATGTTTTTAAGTTGGTAGTAACACACAATTTTATTTTATTTGCGTAATCAAAATATAAAAATGAATAATTTTGCCCTTTAATTGTATGTTTTATGAAAAATTAGCATCTATATAATAAATCTATACCTCGAACGCATTTTTTGTTTGAGGTTTATTGAAAAAAAAAACATCCGTAACTCGACATTTGAACCAACTGGACTGCATCAACCTCTTTAATTATAATCAACACTCAGTCCTCACAGCGCCCTATGTCAATAGCGTGAATTCGAATCATCAAGCTTTTGAGAACTATTCCTACTGACATTGTTAGCCTACGTTTTCAAACTTCTATGTATGACCGTGAGCTGTCGTTTGAGACGATGAAAAAAAAAGACTTTTTTAGTTTTATTCGTTGGGCTGCAAGTCGTCTCGCTATACGCGGGGACATTGAACGACCAGCCGAATCCTGATTCGATTGTTTTCCGCGAGGATGAACCAAACACTACGGACCCGGAATTCTCCAAGCGTGCGAATGAAGCAGCAACGAATTCTGCTAGCGCGTTTGCTGTCAATTTTTTCAAGGTACAATTGACTCGAATATTTATCAAGCAGATTCCAAATAATGTAGAAATTGGTACTTCCTCCAAACAAATAAAAAACAAATCTATTTTCATTTGCTCAGGCGGTTGGGAAAGAGAATTCCGGCAATTTGATTTGCTCCCCTATCAGTGCCTCCACGTCGTTGTCGATGCTTTCATATGGCGCTGTCGGCGAGACTAAGGACCAACTGCGCGCCGCTCTGCTCTTTCCATACAACGAAGACATATTAAAAACTGGATTCCAGAACCTCGTCGAAAATTTAACCGTAAGCATTTTGTCCATGGAAGGTAGAAGAATCACCCTAAGCGGTGTACTTAAAAACTGGCAAAAGTACCCAGAAAAATGAGCGCTGAGATCGCTAAGTTGAGTCGACGAAGACCGAGTCCATGGAATCTTAATTTTTTTTCACCAATAATTTGGGAATGGTTTGGGCAAGTTTAGGAAATAATTATTAAAGTTTAGGAATCAATAATTTATTTGCAATAAACAAATTAAATTTGACGTATAGTTAGCAGATGACCTGATCGAATGAAGGTTTATCGTATAGTATCTTTGATCTGAAATTAAAAAACCAATTTTTTTCTGTTAGTAGATAAATATAGCTCGTGACTGAACGAAGGATTTAAAAAAAATGAAATTTGCAATTTTGGCAGAGTTGTATGGAAAATAGTTAAATTTTTGGTACAATTTATATTACGTATAGCCTTGTAAAATTAATTGTAATTTTAAAAAAACCGTTGGTGCTTTAAAAACTTTTTTGAAGAAGTGTGCAAAATTTCCATAAGATCGCTACATTAGTTTTTTGAGGAATCTTGTCCATACCGACTTCAAAAGTAGTGTTTTGAGAAAAATGCGATTAAAGTTTAAAGTACAAATAAAACGAAGGAATTTTATTTGTAACTTTAATAAAGCAAAGATCCTGCTGCAGCTGCGATGTCCAGGGCACCCTTTTGTTCCTTTATTTTTTGAAATGTTCAAACCCACGTAACCCCTTAAAAGGAGGTTACCTCATATCGATAGCTTGTCCAGCTTTTTCTCACGTAAACTTCAGTCCCCATCCTAATAATCGCATCGGTTGATGATCTCGATTTTCGCGACCACTTGTATTCAAGATTTCTTTACGCATTCGGATTTCTACTTCTGTAATCCATGCTGTTGCATTTAGAGACTAACTATTTCACACAAAGAAAGATCGGTGTGTATATTCGACGCTTATCGAAATTGTTCCAGAGTTACACAAAGGTCGATCTCAAGATAGCCAACAAAATATTCCTTCGCAAAGGCATCCGCCTCAAAGACAGTTTCCGTGACATCGCTACTGACGTATTTCGTTCGGGTGTGGCGGAAGTTGATTTTAGCGATCAGCTGGGTACGAGCGCCAAAATCAACAGGTGGTGCGAAGAACAGACGAACTCTCGTATCAAGGATATCATCAAGCCGGGTAAGGCAATCATCTAAACGTTTACGGCGAATATTTAGGATAGGGGATTGACATTCGAGGTTATTGCTTAAAAATATTGGGGTGAAGAGATGTTACTGAAAATTTTACTAGTCGTTATGGTATATCTTCTGAATATACAAGCAAAAAGAGAACGGGGGTTTCTGCACACGTTTGTTAAATATTACATTTTAAAGTTCACGTCAATCTCCGCTTCATCACATTGGTTGTATGGGGCAACGTCGTTGCCGTTTCAGCTTCTCGTGTATTAGCTTCCGAATGCGTTAAGGAAGTGACCCAAAGAACGAATATTGTGTGTAGGATAGTGTAGAGAAAAATATTACCGAATAAAAGACAGATTACCGATCTAATTAATGAAAACGTATGAAAGTTATGCGGTCAGTTTACGAAAAACGGAGGCTTGTTGGGACCAGTCCCATGACACTGGCTACTATTCTTATGGCAATAAATTCCGCGTGTTGTCCAGGCTGTTTAATTGCACACCAGTCCAATTCGTGGCGCTAGTAGTCTTCTGCTCGGCTTCTTTCACATATGCGCATTCTATACTCGATATAATAATATAATTTTCTGAGTATTTGGAGAGTTTTACGCGTTTTATGGTTGTGGTTGTGACTGGTGGCTTGTTCAAATTTTTGTCACAACTCGAATGCAACAATATTATACGCGTTCGGTGGGTTCGGCCGGCTCACAGATCATACGGCATATACATAGTTATCGAGCAGACGACTACTAGCGCCACACGTGGCAGCAATTGAAAATAAAAGCGACGTACATTACGAGAGCCATGTATAACCGATGGGTACAGGGGGCTGGTTGGGACTAAGGGACTGGCACCACCTATCCGTTACCGTATATAAAAATGCTACGCTTTGTGACCGCTTTATTTAGTTCTACCTCTCCCCGTGGCGCTAGTAGGTCACTGACAATATCTTTATTGCGCAGGCGCGAGGCCTGCACGGCGTACTTAACCACCCCGACGCTGAATACGACTATTTTGACGTTTGGAGTTTAAGCCGCGGTGCGGAATTGATGAAATTACCGACATTACTTGTACTCGTGTGCTAATGCCGTGTGTCTGGCACGGTTGTACCTCAGGGTACCCACGTAATCCTGAAAAGGTGCATTTTTCACCGTACTAGCCGATCTTCGCATTCGAAGCTATGGAAAGTCTTCGGATTATATGTGCGTGTGTGTGTATATATACATGGATTGTTCGAGAACAACTAGCGCTGCGAGTGGCAAAGTGGGACACTACAAACAGAGAATATTTTGCGTAACAAAAATTCTGAAAGATGCAAGCCTCCTGGTTGGGACGTATGTATTGAAATGTGGCAACGTCGGAGCTATGGGAGTAGCATAACTAATCGAAGACCTAGCGCGCCAATTTCAAATACGTTGAAGTCAACTGCGTGTAAGGGGAACGTATTCATTGATTTATTATGATGTATTCCCTTTTTTCTAGCTTCGGTGAGTGTAGTACGATGCTTGTGGGCACGATGCTTGTGGGCACAAATCGTCTTTTCCTTTGGGAACTTTGCGGCGCACTACCCTTTTTTCTAAGTCATTTGTTGCCTCCTTTTGCTCTGACATAACCTCTGTAAACCCCGACTGGAACAAAGCGCCCGTAACACAGCTGTGACCTGTGACAGTCGCTGCAGTCAACCTAACAGCCTCAAATTACGAGAGAGCCGTGCTACGTTGCCAAAGCTCGCGTTTATTTTTATAAGATTTTTAAACGTCGAAAATTAATTTCATTAAATCCTAACTCCTGCAAATTAACATACACGTCAATAACAATTACAATGACCTACCGTACACCCGAAAGTTTTCGCGATATAGTTTTTTTCACTCGCTAATGTATCCGTCCCCGTATGGCCCTTCAAATTCTATAAAGAATTGATTTGCAAGTAGAACATTCGAAGAAATTACAGTAATTTGGAAAAAGAAAAATGCTGCAGTAACTACTGAGCGTTGAGACAAATTAAAAAATCAAAATCATATGGAGAAAAAAATTGTTTAGCGCGTTCGTTGAATAAGTTTGTCGAAACAATTTGTCAACGATTTTGTGATATTATTATGTGCCATCGTCGATGTGGCCATTTCTTTTGTAATTTTTTTTCACCAAGGTGTTTCTAATGATGAGCAAATTAATTTTTTGTCGGGAACCGAATGCGTATTATATGCCTACTTGATACGTGACCAATGATTTGTTCCTGTGTGGCAGACGATATCAACGGCCGTGCAGACCTAATCCTCTTGAACGCCGTATACTTCAAGGGTCTCTGGTTGACGAAGTTCAAACCTGAATACACGAGGGAAAGGGGCTTCTTTATTGACGGTATCAAGGAAACGCGAATTATGAGTATGTTCGTACCAGGCAAGTTCCGTTTGGGTCAACTTCCCGGAGTCGAATCTGATTTCATCGAACTCCCGTACAAGGTGAGCATTATTTTTTTTCCGCATAATCGATTATCAGGAGGGACGGCCTTGCGAATACAAGGCTCGGAACAGAGTCAAATTGATGGCTAATGCATCGCATCTGTGGTGGCGTAACAATTCTGCAAGGGAATTCCGTCATCCTCAAATGCTCGCAAACCAAAAAAAAACCTTCGTTGCCCTTATGCGAACGATTAATATGGCAGACACCGGGAGTGACGAGGTGCAAAAAAATGTTTTATGTCCCCACAGAGCGAAGATGCGAACCACAACGTCAGTATGTTTATCATATTGCCCTGGAAAAAAGATGGCCTTGCCAATCTGGAAGCGAAATTCGAACAAGTAACAATGAGGGAACTGCTGTCTCATCGCCATGAAGAGTCCGAAGTCTACGTCACTCTGCCTAAGTTCAAAATCCAAAGTACAATCCGCCTCCAACGGCCCCTTCAGAATGTAAGTATTTCTCAAAATTGTTGTGAAAGAGAGGGCACCATCCACGAACTTACATACAGGTTTGAAAACGAAGCCAGATTTCAATGATGCCATGAGGCACTATAACGAGCTTCTCTTTTCTTTCCGCTCGCCGCCACATGCGTCGCTGCTATCGGAGTATGTTTCCCACCCACGGTCTTCTGTGCTCCCACCCTTCCGCGCTTGCTACGTATTATTTCCCACGTGACGATATGAAACACAACCTCGATGCTTATTGAAGAGAATTGGTAGTTCACTAGTCGCCACTAGGTTCGTTGCGATCAGAATACCCGTTGTGGCGCGGCCGGGGGGGGGGGCAGACAGAGACAGCACTAGTCGGCCATGCTTCTATCCCTCTATCTCTGTCCCACCTTCATGTTCGTTACACGGATATTTATGATGAGTTCGAAACACTGTTAAAAGGGCCAGGAAATGGCGTTAGTCCTATCAGTTTCGATTAATACAATAAAAAAATATATGATCCTAATCGTAATCAAACGAACTTTTTAAAGCCAAGCGAGCGTGATAAGCATATACATACAATTTTAAAACTGTCACATTGCATGTGAATTTTGACCGAGTGGTTCCGTACTCACCTCATGCTCGCGTTGTTGTAGGTTCAAAGCCACTTGTCTCAATTTTTTTCTTCCATCCCTTATGTCCGTGTTTTTTTATGCAATTTAGAACAAATACAAATGCAGAAGATTCTCTGATATTTTTTTGTTTTTGTACGTGCATTTGTTTTCAATCCTTTCAAAATTGTTTATGTTGCCAGTTCATGCACCGTACGGCAATTCAATTGATCGAAAACGTATTGTGTTCAAAACGCAGAAAAAACAACAATTATCAGCGACACACGTTTTCACACACGCTCACTTCATTGCTCGCCGTGTTGAGGTTATGTATGTCCCGGTTTCGGAATCGCAGCGATAACTAGTGGCGGCGCTGGGACCGAAATTTGCCACGTTAACTGATGCATCTGATCGTGGCTGCCAGCATTAGAGTTTCCAGACCTGTATGTAAGAGCGTAGTCTGAAATGTCTAAGATTCATATTTCCACCACCCTCCCTCCTTCATCTTGCCCCCCCCCCCCCCACCCGGCCAATAAGCTGGAGATACCCTTGGGCGATACCCAAGTGTCACATCGGGTGCCGGATGTCGAACGAAAATTCTTATATCACACGCAGGTGACCTCTATTACGATGATATCTATCAATCATATTGGTCTTCAGGTGGCCTATTATTTATTCATTTGGTTTTTTAAATCCGTATCCCGATCAAACATACGATAAATTAGGGGGTAAGGTCGACCGCGCATGTGCCTCGTTCAGGACAGAGAAAGAGAGACCGACAGAAGCTATTTTGTGCTTGTTGCACATCCACTAACAGCAATGCGGCGTAGTGGCGAAAAATGTAAATAGAAGTGGATCGACTTCGTGTGCCTACAATATCGTGGCCGTTTCCAGACCTGTATGTAAGACCGTGGCACCATCAGCCAATATTGAGTCCTAAAGAACACAGCGTGTACTTTTCGATGAAGGCTTCAAAGATTGAATATGAGGATAAGGTTTTAGCTCAACGATAAGATGTCATTGACATCGCGTTTGATTGTCGCACGAATGTGCTTCTACGGATCTCAGGTGAATACTTTCGAAGGACCTTCTACGGATCTCAGGTGAATACTTTCACGTTTCGCACTTTCATCTCGCGTGAATTTAGTCACTATTACGGATTAGTCGAATGAAAATATGGGATTACTTGAAAATTGCGGCTCGTGATCTCATATTTTTACGACGCCGCAGAAGGGACATGCTAATAAGTATACTACAAGAATAATTAGACAGCACAGTTATTTGACCCACTAAAAATTTTACTGAACGAGCGCACGGGAACTATCTTCAGCTGTAGCCCTCTAGAGGTATAGTTGGCCCTCTCAATTGCAAAGTGCTAAGGATTTAACGGTTTGGCCTTGCGGCAAGGCCAAACCGCCTTCGGTACAATCTTTCGATGCCCGCCGGCTGTAGAAAATACTCACGCATTGATTTCGACTGATCCACTATTTACAATGCCATTGTGTACTGTGTACTTGTCGCCGCAGATGGGTATGAACAACCTATTCGTAAGAGCTGAACTGACTGAACTCGTCTACTACTCCGACCTCAATGTGGACTCGATAGTGCAGAAGGCTTTTATAGAAATCGACGAGCTCGGCAGCGAGGCCTCGTCAGTAACACGTAAGTCACTCACCTGATGTTATTTTACGCGCGAAATAACTCCGGATTGAAGTTGAGTACAGGGAGAAGTCCGAATTTAGAAATCTTCGGTATGGAGATTCGTTCTGTACTTTTTGAGTTTTTGCTCGTTGCCTGATGACAGCGACGTCTAGTGAACATAGACCGAATCTAGCCCGCTGACGGTAAAATGCCCCATCATTGAAATTGGACATGTTTCAACATCTACAGTTGCATGCAAAAGTGTCCGGCCAAAGATAATTTTATGATGGAGTCACTTTTAAAGTATGCAAAATGGAAACACAAACATATCATCGTAAAGTTCTTTTATTATGCAATCGAAACGTGTTATTGAAAAATTATGTATAAATATTCATAACTATTTATAACCAAAATAACAATTTTCGCTTTCTCATAACTATCCGTCCAAGTACGAATTACGCACTATATACATAGAAAAAATACAGTAACTCAAGAAAAAAAATTGAAAACGCCAATAAATGGAAGATTTTCATCAATACTTGGTAGCCATAACCTTCGAAGCTATCACGACAGCATGTCGGTGAGGCATCGATTCAATAAGTTTGATGATTCAATCTTGAGAGATATTTTCCCACTCTTCTTGAACTTTTCCCCACAAAGCAGCTTCATTGGCACAATGTTCGGTTCCTACTCTTAATTTTAACTCTTGCCATAAATGTTCTATGGGATTCAAGTCCGGAGATTGACTCGGCGACTCTAAAATTCGAATATTTTTCTTGCTAGAAACCTGCTGAAGGAGCTGTGATCGATGTTTTGGATCATTATCTTGCTGAAAAATTCATCGTCGTGGCATATTCTGACGAGCATAAGGCAGCATTCCTTTTAATATAATATCTGTATACATAGCAATGTTCATAGTGCCTTCAATTTTAAAGATTGGACCGACGCCTTTCCAAGAGAATGCACCCCATAGAATAATGCTACCTCCACCGTGTTTCACAGTTGGTGTTTGATATCGCGAATCATTTCTAGTTCCTTTTGGTCGTCGAACGTACCTTCTCCCATCATTTCCAAACAAATTGCTTTTCGTTTCGTCTGGGAACAGCACTTTTTTCCAATCTTCAACAGTCCAGCTCTTGTATTTTTTCGCGAATTCTAATCTGGCCTTCTTATCCTTTTTACTGATGAGTGGTTTTTTAACTCCAACCCGTCCAAAAAGTCCCACTTCTGTCAGTCTACGTGAAACAATACTTTGGTCAATGTCGATGATTGCAACATTCTTCTTTACGTCTGCGACAGCCTGTCTTTTGATCACTTTATCGACACGATTAGTTGATTTCCTAGGTCTCCCAGGACAGTATTTATCTTCTAGAGTACCTGTAGTTTTGAATTTATTTATTATATCGTTAACAGTCGATTTTCCAATCGATAAAATTTTAGCTCTTGCACGTGAAACTTTTCCTTCGTTGTGCAACTTGATAACCACTTTACGTATATCTAAAGACGTACGTTTCGACATCTTGACTGAGTGTTACTGATCGTACAATGCAAAAGGAACAAAGCTCTCAATGTTTAGACGATTTCGCGACTGATAACGTTAACAAAGCGAAGCGAATTATATCTTCTTGGAATTTGGCTGGACACTTATAAAGCAGCAAAATGTGTTATTTTTTCTACAAATAATTGTTAATCGTGATGAACAATTTTTGAATTACATATTTTGCTTGCATATTAAAATAACCTTACCATGATATATTTATGTTTCCATTTTGCATCCTTTAAACGTTATTTAATCATAAAATTATCTTTGGCCGGACACTTTTGCATGCAACTGAAAAATCGGCAAGACTAGAGGAGAGTAGAAGAGTCCGGAAACTCCCTGTTCTAATCGGTTCAAAAAAAATGTCGGACATTACCGTTCCGGCCTAAAAGTAAAGAGAAGTGAAGGGAATGTATCGGTAGTGGAGGCTAGGTACTGCGCCAACAGTGCGTTATGCCAGTCGTCTTGGGGTAGTAGTTCTCATGACGCCTATCAGTGCTGCCTACAGCCACTTGCTGCAGTCTGCAGATATGCTGGCGTCAAACACGATGCATGATATAAGATGAAGCTCAGAAAATTATAAATAAGATACAAAGCATCGTGTAGTATTGCTACGCTTGTGGAATCACAAAAGTAGCTGAAAAATAGAAGGGACTTCCGGTATCTCGTTGCAATGTCGAAAAAAGAACATAGACTTATAAGATAGACTGAGCGCTCCCGTAAGAGGCACTGAAGTTAACATATAGAGGACAGAGATATGACGGGAGTACTCTTTTCATCGGCGTCATGGTGGGAGACAACGGAGCAGTGGAAGTGGAACAGCCTTGCGTCTGTCAATTGCGCATTTTCTTTCGCCGTTCACGAGTTGCGTTTCTTTAGTATTTTTGTGATGTAATGTGATTATTATTGTGGTTACAAGAATGCTATAGAAGTACTAGCAAACTGCTGAGAGGGTAATGAGGAGTACAAATCCTCTACTTGATATGTATCTCGAAGGGTCATTAGTTATAAACAATCATAGAAATGAGTTGGTAGAGAAAATTTTAACTAAACATTGCAAATCAAGAGTGCATCACAAAAGTCGTTCGCTATAGGAATCAGTTCAACGGCTAAGAAGTTTCCACAATCGACTCATTATCTTTGCTAACCAGTGATTTTATTGTAGTAAACTTGAAGTATCTTGCAGTATTCTAAGATTATTTTAATACATTTGTTAATATTTCTTAACATTTAGAAATTGTTTCTATGTAATATTGTTATGCATCCACATAACCATATATTTTGTGTATAAACATTTATACCATTTGGAATTTAGAGTTAGGGTAATTTACATCCATTCATAACGCAGGCGCGTGATTTCTCCTCATTCTCCTCTGCCGCCTCATCCCCATCACAAATATCGTGAGACAGAGAGAGGAGTACTCCCGACACATTTCTGTCCTTAATATGTTGGCTTCAAGCGGCTTATAAGAGCGCTCCGTCTATCTTGTAGGTCTATGAAAAAGAATAGAATTGCAAATGTGAGACTAGATTCAGTCCAATCTTAGGATCAATATTGAATGGATTCTTGTCATCACAACGATAATGAAAGTGTCTACACTTTTTGTTGTTTTTTTTTTCAGTTTCAGCTGTCAATACCTTGAGTTTGGGCGATGACGACGAACCTCGCCGTTTCATCGCGGACCATCCATTTGTAGTTGTAATCGGTACTGTAAACGACAATCCAGTCAATCTATTTACCGCTCGTTTCACCGGCCGAGAGTCGAACGCTTGAGGGATGCTTTATAATTTTATCACTTGTATTAATATGATGATGTTACTTCTTTAAATAAGATGAACATTCCAACACGATCTAGACACTATGAATACAATTATCTTGCATAATGAAAATGATAAAAGTTTCCGGCATTTTTTTTTACTATATTTCCCTGCAGCGTACCGAATTTCCTTTCGATTTTTTTACAGTACTCCTAGCATGAACTTTGCGGATATAGAGGTAATTTATTGTTCTGTACAATAATAAGTCTAAATAAATACTACTACGCTAGAAACGGGCGAAACCACTCAACGTTTAGGGAAGAAATGCGAGCTTATCGGGTCGCAACAAGTTTTTTGAAAAATGGACACAATTTTTGGTAATATTGTTACAACGTTTTCAGGCGTTTTGCTTCTTAAAGAGGTTGGAGGTTTGAATCTCAAAAGAATGCATACGAGGTATATATTTATTTTATAGATGCTAATTTTTCATAATATATATAAATGCAGGGCAAAATTATGCATTTCACTATGTTTATTACGTTAATAAGAAAAACCTTTGTGTTCCTATCAGCTTGAAAAATTATAACATTATAGATGATTATTATGGAAAAATTGCGGCAGTGAACGTATTATACAAGTCAGAATGAAATTTGGAGAAATTTATAAGTATGAGTATTCATATTTATGTCACGAGATTATTTATTATTACAAGTGATCGATATTAAGTGCTACCAAGATACGGTAACATCGCGGACATTGAGGTTGGCAGCAATGCTCTTCATTCGCCAGCCATGATTCGTAACCCTGATAGACAAACGTGCTGTGAAAATTCACATTTCAGCATTATAGCGGCAAGAGGACAGCATACGGCGGCACACCGTGACACCAATATGCTGTCTTCTGCTTCCGCATTAAGCTGCAAATTTGCGCCACCGTGCGTGGTTTGGCGAAATAAATGTGTGATGCCAAGACGGCAAGTTTGCAGCAAATATACGCAACAATTACCTGCTGCAACAACGGTACTGATGCGGCAAGCTCCAGATTTGGAGTGATGCCATCTTTATATTGCGTTTCAGTCATAAATGCACCACGCTGTGACGCTCCGTTACCGGTAAAAACGAGGCAAGTTATCGCGGCACTGAGACGGAAAATTTGGAATACGTTATTCCGGCAAGGTTAGGGCACATTGGCGGCACGCTGGGACGTTCCATCGCCGGCAAAAACAAGGTATATGGTTATAACCATAGGCAGATTCGCTACGAAAAATGTCATGATCCTAAAATTAGTTATATAAGTTGAACCAGTTGGATGGTTGAGTGGTTAGCGTGCTTGATCGCGCCATCGTGAAGTCGCGGGTTCGAATCCCTGTCTCGTACTTTCGGAAAAAAATAATTACGGGCATGACGCGTAGCCCTCAGTCATACGCGGGCGTCGCACACACGAACCGGTACGTGTGTGCGATTGCATTCAATAAAATTCTTTATTTTGCCCTCTTTTTATTCCCACCTGCCCAGCTACCGGTAATGCAGAACTCCTATTAGCCGGTCACAACACCGCAATAGCGGGTCTCGTTTATTCCGGCGAAGGAGCGCCACGGCGTGTTCTAAATATGCCGGCAACGGAACGTCACAGCATGCCACCAATGTGCCCTCTCCTTGCCGAATAGCGTATTCCAAATTTTCCATCTCAACGCCGCGATAACGTGCCTCGTTTCTACCGGCAATGGAGCGTCACAGCGTACCTCCAATGTGCCCTCAGCTTGCCGAAAAAACGCATTCCAAATTTTCTGTCGCAATGCTGCAATAACCCAGCAATGAACGTGCTCCAAATGTACCGCAAATATTCTGTACTTTCGTACTGCAATATTAACACCAGTATTTACGCGAGGATGCGCACTGCTGTGCTGCTAGAACACAGCTTAATGCGGCGGCAAAGGATGCCATTTTTCCGTTACAACTTGCACTCTGTTGGCGTGGTGTTGCCAATGTGTTGTCGCCAAATTTCTTACTGGGAATCTTTCATCAAACCTTGATGGTTTAAGATTGCATATATTTCGTTTACGATGGCCAAGATGAAGTTTTTTCTCTAAACGTTCACAAAGGTTTAGTTTGCTTTAATCATTAATGTTAGAAATGGTTTATCTCGGTGCTAACTAGTCAAAAAAGTTACATCCCCGTAGCGTGATCGTCTTGTCCATCTCACTGCACGTAAAATTACCTACATTTAACTATTTTTTATCTCTGGTCCTTGGTGGTGAATTTTTTTTTATCCGTACAGACTCGCAACCACGTTTTGTTCTATTCGTATATTTCAATTAGACGTGCTTAGAAATGAGATGTAATGTTTTTGGGAGTTGTCTATGATTAAAATTATATTAGAAATAGAAATAGCGGTCACTAAATATTTCAATAAGATTTCTGAAGTCAACTGCAGCAAACATAATTATCCGAGTCACTCCATACCCTACAAGTTGCCAGCCCTAGGCCTATTTTGTAACTCGTAACGACAACTTTCGTTATCGTACTGTAGGCCTATTCTGTAACGTAGGCCTACTGTAGGCCTATTCTGTAACTAGGTAGTGACAGTTTTCGCTATCGTTAGCTAGCGACAGCCAATCGCATGCACGATTACAGAAGAAATGGAAGAAAAAAACGTATATTGGCTTATCATGAGTCAACCTACGTTTTTTTTTTTTCAAATTCAGAAAATTTGAGGGGCAGACAGCTGTTTGTCTATCTATTTGACGTCGTTTGGTAAAGTTTCGACGGGATCTGAAGAGCCGTTTCAGAGATTTTTGGGTATCTATAATTTTTCTACCATACCGACCGCGATGACGTGTCATTCCGTCTTAACTTGTATTCCACGTACTAAGGATCATAATGTCCCATTCCCAACATCGTGAAAGGATTCACCAGAAAAAGGCATGGGGATTTAAACTCGTAATATTGGGACTACGAACCGAACGTAAGATAAACTCGCCAAACCTGAGGTGTAAATTTAATCTTTATAAATCGTTTACTTTTGTCGGGCTCGCTTGGATTTCGAAGATTCCCTGATGGAAATCCGCTTGTTGGAATTCGTCAGATTTTAACAAAAAATGTCAGATTTGATAATATTCCGTCAACTTTCAATGAGAAATAATGTCAGAATATGTCATTTATACGATAGAATCTGTCATATTATTTCGAGATTTGACATTTTCTGTGAGAAGTTCATGATTTCTGACCGGAAATTGGAACATGCTTTACAGAATCTGTCATATTTTATCAGAAAAGTAATGTCATAATTCAGTAATTTCTGTCAGAATCTTACATAATATATCATATAATGTCGTAAGAGTTTTCCATTTTATGTGAGATTTTCGTCATTTAATGTCATTTTTTGATGGAATAAAATGGAATTCTTCAACATTCATGAAATATTATGACCGAATCTGTCGAATTATATCATTCTTTCTTATTTTTTGTGAGATTTTCGTCATTAAATGTCATTTTTATGGAATATAATGGAATTCTTCAACATTTATAAAATATTATGACCGAATATGTCAAATTATATCATTCTTTTTTATTTTTTGTCATATAATGACCGAACTTGTTAACTTTTGACATTTTGCATTATAAATATATGATATATTCTGATGAATTTTGACATTTAATTATCGATTCTGATAATAAATTGTCAGAATTCGTCAATATTTGATGGAATTTACATATAATTTTCTAAATTTTAATGCAAATGCTGAAAGAAAGAAATTTGGGACTTTATATTCAATTATACTTTTATTTGGTGACACATATTTGGCAACTGTTGAGATCTTAAAAAATATTCAACATGTTTTGTGAATATTTTTTACATTTATCATTTTTTGTTAAAAGATGACATTTTCCGACATAAAGATGACAGAAAGTATCAAATTCTGTAATTTAATGACAGCTGAAATCTGTCAGAATTCAACAAAAATGTGACAACAAATTATGATAAAAATTATCGTTTTCTATCATTTTTTAACATTTTCTGTCATTTTTTTCGATGCAACAATATGTCAAAAAATGGAAAACTTATTTATCATTTTTTGTTAAAAGATGACATTTTCCGACATAAAGATGACAGAAAGTATCAAACTCTGTGATTTAATGACAGCTGAAATCTGTCAGAATTCAACAAAAATGTGACAACAAATTATGATAAAAATTATCGTTTTCTATCATTTTTTGTCATTTTCTGTCATTCTTTTCGATGCAACAATATGTCAAAAAATGGAAAATCAATTTTATCATTTTTTGTTAAAAGATGACATTTTTTGACAAAAAGATGACAGAAAGTATCGAATTCTGTGATTTTATGACATTCCGTAAAGTTAACATAATATGTGAGGTTCTGTCCGATTTTCATAGATTATTTCCGACAGAATCTATCAAAATATGTACGATTCCATCAAATTATGTTAGAATCTATTCATTTTCACAGTTTCTCACATTTTTTAACAGATTTCAACATTATTTGTCGAATTCCAATAAGCGGATTTCCATCAGGGTTTAAGTTTCGATTGCCATTAATGAAATTTTTTCCGCGTATATTCATTTCGCGGAATTTTACAGCACGTGAGAATATTTTTTCAAACTTGCTATAAATTTGCCATAATGATAAAAAGGTATATAAAGTCCGTGGGTGAGACTGAAAATAGAGATCCCTCTCCCCCAACCGCCGCCGCTCGTCGACGGGGCAGAAAGCACTGCAGCGCCTCTGGTGGCCACTACGCATTTCAACATAGCTTCACGCGACCTACAACCACCACTAAAAACGCCATATGAATTATCTCGCATTTTCACTAGGTAAAAAGAATCGTATTAGGCTGAGCTGCTCACTTTTCTTATTTCAACCCAAGTAAGAACTGTAATAGCTCCCCTGCATGTAAGACCGTGGGTGAGGTGTTCCGGTGGGAACTGTGTCAACTGTATTCCTACAGTCGAGACAAAAAAGTCACGAATACGCGTTCGGGTCGGTAAAATACGGTAAAATGACCGGTAAATTACTCGGTCGCGTCTCACGGCGCTAGATCGCTGTACAAGCGCCACCCTCGCAAGGCGTGGCACAGTCGTCGTACCAGTCGCACTGAATACCACCAAACGTTGCATACGCTCGAGATTATTAACTGGCGAATGTTTACGATACGATTTACCGTCGTATTCAGTGAATATCGTTGATTTATTTGATTTGGTTCACTTTAGGGAAGAGATCCATCAGAGCGGTGAGTTTTTCGTAATTCTGCTTCGCTACGATGCAACGTTCGCGTTGGCTGAAAGAATTTTGAGGTTCGGTATTGTTGACACAACTTGTTGACGCGGAATTTTCAAACTTTTCTTCGTCTCGTATCGTCGGCAGGCAAACATGACGGTCGTGGAGTCCTGCTGGTCACCGTGCATCTGGACGAACAACGTGAAAACTGGCAGCAAAGCGGTCGCGTTTTACACAGTGGTTGGTTGTGACAATTGATTCAAGGCGGGTCATTAATGGGTCTGAGAATAAGGTCGTTTTACAATATTTTTTTCTGATGGCACTATCAGGATGACGAGGTCGGGTTTTACATACAATTTGAACATAGGCTTGCCAAGTTTAAGTTTTTTTTAATTAAGAGATCTTGATAAACAATGGAGACATTATTATTTAAACGAAGCGTTGTTGTTGTTGCATGGCTAATCGGGATAGGTAGTTTTGGCAAGCAGGCTCATCTGAAATGAGAAATAAAAAAGGTATTTTCAGCATAATTATAAGTTTCCTATGATCTGATAGTTTTTTGAAATTTTGAAAATTACGAAAATTACAAGCTGTAGAAAAAAATGCTCAATTTTCAGCAAAAAAAAAACTTCAATGATTTGTTATTAAGGGGTACTGGGAAAAGCCGGAAAACGGCGTTATTTAAAAAAAAAGTTTGAATTGAAAAATTGTTTAGATATTTGTATGTACATTGTGTACCAAATGTCATTTAAAAATAATAATTAAAGAAGTTATCAACAGTACTTGATTTTGGCCACCTGGTTGATCTAAAAAAAATTTCTTGAAATAAATAATATTGGTTAAGACTTGATTGAGGTTTTTTTGTTATCATGTTTCGATAATCAGAAAATAATTTTCGAGTTTTTTTTCGATTTTTGAGGAAAAATGACATCAATATTGTTGATAATTAATAGCAAAAAATGTTAAAGAAAACGTCGGTCAAGATTAAACTACTATTACGCTGATTAAGTATGTAAAATTTGGAGTCAATCTGTGCTTAAGATGTCAGGAAATTGTGTAGACCGTTTTGAAGAACATAGTTTCGAGAAAAACGCGTTTAAAGTTTTCCTAGCAGTTCTATCGTTGTAATCATAAGTTTACCTTCGATCTGCGATCCCTGCACCATGTTGTTGGACCTTCCTCTTAAATTCATATTTCCTCATGAAAAATGACGAAGCCTAAGTAGCCTAAGCCTTTAACAAAAGGATAAACATATGAAAAAATCATTTGTTCGCCCTTGAGGAGATGTTATAAGCTATGCACCGTTCGAATTTGAAGTGAATCGGACAAATAGTTTTTGAGATACGACTTACAGCATTCCATAAAACATAGCGCCCGAAAAAAAGGCGCAAGGAAAATCATGTTCAAGGTTGCATCTTCAGAATACAATGAAACGTTTTTTTTAGTTCCTCATTTTTATGACTGTCAAAATTATTTTTTGCATTTGTAGATTGTAAATCTTTGTGGGCTTACATCTACCTCGCCGCCAGAAAAAGAAGGAATATTCGTGAATTTTTTCTAGGCGAAAGAATGCAGGTTTTTCAATTTTTTTAACTAATAAGTATCGTTTCGAATATTTTTACACTTTTTGTATTAAAAAATATCTAACAATGTGGTTGATACAATGAATTGTACAAATTCATATAGTGCTTGGACATAGACTTTAATAAAATATAAAGTTTGGATAAATAGCCACAGTCCAATGTGAAAGTATCGATGTTTGTTGAAAAAACGTTCTATTTTTGTTGATAAAAAAACTATGCAGTGAAAAAATATTTCCTTCATTCAGGCACGCCTTTTTAATATGTCGAGGAAGTTTGTGAAATTTAAAGCTGATCGGTGCAGTGATTTTTAAGATATCGTGGTCACCGATTTTGAAAAAAGTAGTTTTGAGAAAAATGCGTTTAAAGTTCGCTGGTTCGCCGAACATACCAACAAACGCCCATAACTCCCTCAATTTTCAACGGAGCGAGTGAAATTTTTCGGAAAACACTTTTGAAATGTTATATTCTTCAAATTCCTCGAAAACTAAAAACGGCTATTAAAAAAAATGTTCAACCGTTGTAAGCCCTTAACACCTTCGAAAAAAGGTTCAACGATTTTTCTACGCAAAATTTGCCAAAAGAAACTTAAGGAGTAAAAAAATAAATTTTCAGTGCATTCCAACTATTCAAACTTTAATTTCATAAACAAAAAAGCGTTGACCGCAGCGTGGGCTGCCACAGCGCAGTAGGCGACGCTTCGCAAGAATCGTCATAACTAAGTCAATTTTCCGGACTACAAAACCTTCGCTGCAAATTGAACTTAAGGTTCTAAACGATAAAACTACGCAATAAAGGCACGTATTTTCGAAATTTCAATTCTAGACCCCTGAAGTTAGTAAATAAAAAATATCGAGTCAAAAGAGACTTTACTACAAAAATATTCAATCATTTCCTACCCACTTCAATACTGGAACACAATACCAAGGAGGGCAATTTTTCAGATGCACTATATTGCCCAATACTATGCCTGGCAGTCCTCGAAATATTGAGAAAAAAGATTGCGAAGCGATCTTCATGGCTGTTACGCATATGGAAAACAGGGAACACTCAGAGAATTTCTCCAGAATGTACTTTTTGCAATAATTACAGAAAATAAAACCGACCTGAAAAAAAAAACCGAAAGGTATAAAAACAAATACATTTGTGTATTTTAATATTTATATTATTCTTCATTATATACAGAAAAATAACGTCGGTGCCAAACATTGCAAATTTAAAAAACTAACAACTAATTTACATTAAAGCTCTATACATTTGCATTCGATTTGTCAATACGCAACCACACGACTATTATTGTACATAACATATAAATATAAGTGTTTATATTTATGTGTTATTTATTATCACCGTGTGAAAAATTCTGTTTATACGAAACAACAGGTTCTGTATTTGCTTTCAATGTATTTTTTTTTTTTCACTTTAAAGTATTTAAATTATTTTATGAACTTCAGTATTTTTAAATATTACTTTGATATTGAACATTTTCATATATTCAATCTTAAAAAATGATGTTCTTTATTTCACCCCAATCTCCCTGGAATATTGGCGGAGCCTGTGTGGAAAATCTGTAAAAGTCAGAGAATTTTTCAGTCAATAATGCGTAACAACTATGATGTTGCAATGGACCAGTATCCGCTCTCTTATCGCGACCTTGACTGCTTCTCAAAAAAAGGGTTTTCCCCTCTGAACTAAATAAAACCCCCTCAATAAATAAACGAATAATTTCCCTCTACAATGAACTAATACAATTTCCCTTAAAATAAATAAACGATTCACACAACTTTTTCATCAGGCGCTCAGCGTCGTCCTGATCACTTTCGTCTGCTACGACATGAACGGCGGCGAGTCTTCCCAAATCTACAATCCGCTGTTCGAATCGGACGTCCGTAGCTGTGAGTCTAAGCGCAGCGTTTGTTTTTAAAGCTACCGTCGAGCGATTAAAAAAATTGTCTCCGTTCCCTCCGCAGCGATGCAAGGCGTGGGAACTTTTTTCATAGTGTACTTTCTGCTGCTGATCATAAGTGCGGCGCTGATGGTGGACGGTATCAACAGGAACATCCGTGGCTGGCTGATACCCTGGCTGTCTTTGTGGTTCGTCGCGTGCCTCTTCCAGCTGGTCTTTGGGCTCTGGCTCATCGGAGGCTACTACATATACGTGAGATATTCATTTTCATCCTCGAATCCACCACCAATAAACGTTTTTTTCTCATCCTCGTAACTATCCGTCGCTCTTCTTTCACGCTCGCGTCTCAGCTCCAAATGGTCGTCTCGAGTCTGTGCATTTGGCTCTGGATGTCGTACAACGTGAGTATTTCGCACGGAACTTTCGTCACGGGCATTTTGTTCGAGTTTTCGTTGGACGGCCATTTTTCCTTTCCAGATTTACTGCTGGCTGTGCGTTCTCAGCGTGTACAAATTAATCGCGATCGAGCAATCACCTAACATTGAGCAATTGTGGCCGTGATCGGACAAGCTCGGAACTGCGTAAATCGGCATCGATCGATCCGGCGAAGAGACAAATACGAAAGTAGGAATGCGCATATTTTTTAATGGTAAGCGGTGGCGACGGGGAGGGGAGGATCGGTGACTCAGTTTTGGCAGATACGCAGCCGGTCACACCCAATTACGTGCCAGCAAGTATTCGCCTCAAAGTAGCCCGGAGAAAAAATATCCCGAGAAAATCGACCGAACTAAAATATTCCACGGAAAAATACGAACTCACAATTACGAGCGCACGGACAAATTAATAAGGTGGGTTTATTTTGCTCGGACCCCAAACAAACCTAAACCTTTATCGCGATAAGACATGGATAAAAAATAATTTACCCCAAACTAACCCAAACCTCAAGAGGAGGTACGGCGAGAAAAATAGGTAAACTTCGGGTTTTTCTCGTTCGCCACGTAGGGGTTTTTCATTTGATTGAACCATTGCTTTTTTATGCGACGTGTATGCAATCCAAAATCGTCGGAAATTGCGAACGAAAAACGAATGTTAAATTAAAACGGTCGCAATGCCGTCAAAAATGAAAAATTCAAAAAAAAACCCTACGTGGCGAGCGAGAAAGACTATCGAAGAATATTGTATCCAAATTTGGACAAAATCTTACGAGCCGTTTTCGAGATACATCTGGCACCGACTTTGAAAACTATGTTTCGAGATAATCGCGTTTGAATCGCTTCCAGTAGACAATTTTTTTTTTTAATTCCTAAAGATACCTCAATGTACATATTTTCCAATAAAAAAACCCGGATCCAATCGAAACATTAGTTTTTGTGATAAAAATTCCCGAAGTATACCTGTTTTCCTCGCCGTTTACTCAGGTACCTCCCCTTAATGACGACGATATATTTTGGATAAAAATTATTAACCGCAAAGAAACCCAAACGTCGATTTTCATAAAATATTATTGACCCCAAACGAATCCAAACCTCAATTGCTATAAAACATGGAAAAAATATTGTTAACCCCAAACAAGCCCAAACTTCAATCATGATAAAATATTTTGGATAAAACTTATGGATCATCTTATGGATAAATCTTATGGATCAACCCTAAAAGAACCTAAACCTTAATTACGATGAAATATTTTCGACAAAATATTATCAACCCGAAACTCAATAACGATAAAATATTACAAAGAGATTACGAAGGAAAATATTGTGAAATATTTTTCACGTGGGATATTTTTGGCGAAGGGATATTTTTTTACGAGTTATTTTTTCGATTGATAATTTTACGGGATACTTTAACGAAGGTTTTTTGGGCGTGCTACCACGTCTCTGCTGGCGATCCTTGATCATAATATATCAAAATTCAATAGAATCTCAGTTTTTTATCCACTTTTTTACTACTAAGTGTAGCGACCAAAGACTGAAAACATTTTGAAACGAGAATTCCGTCCATTTTTGGTCAATTGTATACACTTGTATTGATCGCAACTCGACTATATTTGCCATGGAGACATTGCAAATGTTCCATATCGTGTATAGCTGTATACGCACCGCCGTTTTATAACTATTTTTAATACGTTGATTTTTCGTGTGTTATCCGGACGAAGAAATCGTTTTATACATGCTCGATACTGCGAGCGATAGACTCAGAGACAATTTAATACTAACGAGATGTAACGATTGTATGCTTTTTATAATAACAAATATAAAACGTTTTTCTTATGCAACTTTTTTCATTGATGCGACGCCGCGAATTCGGGACATCTGATTTATCCGCCACGCCATGCCGCGTCAGAACGACAGAAAACACAGCAAAAATCCGTGGAATTCGTGCGATAATAAATCATTCGCAAATTTATAGGTGATCGTGAAATGATAGCAACAAATTTGTCATCAAGCTCTGCGCCCGTGAATTCTACAAAGCTCGATGCCTCGTTTTTCCTAAGCGAAACAACCATCTGTGAGAAAATTCTGTTCGAAAATTTGTGAAATTATGTCGATCTTGGACACAGCCTAGGCCCCTGACACTGGATACTTACTATTCCTGTGGCAATAAATTACTCGCGTGTTGTCCGGGATGTTTGATTGCGCCACAGTCCACTTCGTGGCGCCAGTAGTCACCTGCTCGATTTGTTCTACGCATGCGCGGTCCATGCTCGATATAATAATAACATTTTCGGAGTATTTGGAGTTTTACGCGTTTTACGATTGTGTTGTGACTTGTGGCTTGTGAGTACACTACAATTTTCAGAACATTTTAAGTGTCAAAAAATCAATCCGCGATCTGTGAAGTGTATTTTTTGTTTACCATGACATACCCTCTGTATTGTGTGTAGGTTATAATTATGAAACGACGAAGAGCGGCAATTGGTTTGAGATAAATCATACCGATATGCATCGTCCCTGGTTGCACCTCAGGGTACAAATCAAACCCAGAAAAGGTGAGTTTTTTCACAATTCCCAAGAACCCGCAAAGTGAGACTTTGTGGGAAATAGCTGTGCGGCGAAAGAGCACCTGTGTAAAACGTGGAAAAGCAGTTTGCGAGAAGCATTTCCCGAAAACCGAAATAATTTGGGTACGCCACTTTCTAAGTCCCGATGGAAAAGTGCTTGGAATAGTGAGTTCGATCTTTTTTTTTTGTCGTAACCCGAAAATTTATTTTTTTCCTCTTACATTCGAATTATGACAAAAATTTCAGGGGAAACACAAAATCCCTCACTTAAAACAAGGAAGTGTCCCATCGCTATTTCCGTGGACCAAGACAGAACAGCTACAGTCAGAAAATGTGTCGACAGAAAATGAAACGGCAAAAAAAAATTCGGAATTTTGTACCACTTGAAAAATATTCAAGGTTAATTTATGTATTATAAAGAAAAAACCGGTCATTTTATTAAAATGTACATTAAATGTTGATATTTTGAATTGAAAAATTATTCAAAGGAAATAAATATATTTTTCCTCATATTTATATGTATCGATTTATTTCTTGAAATTTTCATGCTTGTTGAGAAACCGACACGCACGCATACACTTGCTTCCCGGTCTCTAACTGCCAAAAAACAAATACATTTCGAGTTACATCATTTTAAGCGATTAAAAAAATCATATAATAATGATTATAATAAACATTTTCTCCATTGTTTGGTGGGTTCGGCTGGTTCACAGGTTATATGTCACATATATAGTTATCGAGCAGGTGACTACTAGCGCCACACGTGGCAGCAATTGAAAATAAAAACGACGGACATTACGCGCGCCATGTATGACTGATGGCGACAGGGGGCTGACACAGCCTCAAATACATTTTACAGGTTATGTTTACGCGTCAAATTTTTGTCCCGTTGAAGGTAATCCTATCGCTTCACACTAGTCACACTGATCATACTTGAGACTTGTACAACTTATATTTTAAACATATGCAAAAAAAATCATTTGTAATAACTAAAATGTTCCATGTGTAAACTGTTTAATGAATGTTCACAATTAATTAGAAAAATGAAAAAATAGTTGTTCCAACAGTTCGCGCAGTATTTCTAGGTTTGATATTTGACAACATTGGTTCTATCTCCGTCTCTTTTTACTCAACCAGGCAAGTTTAACCTCCATGCTTTTCAACGTCGATCTGTCAAAACAATGTCAGGTGCGGGAAATATAAAGCATTGTATTCAGGCCACGACTGGTAAAAAGCGTGTAAAATTCGTGTCGGCGAAATATATCGCTTAAAAATAAAATATGTGGAGAAATTCGAATGAGTGAGATGCGGTTAGGAGTACAGTCAGCTGTTGTCTTGCTGTTACATCTCTTTATCTTAGCAAGTGGTAATAAATTCAATACCGGAAGTTCAAATTAAACTTGATATTACATCAAAATTACGTCAATAAGCGTAATTTTTTCTGAGAGCATTTGATTGTTACAAGTGTTAAGTATGTAAATCTGATTATTCTTAAGAATCTGACGGATTCTCACTATTATATACACTTTTGTAGCGACCGGAAATTGGGTTTTTGTATGTCGTCTCGGAATTCCTTCACAACAATACGTAATTTT
Source organism: Ophion slaviceki (assembly GCA_944452715.1). Taxonomy (NCBI): domain Eukaryota; kingdom Metazoa; phylum Arthropoda; class Insecta; order Hymenoptera; family Ichneumonidae; genus Ophion; species Ophion slaviceki. The sequence continues at coordinate 3,095,851 of OX101787.1, forward strand.
AATTTTTTTTTCTCCAATTAGGTCGATAACCGACCCTGAAATTTTACAGAGACGATGATTAAAATATTTGTGAAGCTCAAAAAAAATGAAAATCCTATGGATTAAAGCTTGGCGAAAGGATTACCTTAACACTAAATCGCAACGTTCAGTCGAGTTTCCTCTCTATCCAACTCCTGTACAACAATTCCTTATAGTTCATGCTCATATCGTATAGTTTGCGCCCCGCGGTCCCGCGTGAATGCCGGGCCTGCTCACACGTGCTTCCAACCAGCGACCCAAAAGGACCAACACATCGCAGTCGCGCGATTCATATATTCGTAAAAGCAATTTATTCCAAGCTCTTAACGCACGCCATTTTGGACTGTCGATCCCAAGACCCGACAAACTTTTTTCAACGCGTTGTCTACATTTATCTCCAGCTTTTCTCTTGCTCCCCGGCAGCTTCCATCGTGGCTCGAAAAGAACGCAAAAAAAATGGAGAAAAACACGAAACTGCAAATAGTCAAAGACGCCGTGCGGACGTATCCCAATTTTCCCAAAGAAGGAATATTGTTTCGGTTCGTATTGAATTCATGAATAAAGTAGAGCACCAAATGATTTTTCATTTATCCAAAAACACAAAATTGAAGTTTTATTATAAAAATTAAAAGATAATATCCGTAGGGTATCAGCTGCGCACGTGATATCAGCTGATTCGATCTGATTATGAGTCTCGAGGGCTGAGATATAGTAACACTGGAGGTTGCACCAGCGATGAAAGGTAGTAGCCAGTTTGCTCGAAGGCGTCCCCACCATCCTAGTACGTTCGGTGTCGAAATTTTTTTTCCGTCTGCGCGAGTTAACCTAAAAAAGAAGATTCAAATCGTAGACCACGGTCTTACATCCAGGGTTGGAAACTTGTAGAGTTCGGAGTGACTCGGATAATAAGGCACAGTGGTAGTTCTCGCTTCTGCCACCTGAGGCGCTGCTACTTAGGGGTGAACCAATCAAACGCAGGTCCGAACAGCTGAGCAATAGGGATGTTGCCTATTTTTTGGAGTGTTTAAAATTGTTCACATATACATAATATACTTCTAAATGTTTATTTCATGTATTTACATGCAACCAATTTTTTTTTTTCGTTTAAATTCGTCCGTTTGAAAATACGTGCCAAAACGCCCAGACGTGTCATTTTATGGCGCATCACGTCATACTCTGTAAAATACAGATCTTTAAACAAACACGATAACAAGTATGTCAGAATTAATAAGTTGAAGGGTGAATTCTAAACTATTGATCGGCGTATGACTGTCTGGAAGACCTGCAATTACATAAAACAAAACAAGTTGTAAAACGAAACATAACATCAAAAATTTGTTCAAATTATTACACAGTTTGGAATGTTATAAATGCTATATACGTTATTTGTTGCACAAATAACAATTGTTTAGGGTATACTTACATGGAAGTCTTCACGTTTCTGAATTCTGCAAAGCAGAAGTAGCTGTTTTCGTAAAGAAATTGGCAACCATTATGAAGTCAATCCTAAGCAAATGCGAACTATTTGCCTTCACGAATCCAGTCTCCATTATTGCGGTTCGAGTAAAATTCAAAACCAATCGAAAAATCTCAAATTGTATTTTAAGACAAAGTAAACGGTAACAGCCTAGTATAAGCAGTATGCTTAGAGCTTCGGTCTGTAAAATGAATATAATAGAAGAGGAATTAAAAAAAAAAAACAAATTTAACGCATTGTCAATATTTTAGCAAGTTTGTTTTTTACAACGAATTGTTTTTGCCGTTTTCCCATTTTCGACGCAATTCTTCGTCCTGCGGAACTTTAAACATTGAACACTATGTAGTATCGTTCGAGGAGGTTATCTATTGCTGTATATCTATATCTGCAAGACCCCTACGTGACAGTGCCTCCGGTGGATAGATGAGGAACTAAGTTTTTGCCTCACGAACGGTGACACTTCCTGCCACTCTACAACGCCGGAGTTTCCAGACCTGTATGGCCGTAGACTGACACAGATTACGTATTTCAAAGGAAAATCAATCTGCGGTTTGAATGAAAAGCGCAAGCACTTCGAATCCAGTCAGACTTCGATGCAATTTTCAGTGCAATGGAAAAGAATGAGAAATAAACGAGCGGGTATAGCCTTTTGAACGCGACGATGCAAGAGACAATTGTACGCAATGTCTGACGGAGGATAGAAATGCTTTCTTCAGCGGTGGAAAAGTGATGGAGATACTCAGCTTTGTCTTTTCGTCGCACCAATGAATGTACGTTCGCTCGGGAAGGCCAGAAATAGGCAAGTTTTCCGTCTCTCGCCGAGCATTCCAGTGTTACTATACTCAGTGCCGTGCATTGGCGTAGCCAGGAGGGGGCAAGGGGGGGGAAAAATCGATCAAAAATAGTTAAATTCAAAGAATCAATTTCATTCAAGTTTCACTCGAGCAAACGTAAACAAAATTTAAGGGGGTTGGAGCGGTATTTTTTCTAATGCCCCTCAAAAAATTGCATACGAGGTATATCTTTATTCTGTGAGGACGCGGAAGGGCTGAGGAGGATGATAGAATTGCTGGAAAAATACGAAGAAGAAGCGAAGATGGAGGTGAATGTGAAAAAAAAACAAAAATTATGGTATTGAGAAATGCGGGCGGTAGAAAGAGAGGAGAGGATTGGAGTTATAGAGGAGAAAAGATAGAGGTGGTCAATGAGCTCAAATACCTGGGTTATTGGTTCTCAACGCAAAACACGGGGGGGGGGGCATCGGAAGAAGCTGGTGGCAGGAGCACAAAAAGCGACAAATGCGGTATGGGGGGTAATGAAGAGGGCTTGAAGGAGCGGCTACAGCTATTCGACTCGCTAACGAAGGCGGGAGCACTGTACAGGGTGGAAGTCTGGGGCTGGAAGAGAAGAGAGGAAATAGAGAAGCTACAGGGAACACTGGTAAAAATGGCCCTCAGGGTAGCAAGGAACACGCCAAGCTACCTGGAAGCTTGAAGCAAACAGGAGGAGCGTCGAGGCCGAAGCAAGGAGAAGGACAGGGAGTTATACAACTCAAGTCCTGAAAATGGAAGTGGGGAGATGGCCGAAGGTATGTTTGAGAGAGGAAAGCAGAAATATTCTGAACGGACACCCATCAAGATGGGAGAAAAAATTCAAGAAGGCGATGGGAGACTTAGGAGACGGGAGAGTGGTCAATCTGGTGTGGTCAAAAGCAGGAAGCTGGGAGAGGATCGAGAGTTCCTTGATTAAGGGGGTAGACAGGAAAACGGAACAAGACAGGCAAGGAGACTGGGTCAAAGCGGACAGGTCATCCTTTTGCGCCTGGTACAAGGAAATAAAGGCGGAATGCGAGAGAGAGAAATATTGGAATAAAAAAGGGCTGGCAGGGGAATCGAAGGAACAATGGACAAGACTGAGGTGTGGAAATGTGGGGAAAAAAGATTTCAGTAGCTGGACCTGCGGAATATGCCGGAAGGAGGATGAGGGCCTGAAGCATATCTGGACGTGCGAGATAGCGAGAGGGGAGATGAAGGAAACATGGGTGAGGGCAGTGGATACCTGGAGAGGAGGGAGGGAAGGCGAAGAGTTAGAGCGCTGGTAAAAAGGCATGCTAAGAGGAGAACCGATGCCGGTAATCTGCGAGTACTTAAGGGCGTTCGCGAAATTAAAAAGGGCGAGAACCGAGGACGATAATGAGGTGGAGGAATAAAAAGCACAAAACGACGTATGGTGCTTAGGGTCAAAATTTGAAATTCTAATTCTAATATTTAACTTTAATTTTAATTTATTAGCTTATAGGGTAGAGATAAGGATGGAAAGAAGGAGGGTTTCGTAAAAAAAAAGGAAAGCTGTACAGCTGGAATAAAACTACTACTATATCTTTATTCTGTAGATGCTATTTTTTCGTGAAATATATTGTATAATAACAGGGCAAAATTTTGCATTTGTATGTTCTTATTACGCGAAAAAGTATAACTTTTGTGTTACTACCTGAAAACAACTTGAAAAACTATAACGTTATCGATGATTGTTATGAAAAAAAAAACTGTACCAGTGAACGTTTTATACAACTTGTCATGAATTTTTTAGTTATTTTTAATTATGCATACTTATATTTGTCACGAGAGTATTTGTTGGCCAAAAAAAAATTACATCACCCGTAGCGTGAACGTAAATCCATCTAACCGCACGTAAAATTACATACATTAATCTATTTTTTATCTCTAATGTTTCGTGCAATTCTTTGACCCACGTAGGTAGCTCTAGCCCGTTAGAGTTTTACTATCAGTTCTTTCGTTCTAATAATGAGTTCACCTTCAGCCTGCACTTTCAGCACCATATGTTGGACCTTCCTCTTCGATTGCCTCAAGGGACGAACGATTTTTCGAAATTTTCACAGTCGCTCAACCCCTTAACGTTAACGTGAACGCTTGGTTAAAGCGAGTTTCATATTTTATCCGTGTTACGTGATTATCGACCGCTATGTAAATTTTATATAAAAAAGCTGATTGTCAACAAAACCAGTTTTTTTTTGTCAGGCTCCTAAGCCTCCCCAGAAAAAAGCTGGTTACGTCAATGCGTGGGCGTATGCATTGCGGTACAACAAAACGCCGCTATGCGCTCCCGCTCCATTCCCCATGCACCATTTTCTTCTTCTTCACAGTGACATATTCAGCGTCTTCCAAAATGTCACCGCCATGCGAGCCCTGCGGGATTTGTTGGTGGAACATGCGCTGTTCCTCCAAGTCGACCTTATAGTCGGACTAGACTCGCGGGGTTTCCTCATCGGGCCCCTCATCGCCGTGGAACTCGGCAAGCCTTTTTTGCCCATCAGAAAGAGCGGCAAATTGCCGGGGCGAGTTGTACGCGAGAGTTATACACTGGAATACGGAGAGGTAACCTCATTTTTACAAGCTTTTATTTAACTTGACTTTCTGTGAGATGTAAATCGAAAAATTGATATGTCACCCACTTTCCGACTACTTTGAGCTCTGAAATTTTGCAAATATGGATCTAAAAGGTGCCAATGCATGATTAAATTTAAAAAAAAGTATCCATAAAATGTTGAAATTTTCATGTGAAATTATCGATATCTAATCATCCATATAAAATCTCATTAACACATACAAACAATAAGTTCAATCCCAATTACAGTCTTTGTTATTTTTTTCAAGCATTCCATGTTCCTAACGTACAAACTCGTAAGCTAGTAAACTACTAGTAACAACTAACTAGTGAAATCAATTAAAGACTAAAAAGTAGAAAATAGTTTATATATAAAAAAATTGTTTTCAAAAACAAGCTTTTATTTAATGTACTAAAAAGTAGAAAATCATTTTTTTTACCAAGTAACCTATATGTGGCTAAATAAAAGCTTGGGGCAAAATTTAGAAATGCAATCTTTTATTTACATAAATCCATTAACATATCAACTGTTTTTAATTTACTGTAAAACAACCTTAGATTTCTTACATAAAAATTCCGAATCTGAGTATAAACGGGTGATAATAATTTCTCTACTTACTATTGTGCCAAATTAGATACGGTTAATGACACTGAATTAATTAAATTTATTAAACATTAAAAAAGTTGAGCGCCCCAAGCTTTTATTTATAGACACATAGAGGTGAGTTGGTAAAAAAAATATTTCCTGCTTTTTAGTATATTAAATGAAAGCTTTTTTTTAATATTTGAAAAAATATTTGAATTATTTGAATATTGAAATAAGTTTGAAATATTTGAAAAAAAAAATTGAAAAATATATCCGTTCGCTATGTATTCGATGAGCAACCCTCTTTGAACTTCCGTTGACAGGCGACCTTCGAAATCCAAGCCGAAAATATCAGCGTGGGTACCCGGGTGTTGATAGTCGACGACCTGCTAGCCACCGGTGGTCGGTATCGCTTTTCTGCACCGAAAATGGAACGGCGCGCTACTAGCGGCGCTTTCTATTACTAACTTTCCGCTTTACGATTTTACTCGGCAGGTTCTATGGGCGCGGCGATCAAGCTGCTGGAAAAAAGCGGAGCGGTGATCGTTGAATGCCTCGTCGTTATTGAACTGTCGTCCTTGAAGGGACGCGACAAGGTCGGGGCTCCTGTTCACTCGGTGATCAAGTACGACTGACCTTTGCACAGCACTCCGCTCAATTGACGTTTGGCAGCTTTGAACAGCTGGACGAAGCAGCAGCCGAAAAATTGTCTATATACGGTTAATTCACAAAAGGTTACGGGTATTATAATTGCGGGGACGCACGTGCTTCCGGTGCGTTTTGGCAGTTTCGAAATAAATACGTACGCACAATATCACTGCCTAGAAATCTAGCTTATCGACGAAAAGAACGGGAGATTGTGGAAATACAGTGTCGGGGTATTGATTTTTCGTCGGAATAGTGAGACAAAATCCACTGTTTTCGGATTTTTTGTCTGAGCGAATTTCCTGCCCTTTTATTCCGTCGGGTACATATCAGGTTGATAAAAAAGTTTTGTCGCAATAATTTCAATATAATTTATTTATTTATATATCTTGTACAAAACATTTCTAATCAACAATATATTCGCCATCGGTTTCTATGACACTCGACCATCTAGTTGGCAACTCATTTATTCCCTTTGCCCAAAACTGCGGCGGCTGGAACTCAAAGAAATTTGAAATATCCCTTCTGAGATCGTCGACGTTTTCGAAAGTTTTGTTTCGCAAATATGCCTTCAAATGTCTGAACAAATGGTAGTCAGATGGCGCGATGTCGGGAGCGTATGGTGGATGAGGAACGGTATTCCAGTGAAGCTCAGTGATTGTTTCGTGGGTTTCCTTTGCGACATGGGGTCTCGCGTTGTCGTGGAGAAGGTGCACAGTCGCGCGTCTTGGCCGTTTTTTTCTTATAGCTTTTGCCAATTCCTGGAGATTTTCGATGTATCGTGTAGAGGAGATCTTCTTACCTACAGGGAGAAAATTGTGAAACAGCATTCTCTTTGCGTCCCAGAAACAGCACAACAAAACCTTTTGTGAGTGACGATCAGATTTCGGTTGGTGTGGCGGATTTTCTCCGATAGGAAGCCAGTAGGCTAAACGCGTTCTGTTATCATACAAGACCCAGCTTTCATATCCCGTCACAAGATCTTCTAAAAACTCCTTGCGATGGTGGCGAAGCAGGAGAGACTGGCAGATGGTCACGCGACAGTTCTTATTGTCGTCGGTGAGACGGTGTGGTATCCATTGAGCTAGAACCTTCCTGTATCCCAAGTTGTGTAAGTGATTGACTATTGACGGTTGGGTGCAGCCAAGTTCTCTTGCTAGCTCGTGCGTACTTGCTTCCGGTTTTTCTTTGATGCAGCGGAGTAATGCTTCATCATCGATGGTCGACGGTCGTCCGGAACGTTCCTTATCTTCAAGGCTTGTGTCTCCAGATTTAAAACGATTGAACCAACGCTGGACTGTTCGATGAGAAACTACGTTCTCGCTGAATGCATCCTGTATATTTTTAGCAGTTGTGCTTGCGTTCGTGCCGCGCCGCCACTCGTAAAAAATGATCGCTCGAAGTTGCTCCTGCGAGATCGAAGCCATTTCTGTCCACTAGAACGCGCGCTCGCCCTTTTATACCCTGTCACGCGGAAGAGTAGAAAACATTCTAGAATATTCTCGACATAGCTCGATGTCATATTGCGCCAATACGTAAAAAGACATTTTTTTTAATTTTTGCGACAAAACTTTTTTATCAACCTGATATCAAGTAGAAGCGGAGAATATGCGATTTTACTTTCAACTCATCTGCGTAAGATTGGGGCCCAAAAAACCGGTCGTTTTTCAATTTTTTTTACGACGAGAGTATTGGGACGACGAAGTCGATAATTTACCAACAATTGATACATAGTCTAGGCAAGCTTGCGTTTTTTTCAATTGCAAAATATCGATAAATATTTAAGTTATTATTTTAATAAAGTGACGTCGTTGGTGCATGGCCTATCGGTGTATGCGCATCTGGCAACTAAGCTTATACGAAACAAAAAATAAAGAAATCTTTCAGTATAATAATCAAACTTTCGTGTGACCGAATACTTTTTTGAAAGTTTGAAAATTACGAAATTGGCAAGCTGTAGAGAAAAAGTTCGATTTTCCACAAGAAAAAACACAACTTCAATCATTTGATATTAACAAGTGGATGAACGTATGAAAAAATCGTCCGATCATACGATAGAAAATGTTATAAACTATACTCTGTCAGAATTTAAAGTGAATCGGGCGGATGTATTTTGAGATACGACTTACACCATAATATTTACTTTTTTAGGAATCAGTTCGCTTTTCACTTCGTGCTTTGGCTATTACTATATTGCTAGGTGCGTCATGATAGGAGCGACCCTACCGGTGAAATTTCGTACCTGAATTTTTCGCGCCATTCTACCGCGTCGCTCATAAAGTTTGGACTCCCTTACCTCACCATACTTCAGTAATTTACGAAGCCCCCCCCCAGCCGATGCTCAATGCAAAACAGTTTCATTACCTTTAATCATCATCTGACGCAATGTTTTATCTTTTGTTGGCTGATTATAAGTATTTATAAAACACGTATTACAATATAAAAAACGTGAGTTTTTCAACGATACAAGAAAGTGATTTTTTTTACAATATAAAAAAACATGCATTTTTTAAGAACATAAAAATCGTGATTAATAATGAAAATGTGATTTTCTTAACGATGCCTTATTTTTTAACAATTTGAAGAACGTGGATTCCTTAATATGAAAACCGTGCATTTAAAAAAATATATATAACGTGCATTTTTTTAAATGTAAAAAACGTTCATTTTTTATTAGGAGTACAACTTTGCAGTGACCGTTTTACTTAGAGAGCCACTGCGGCCGAAGTAGTGGCCCTAGCTCAATAAAAAAAGTGGCATTTTAAACTAGAGGCTTTGCCAATGTAAACAATTTAAAAAAGCTAACGGATACGTGTATGCATTATAAAGTTATAGGCACTCAAACATGGCAACCTACGAACCGAATTCTCAGCATTTGCGGGAGGTTATGATTTACTTCTTCAACATCAAGAAATCTGCGGCTGAGGCCCACCGTTTGCTTGTAGATGCTTACGGGGAGGATTCTATTAGTGAGAAAACGTGTCGGCGGTGGTTTCAACGCTTCAAAAGTGGAGATTTTGAGGTCGAGAACAAGCATGGTGGCGGAAGGCAGAAAGTTTTTGAAGACGCAGAATTGGAGACCTTGCTGGACCAGGATTCGTGCCAAACTCAAGAGGAACTCGCCGAGACGTTAGGAGTAACCCAGCAAGCAGTTTCAAAACGTCTCCGGGATATGGGTATGATCCAAAAGCAAGGAAAGTAGGTCCCGCATGAGTTGAAGCCGAGAGACATCGAGCGCCGATTTTTCACCTGTGAACAACTGCTCTAAAGACAACAAAGGAAGGAATTTTTGCACCGGATTGTGACTGGAGATGAAAAGTGGGTTCACTACGATAATCCTAAACGCCGAAAATCATGGGGACTGCCTGGTCATATTCCGTCATCGACGCCCAAACCGAATATTCACGGATCCAAAGTGATGCTGTGTATCTGGTGGGACCAGCTGGGCGTTGTGTACTATGAGCTGCTCAAACCATCCGAAACCATCACAGGGGAACTCTACCGACGTCAGTTGATGCGCTTGAGTAAGGCACTCAAAGAGAAACGGCCACAATTCAACGAAAGACATGACAAGGTGATACTGCAGCATGACAATGCCCGACCCCATGTTGCAAATGTCGTGAAAAAGTACTTGGAAATGCTGAAATGGGAGGTTTTATCCCTCCCGCCGTACTCTCCAGACATTGCCCCTTCCGACTATCACTTGTTCCGGTCAATGGCACACTATTTGGCTGACCAGCACTTCGGTACTTACGAAGAAGTCAAAAATTGGGTCGATTCCTGGATTGCCTCCAAGGACCAAGACTTTTATCGACGCGGGATTCGAATGCTACCTGAAAGATGGGCCGAGGTCGTAGCTAGCGACGGGCAGTACTTTGATTAAAAAATATGTAGCCACTTTTTTATAATAAAGCCTTAAACTTTTGAAAAAAAAAACGGTCACTGCAAAGTTGTACTCCTTATACAATTTTACAAACATGAATTCTTCAACAATACAATAAACGTGATTTTTTTAACAACATAAAAAACGCGAATTTTTTGACGATGTAAAAATGTAATTTTCCTAACAAAATATAAAAAAAATTCTTTAACAATATAAAAAACGTCATTTTCTAACAGTATGAAAAATGTGATCTTTTCAACAATATAATAAACGTGAATTGATTAAAAACTATAAAAACGTGAATTTTTTACAATATAAAAAACGTGAATTATCAAATAATTTTTTTTACATCTTATAAACTCATTTTCCACAATATAACAAACTCTTTTGCAACAATATAAAGAATTCTTATTCAACAACATAAAAAACTTCTTTAACAGTAGGGCAAACTCTTGTTACAATATATATAACAAATTTGTTAACAATATGAAAAATGTGAATTCTTTAACAATATACGAAACGTAATTTTTTAATAATATAAAAATGTGATTTTTTTCAAAAATGTTATAGAGCGTGATTTTTTTAATAGTATAAAAAACGTGAATTTTTTGACGACATAAGAACGTAATTTTCTAACAGTATGAAAAATGGGATGTTTTCAACAATATAGTAAACGTGAATTGATTAAAAATATAAAAACGTGAATTTTTAACATAATAAAAAACGTGAATTTATTATCAAATTCTTTTTACATTTTATAAACTCTTTTTCCACAGTATAACAAACTCTTTTGCAACAATATAAAGAATTCTTATTCAACAACGTAAAAAACTTCTTTAACAGTAGGAAAAAATTCTTTTGTAACAGTATAGAAAACGTGAGTTTTCAAATGCATAAAAGATCTCTTTTTTATAACCTAAGAATAACCCTCGATCTCACGCGAGGCTAAAATGCATTCGCGACATGCATACGAGCAAAATTTCCGCTGCAGCGAGCCGAGTCACAGGGCTTGTATTGGTAATGCATCCGCATTTGTTAGCGAGCACCGGCGCGACCATATTCCCGAGCTTCCTTCACGAGCGCGTGCTTGCAGTTAAACATTTTATGCACATTTCCCCCTCCTCCGTACTCCCACTCTCATTATTTCGCTCTCTCCCACACGTAAATGTATGACAACAGTCGAGACGCACTCGCAACCAGCGAGTATCAAGGTTATCGCGTGCAAAAAATAAGCTCCGATCGTGTTTCTTCTTTTTTTTCCCCCGTTGCGTTACACAATTTGCTAATTACAATAAAATTGCTGTCCGGGGGAGGGGAAACATTACGAGCTGTCAGGCGAATTCGTGGCGTGTTTCTGCGAAAAGCGCGAATGCGAACGAGACTCGTGAAAATGTTGCATCAAAAGTGCATCAGCGGTGTATATCCGTCGAGTGGGGTAACGAGGTTCACGGTACCTGTTGATAAGATCCCGTGGGACGTCGAGTTCGCCGGATACGAGCCCGTCCAATACACCGCGGACGTCATACGAGGCAAAAGTTGGGCCGATCCCGATACGAAGGACGAGGACTTTGCGCCTCGATGGAATTGCCTCGACGGTGAGAATTATTCGAAGCTGCTCGTGTGCTGCGAACTTTACTAAAAATTGTTTTCTTTTGAATACGGCGAAATATTCGGCGCGAAATAGCGGAGCCGTTTGGGCGAAGAACCGCAGTGACTAATTTACGTTGCGAGATTCATGCGCAGTGGTCGAGAGTTACGCTAGGATCGACTGCTACTTCAATGAGACAAAAATCGTAACGTGAACGCGTGTAATTTTACGTGAGCGAAATATCGATTCTGTGCTTTGCTATCTGTTCAATATCGAGACAGAAGCAATTTCGACTCTTATTGATCGGCGAAAAATTTGACGCGTGAACATAACCTGTAAAATGTATTTGAGGCTGTGTACAAGATCGACATAACCTCACAAACTTTCGAACAGAGTTTTCTCACATGGTTAAGTTTTTTTTAGGAAAAACGAAGCATCAGGCTCTGTAGAATTCACGGACGCAGAGCTTGATGAGTTTTTCTTTGGCCCCGAATATTACTCATCTCTGAGAAATCTCTGTTAGAAAATGTTACAGTTGCGTTTTATTGTTGCACGAATTTCACGGTTTTTCGCTGTATTTCCTGAGGCTTTCACACGGCTCAGCCCGACTGATAAATCAGTGCCTCCGAATGCGTAGCGTCGCTATCTCAGTTCGGAGTAGCTTCTATTGCTGACTAATCGCCGCCGTCACCTGCATAATTCTCATTGAAGCATTCAGTGATGATAAATTTTCCATAGAAAAAGATTAAGGGGCTACATCTACCTAGAGGTTTAAAAAACATTGCCAAATTCCGATTTTTTTTTCTGTGAAACGGTGAAAAAGAAACGCATTTTTTTAAACACAAAAGTACATATATTGAACCTTTGAAAAAAGTTTTTAAAAACAACGAAAACATGGACATTGGCAGATGATGACATTTTTGTTTGCGACGCTTGGCGGTGGACACTCTCCAGCCTAAACGGTCCATCCGAAATCTAAAAACCAAACGGATTATTCACATTAACAATAAATGCGAGTCGATGATCGGCGATTTTTTTAAATCATTTTTTTTTACAACGTACGACGAATTTTAAACTTAAGCATACAAAATCTAAGAAAAAAGTCGTCATTTTCACATAACTATTGAAAATATTAAAGATCGATTTAAAAAAGTGAGATTGTCAACGACCTTTGAAAGTTTCTCATCGTATCTCCTGTAAATTTGCCGACTGCTGGAAGATCATTCAATTTCACGAATACTTCAATAAAAATTTCAGGCAATATAGCCAAAAGGTGATACTATCGAATTAAAATATATTTTGAAAATACAATTTTTTACCCACCCAGGTAATTGTAGCCCGTTAACCCCTTGACCGTCAGGGACACACACATGGGCAAAAAAAAGTGTGCTATTTTTGTGTCATGACACATATGTGGGCATTTGAAAAAACAAACCATGTTTTTACTACATCGATTTGACTGTAATTTGGTAAATAATCGTTTTTGAGGTCGCTAAATCCGAATCTGCAATCGAATTTCTAAAATTCAAAATGGTGGACGCAAATTCGAAAAATAGTTTGATTTTGATGAATTTGAATGTGTTATGGTTTTTGAGGTCGCTGAATCCGAATCAGAGATCGGATTTCTAAAATTCAAAATGGCGGATCCTATATGGCAGGAGAAAATGGAAAAAGTAGTTGGATTTCGAGAAAAAATTGTATCTTTAGATGTTTGTGGTCGCGAATTTCAAATTTGAGTCCTGAATCTAAGTATCTGGAGCTCGGATACATTACGATGAATGAACATTTCGCAAACCATTTATAACGAATTATCCATAGTAAAAGATGAAAAAGGATATTTTTTGGTTTTATATCCCGCTCTCTGCCGAACCCAGAGTCACGAATCGAGGACGTGCCAGTTGTTGACGTCGATTTTGTATTTTTTTTGTCTTTTTCATATTTAAATTTGTTGTGCTTTTTGTATTTTGCATTTTTGTGCTTTTTGTATTTTTTAAATTTGTTTTTACTATTCATATTTTTTTTCGTATTTTTCGTATATCAATTTTTTCGTTGTATTTTTGGAATTTCAAAAATCGTGGTTTTTTGTATTTTCAATTTTGTATCATTTTTATTTCGATTGTATTCTGAGTTAATCTGCAGCTGACAGCGTTCGAAAATACGTGTATCAAGCCAAATAAAGCCGGTCTGTTTCAAGTGTGAGTGTTGTGTCTTTATTTTCGTCACCCAGAAGCCTTTGCGAGACAAAAAAAATTCTCGCCACATATTGACGTTTATATTAATTTTTCAATTATGTTGGATATAGTCTCGCATTTAGGCGCTCAAATTCAAATCAAAACTGAAATTTTCTCCCGCCCATTGGATCCGCCATTTTAAATATTGAAAATCCGATTACAGATTCGGATTCAGCGACCTTGAAAATCACGAGATACGTAGTTTCGTCAGAATCAAACTATTTCTCGAATTTGCATCCGCCATTTTGAATTTTGGAAATCCGATTTCAAATTCGGATTCAGCGCCCTCAAAAACCACAAGATACTCAGTTTCGTCGGAATCAAACAATTTTTCGAATTGGCGTCGCCATATTGGATCCGCCATCTTGAATATTGAAAATCCGATTTCAGATTCGGATTCAGCGACCTTGAAAATCACAAGATACGTAGATTCGTCAGAATCAAACCATTTCTCAAATTTTCATCCGCCATTTTGAATTTTGGAAATCCGATTTCAAATTCGGATTCGGCGCTCTCAAAAACCACAAGGTACTCACTTTCGTCGGAATCAAACAATTTTTCGAATTGGCGTTCGCCATATTGGATCCGCCATTTTGAATTTTGGAAATCCGATTTCAAATTTGGATTCAGCGACCTTGAAAATCACGAGATACGTAGTTTCGTCAGAATCAAACTATTTCTCGAATTTGCATCCGCCATTATGAATTTTGGAAATTCGATTTCAAATTCAGATTCAGCGCCCTCAAAAACCACAAGATACTCAGTTTCGTCGGAATCAAACAATTTTTCGAATTGGCGTTCGCCATATTGGATCCGCCATCTTGAATATTGAAAATCCGATTTCAGATTCGGATTCAGCGACCTTGAAAATCACAAGATACGTAGTTTCGTCAGAATCAAAATATTTCTCGAATTTGCATTCGCCATTATGAATTTTGGGAATCCGATTTCAAATTCGGTTTCAGCGGCCTCAAAAACCACAAGATACTCAGTTTCGTCGGAATCAAACAATTTTTCGAATTGGCGTTCGCCATATTGGATCCACCATCTTGAATATTGAAAATCCGATTTCAGATTCGGATTCAGCGACCTTGAAAATCACAAGATACGTAGTTTCGTCAGAATCAAACCATTTCTGGATTTTTCATCCGCCATTTTGAATTTTGGAAATCCGATTTCAAATTCGGATTCAGCGCCCTCAAAAATCACAAGGTACTCACTTTCGTCGGAATCAAACAATTTTTCGAATTGGCGTTCGCCATATTGGATCCGCCATTTTGAATTTTGGAAATCCGATTTCAGATTCGGATTCAGTGACCTCAAAAACCGCAATACCGAAATTATAGAATAAATCTGACATTTTTTTTCAACGCAAAAGTGGCACGAAAGTCTCATTTTCGCCCGACTGCTAAGGGGCTAATCAGCGGTCTACCGATCCGCCGTAATCATCAGATACTCAGGAAATTTCATATCCAACAGAAAAGGTGAACCGTCGGAGTTTCACGGGCGAGTACGCCATCGACGAGATGGGCTACCCGCAGAATCCGGTCGGGCGTACGGGGATCACCGGGCGGGGCCTCCTGGGACGTTGGGGGCCGAATCACGCAGCCGATCCGATAGTCACTCGCTGGAAGCGCAACGGCACGGGAGCACTGGAAATAGACAGAGCAACGGAGAAGCCCGTACTGCAATTCGTCGGCGTGCAGCGACGCGATTGCGGCGAGTGGGCGATACCGGGTGGCATGGTGGACGCCGATGAGAACATATCGGCCACCCTGAAGCGTGAATTCATGGAGGAGACGATGAACGTGTTGGAGAAGAACGACGACGAGGCTCGCCAGCTCGAGGCTTCGATTGAAAAGTTTTTCGCCAATGGCGACGACGTTTACAAGGGATACGTGGATGATCCGAGAAACACCGACAACGCTTGGATGGAGACGTGCGCGACGAACTTTCACGACGAGAACGGCGACACCGTCGGTAGGATGAGACTGGAGGCGGGCGATGACGCCGCCAACGTCCGGTGGATCGACGTTAACGGCAAACTCAAATTGTACGCCAATCACGCGAATTTTATCCAACTGGTTGCTCACGCACGGGACGCCCACTGGTGAATCTTACGCTCGTCGCCTTGTACCGAGTGGCCCGTTTCGAGCCTTGCAAACTCGTCTCTCGAAACGTACGCGGTGTAAAAGAAATTCTCGAATTACCGTTCTGGGCTGAAAAAAGGCTCTGACCGCTTGGGGGCCGTCCATATATAAAACCATCGATTTTTTGCTGGTTTTTAACCCTCCTCCCCTATTTTAAAATGACGTAATTCATGGACGGCCCGTTGGTGTCAATGTCACGTGGAGGTCATCGTCAACATTTTCAATGGAACACATATTTGTTATCGCATATTCTTGTAGCCTCACCTCGACGACGTTGAAGGATAGTTTAAAAGCAACGAATTTTTTTTATTACTTTCTAAATTTTCTTCGGAAGATCTAACCTACGAAAATCAGGAAAACATTTTTTAGGATCCTTATTTAGCGATCTAAATCTGCATGATTTTGGATGATAATGAGAAATTAATTTTCGTCGCATTCCAACGATGCAAACTTCAACTCCATTCACCTCGAGAGCTTTTCACAAGCTGCAAGTGTTTTTTCATCGAAATTCGGAATAAACGTTTCTTTTTGTCAACACGCTTTGTCGTTGGCTATTCTCAAATCTCACCTCGAGAGTTTTTTTTTCTAATATGAAATATTAATTATGAGTATCCTTATCGTCGAGTACATTTCGGGTCGCGACACTGGAAGGCTACGATACCTTCGGCATTATTGTCATCCAAAGTGCACCACGTGCAAGAACGCGAAAAGTCCGCGACGAAAAGATATTCTCAGTAATTTGAAAAACGTCTTGAGCTACAAGAATATCCAATCAGAACCGTGGAGTTCTCAGTGAAAATTTCGGGCCTGACCTTCACGTGACCTTGGAGGTTGGATTCTCCATTCAAAAGATATCAAGCTGGTGAAGTTTGCGTCTTTGGAATGCAATATTTTTAAAAATATCCTTTATCGCCATTTTTATCGTTGTGAAAATATTTTTTTGATGGAGTTGGACTGTAGGTTGTTAATGAGGATCTTGAAAAAAGTTTATCGCAGTTTTTATCCGTCAAGAGGAAATATTACAATTAAGGGGTTAGGTCACTCTGGAAGCCGAAAAAATACGCTTTTTGGAGATATTTTAAAGAAAAACTACAAAATCGACATTACAAAAAAGCGTTATCATATCAGTGACTGTATACAATAATTTTTTTGAAGCGATTCATTTCAAAATGGCGGCTGTGCAGCGTTTATCCCGAAACTGCATTGTTTAAGTTGTCCGGAAATACCACACAGACAATTTTCAACCGATTCACTTGAAATGTTGAATATATCTTGAAAAATACATCGTCTATGGAAGTACGTAGGATTTTTTTTTTCATATTGCATTGTTCATTTGTTATTAACAATTATGTGACGAAATTTTTCACTTTCCAAAAATTTGCCTAAAAAATCGTCAGATCATTGTTAATAACAAATGAACGATGCAATGTAAAAAAAATCCTACGTACTTCCATAGATAATGTATTTTTCAAGATACATTCAACATTTCAAGTGAATCGGTTGAAAATTGTCCGAGTTATGTTTCCGGCCAACTTAAAAAATGCAGGTTTGAGATAAACGCTGCACAGCCGCCATTTTGAAATTAATCGCTTCAAGAAAATTATTGTATACAGTCACTGATATGTATGATAAACACCCTTTTTTGTAATCTCGGTTATTTTGTAGTTTTTCTGAAAAAAAATCCCCAAAAAGCTCATTTTCTCGCCCTCTGGAGTGGCTCAAGGGCTTAAGAAAAAAAGTTTCGTTGCATTCCAACGATGCAAACTTCAACATCGTAAGATTGTTCATTGCGACGCCTACGCTTCGAGACGCCAGCTCCGAGCACTCCAAAGGGGCCACCCTGTGAATCCGCCTTGATTAACGTTCATACGTTTAATTGGAGCACTTACCGATTAAATCGGACACGTTTCCGTCTTGCAGCCAAAGAGAGGCGCGTTAAATTATTTTACACGATTCATCGTTGGATCGCGTCTTTTCAACGTCTTCTCATCCAAATATAATTACTTTGTTATCGGGTTGCTCGTTTGTTTTGTAAAGTAGAACGACTGCGCGATTCAACTGGCTGGATTTCACGTTGCTTCGCTTCATCATTTTGTGTTTTACGCGAGGAGGGGGGTGAAAGGGCTGAAAGGGCATCGATGCTGGTCGGTAGGTAGAAAAGCGATCGGCCCTAACGAAAAGAAAAGGGTATTCCAAAAAAAGTGCTTTAAACGCAGAGTGAGATGATTTTTTGATATACACTGTTACACTTTCAATCGATCAATCTTTTTGAACGTCGTTGTATTTTTTATAACATTTATAGGCTTGTTGAAAGTCGCGGTTACGATGTACACGATAGATTATTGGTATTTAAGATACTTATTGTTACGAAGACTAACGATTTATTTTTATCGACAAATGCTTGGTGTTAGGTATCGAGAGTCGGAGGCTTGAATACTATCGCTGAAAACTCCCATGGTGAGGATAGATCCGTTTGGTGAAGCGAATTCGCCAGTTCCCGTTACAACTAAAGTCTCTGCGTTTTTTTACTCTAGCACGCGCAGGATAAGTTGCATATAGCGACAAAATAGTCATTAGGAAATGCGTTGAAGCCGAAATTTGGGTTTGGCAGTCGATTGTTCACTTCCGCCGATTGAAAAAACGCGTACGCGAAATGGAAGGCTGTGATTGGTCGATATTTTGGTTATTGATGTAGATGGCGTTGATTATGACGTCTCCTTTCACTGCCTGCAGTTCCTACTTATGGATCGGATTTTTGTTGTTGATTTTTCGAAGAAAAAAAACGGCAAACTACCAAACGATTTGAATGCGCTACCATACGCTACGAAACGACCACCACATTGGTAAAAAAAGGTTCGATCAGTCAAAGTGGAGGCGGAGGAAGGGGCAACTTTAGGATCGATTTTTCGAAAAATGGAAAACTACCAAACGATTTGAATGTGCTACCATACTCTACTAAATGATCATCAAACTATTGGCAACAAAGGGGACGGGTTGAAATTCCGAAATTGAATGCTCCGCCGGTTTAAAATTCCGAATTTTAATGTTCCGAAATTCAAGATGGGGCCGGGTTGAAATTCCGAACTTTGAATGGTCAAAACTTCGAAAGAACATTACCCCGAAAGAATTTTACACGAGACCAAAACTCCGAAAATCTTAACACCGTCAAAATAATTCGGCTATGGAAGTTTTGAAAATTTCAAAATTTTCAATAAATCGACGAATTATTTAAAGAATTTATTTTTATCAAGAAGTGATTTTGCGTCAATTTTGAAATTTGTCCAGACAATGTTATACGTTCTACATCATTTACAGTCAACTGTGTAGACCTTCGCTGGCATGATCTTGACATTAGGGCCGGGTTGAAATTCCGAACTTTGAATGCGTCGACGGTTTAAAATTCCTAATTTTAATGTTCCGAAATTACAAGGTTCGTCAAGATCATGCCAGCGAAAGTCTACACAGTTGACTGTGATGTAGAACGTATAACGTTGTCTAGACAAATTTCAAAATAGACTTATCACTTCAACATAAAAAAAAAATTGAAATAATTCGTCGGTTTAATGAAAACTTTGAAACTTTAAAAACTTCCATAGCCGAATTATTTTGACGGTGTAAACACCGTCAAAATAATTTTTTTTCGGTCTTTCGGAGCTTTGGACTTTTGGAATTTTGGAATTTTCGGAGTTTTGGAATTGGAAATTAGAATTTTGGAAAATTGGAATTTGGAATTGGAAATTGGAATTTTCGGAGTTTTGGAATTGGAAATTGGAATTTTCGGAGTTTTGGAATTGGAAATTAGAATTTTGGAATTTTGGAAAATTGGAATATTGGAATTTGGAATTGGAAATTGGAATTTTCGGAGTTTTGGTCTTTCGTAGTTTTGGTCTTTCGTGTAAAATTCTTTCGGAGTTTTGATCTTTCGGGATAGTATATTTTCGGAGTTTTGAGCGTTCCGATCATTCAAAGTTCGAAATTTCAACCGGGCCCCGCAAAAAAGTTCTTTGGAGAGTTAAAAAACAATCGCAAAAAGTTCAAAAAACTAGTCATTTATAAATTCGTTGAAGCCGAAATTTGAATCAATTGACACATTAGATTCCTTCGAGTTTGTTTTTCTTTGTGAAAAATCTAAGATTCCGAAGACCGCGCAAGCTACTAGACGAAAAGTCAGCACGGAAAATTGTTAATTTCACGATTCTCCCACCGTTACCAACGACCCACAATAAAATCCCGTGGAAGCCAAAATAGACATTGCAACATCACAGCGAACAAAAAAGTTTCCGTCTCAGATTCATTCGACTTTCGTGGCGTCTCAATGCGACGGTTCGAAAACAAGTCAGGATTCCGCGAACCAAACACTGGCGATTTATTTAAGATCCTCCCGATAAATTTATAATTCACAGGTTACATCTTGTTTCTCGTGGCTCGTGCTTCAGAGACCGAATTTTTCCAATCCCGTCCTCATCTCCCTCAGCCGCTAGATCGCAGCGAACCTAGCGGTCAAATCTTAAACCTACATTTGCTTCACCAAGCGCGTCCGTCTCCCAGCGCTTGAAAACCGCTCGAGTTTCCAGACCTGTACGTGAGACCCCGAGTCACCCCGAGATTCGTGACAATGCGATTTTTCATCGAGAACGACTAGCCGTTACGACCACAAATTATTTTGCATTCTCTGTATTTCGTTGAAAACGTAAAATAAACGTTTGTTTTTTTTTCCACAATCACGCGTATTTTCTTCCCCACTCATACATGTGACATTTATATTTTTCCTCCTATCGAGAAATCGACGAAACCGCGACCGTGAAAACAAACGATAAGGTCACTCCGAACAGTCAATATTTTTTTTATATCGCTTCAATCTCGCTTGTCCATTGTGAAAGAAGAAAACTGAGTTTGTCGAGGAACGCGACCAGGGGAGGGCACACGTGCACGACTCGTAAAAATGTGTAAAAATTTTCAACGCCAGTATTGTCAATTTCGTTCAATGCCAAGTAGATAAAGAAAGAACAGACCTCCAATGGCGGTATCGATTATCGCGTCGTTATCAGTCGATCTGGTCGGGGCTTACCCGCGACGCGGCCAGCTACGTCGCCAGCGATATACTACGATCCTGGGTATTTTCAATACAATTCAGATCTCGCGTAAATCATGCACCTCGTCTCTCCCTTCTCTCGTGGTATTTTTAACCGGGTTGAAAACAAGCGCACCATCCATTCCCGTTCCACAATCATGGCCGTTACGCGTATGGAAAACCGAAAAAACTCGGGGAATTTCGAAAATTCTCTCGTATTTTTCTACATTTAATTTTTGCAATTACGAAAAATGGACTTGAAAAAAAAACTGAAAAGTATAAAAATATATATTTTTAATATTTATATTATACTTCATTGTATACAAAAAAGTTACGTCAGTGCCAAAGATTGAAAATTTCAAAAACGAATTTACTAAACTAAATCTCCATACATTTGCATTCGATTTCTCGATGCAAACAATGATTGTAGATAAGTGTTTATATTTTCGGCACCGAAATAACGATTTCTGTTTATAATTTAAAAACAAAACAAGTTCTGTATTGGCTTTCAATAATTATTTTTACTTTAAAAGTCTCTAAACTATTTTTCGAATTTCATGTTTTATTTTAATATTTGACATTTTTTGGTTTGATCTTTAAAAAAATGTTCTTTATTTGATCCCAATTTGCTGAAAATATTTGTAACGGGGTAGAGAACCTAGAAACGGAAATTTCTGAGTCATCAATGCGTAACAACCATGAGAATCCTTTTTCTCTATTTTTACATCGATTCGCACTCCCCTGCGAAAAATGCTCTGCGCAAATTCCGCACTGTACGTTTGGCCGAACGTTTTTTCGCGTCGCCACGGGGTCGAGGGGTGCGAATCGAGTGGTGAAAGAAAATCGTTCGAAGAGTTGCAAGTTGGCATATGTCACGCGGCGTAAAATGTTTTTCGACAGCGCAGGGGTCGAAAAAGGGCTTGGGTGTAACTTCCAAGGTCACGCGAAGGTCAGGCTCGAAATTTTCAGCGATGCCCCCTCGGTTGCAATTGTACACTCTTGTAGCTCGACTCGGGACGTTTTTTAAAAAAACTGAATATTTTTCCGTCGCGAGCTTTTCGCGCTTTGACTCTCACGACTCAAAACCTACTCGACGTGTAGATTTCCGATGAAAAACCACTGGCAGCGTTTATGAAAAGCTCTCGAGGTAAGGCTGCTCTGTAAAAAATGTTTTCCATTGAAAATGTTGACATTGACCTTCTCGTGACCTTGGCAAGCGTTCGAAGCCAGACCCCTTCCTCCGAACCGTAATTCGAGAAATTTTTTCCCCGCAGCTTGCGACATTCCAAACGTTCGAGCCCGTCTACGCGTCGAGCAGACTTTTTTGCTCCTCGGCAAAACTACGATCAAACGAATGACGTCGGACGTTGAGCGACGCTTAACTATAATATGGCACATTCGAGTCGCCGGAACCGACCAAAATTGGCTGCGGATGCGCTTGAATGCCGAGCGAGCGAAGAAACGCGTCTGTCGGATTTTCAGCGAACTCGTGACTATCGTCGTAGTACGTTATTTTCGAGGAGGCGCCACTGTCGTCCCGCGAGCTAGCGGAGGCTTCGCATTCGGTGACGCGCAGCGGCCTCCGCGCAGCACCGTCTCGACCAATGGAATTCCGATGATTATCCGATCTCGGCTCGTCCACCCTAGCGCCGTTTTTCTCCATGCCCAGAGCCATCAGAGCCTGCGTCTGGCCGAGATCGGCCGCCCTTGCGAATAATTCACGAGCCTTTTCCACGTCCAGACTCAGTCCGCCTCTTCCCTGGGCGTGAAACACTCCGAGGTTGTACATCGCGTCCGGATGGCCTCTCTCCGCTGCGCTCTTGTAATACTTCGCGGCCTGAAAAATAAAAAGGGAAATTCGATTTTTGAGAGTAAAAAAAATTGCGCTTTTCGCAGGAACTTGTACGAGGGAAAGTTGGACCTTTATGGCGTCCGTAACGGTGCCGATACCGAGCTCGTGACAGAGACCAAGGTTGAACATGCTGCCCGACGACGAGAGACTCGCCCCGGTGGAAAAATGCTTCAGCGCGTCCTTGTGACGATTTTCCTCCAAGGCCTTGACCCCGAAACGCAACTCGAACTCGCCCATTACGATCCTGTGAGTTTTCGTGTAATCGTCTTTAGCTTCTTTCAGAGCCTGAAGTGAAATACCATTACTGAAGAGCGGCTCGACGAGGCGGCCAATTTTGAGATAGTCGACGCGCTGATAGAGGACATCACTTTTTCCGCGTAACAAAATGACGAAACATGGTGCGAGCTTTTTTTTACTTCATTTTTCCAACACCACGAACGTCACCACACCTGCAATTATGACGTTTTTTGTTGCCTTGTTGCAAATTGCATTATTCCGAAAAGGAAACGCGACTATCTTCGTCGACCACGCGCGGCCAAAAATCAGACCTGATTTTCTTTTCAAGCTGCAAAATCTCAAAATGTGTCTCGTAAGATTGAGGCCTTGGGCCACAGTAACGGGTATAAAATCATGTGCGAATTTAACTTTTTTTCGTCTGAAAAAGTGATTCGATCATAAAATTAATTACGCATCTATTTAGTATATCAAACTGTTAGAAAATATATAATTTTTTTTTTTCGGTGGACAAAATGGCCGACCACTAATTTTTTCTTTTGTTGTCTTTTTTTTAGGCCAACGCGGCGGGACATTTAGAATCCACAATTTTTTACCTGGAACAAATAACAAAAATTCTCGTCAATCGACATTAGAATACCTAGAGAAGTGCGTACGGAATTTAAAAAATATTGTTTTATTCAAAAGTTGTAGGTATTTGAACTTGAGAAATGAATTTTCAGTGAGAAATTTCGTTGTAACTGCTCATAATATGAAACGTTTTCGATTAATCGGAAATTCCGTACGTACTTCTCTGCGAAATGCAATTAGGAACATAACTTTTAAATTTGAAGTAAATCGAGTGAAAATTGGGAAAGTTATTTGTCACGCCAATTGGAAGAAAGCTGTTTCGAGAAGTCGGCCATTTTGTACATCGAAAAATATATATATATATATATATTTTCTAACAGCTTGATATTCATACTAAATAGATGTGTAATTAATTTTATAAGTGAAACATTTTTTCATACGAAAAAAAATTGTTAAATTCGCACTTTTATAATTATATCACAACTTTTATATCAATATCTATAATATAAACCTATCAAAAAAATGCATGAAAATCGCCTTTTTAGCGTCTAAAGTGAGAAGACCCCTTAAGGTGTGTGCACCGCCAAACGTCGCGAAAAAACGTCATCCTCTGCAGGCGGCCGTGTTTTTCCGTATTTTTTGAAACGCTCATCGACGTGCCTCTGTATTTTAAAAAATGCATTTCCTTTTCACCGAACATTTTCCAGACAAAAAAATCTAAATCTGGCCGTCTTTTCGGGCCTCTCGGTAGATGTAGCCCCTTAAGAGCGTACGCAAGAATTTCCAATTTTTACTTACTCCGAATAAGCCGCGTTAAATCGTGGCTTTCTCGATAATTTCCGGTGACCGCGAAAGCCGCCGCTTATCGTTGAGTGAAAGATTAATCAAGGTAAGGATCGTACATTGATAATTTCGATTAATCGATAACTTTTTTTTCGTCACGTTTATTCGGTCAATCGGCTTCGTGGGACGCGAAGGAAGTGTCCGAGCGAGGGGCTCACAATCATGAGGCGATACAATAATCTCACCGGAAATGGACAGAATGTTCGCGGTTATTGGCTACTTAGGCTAAATAAATATTTATACGCGCATGTAAAATCGTACGTGTACCGTAGCGTCATTATTTCTCGTACTTTTCACCGCATTGTAATTGTACTTGTATCGTAATCTACGATTAGTCCCGCACGGAAGTAGAGGTAGTTTAACGTGTTTGTAACAGAAGTGTCTAGCTACTCGGCAGGTACCTCGAGGCGAAGATGTCCCAGATGGCATATAAGTGCGAGAGGGACTGGTAAAATTTTCGAACGGACATTTCCGAGACGAACAATATTCAGTTCGAAAAAAAATCGTCAATCCAAAAAGAAAAAAAACTTGACCTTCCGTAAGAAAGTCTGTTCGAAATATTCTCAAGTACCGTTGACCTTGTACACGCCCTTGGCGTCAAAAAGGTTTGCGGAAGTCCGCTGAGTCCCGAGGCGCTCACGCGAGTCTCCGCCGCTCCGCTCCCAACACGTGTCTCAAAGTATCGGTAAACGTCTTCAGAGGGTGTAATTTCTGCAAAGCAGCGTTCTCACCTCTTCGATGGTGATAGGCCCGTACGGTCTGGGCGCTGTCCCTTCTCGTCTCGAGTAATCCTCTATGCCGTCGACTCCGATATTGCCGACGCAATTAGTCACCGGCAGGACACGCCGAGGTAGCAGATCGAAAGAGTCCACCAGCGACGGCGGCAGGACGTCCAGTCTCAAAAGTCGATTGTGCCATTTGTCCTCCTTGGACGGCTCGAAGAGGCGGGCACGATGGCACAGCGACTGACAGACCACCCAACCGACGGCGAGGACGCTCGACTGCGACACGCAATGAAACGCGGTAAAAACTAAATGCGAATTTGTTTGGGTTACCAATCGTACTAAATTTGAGTTTTTTTTTGGTCTGTTTGAGTTACTGGCCATACGAAATTCGAGATTGCGTTAGCGATCGTGGAAAATTCGAATTACTAGGTGCGCAACTAAGTTCCCGGGTTTCACACATGGATGGCGCTAGCGACACATGTAGTCGGCATACAGGTCTGAAATTGGGTGTCTTTATAGCTTGGACATCTGTTGAGAATACCCAGTCGTAATATAAACAAATATCGCAACACGACGACCTTTTTTCTCACCTCGAAAATGTCAAAGTTTGTGCCAAATAAAAACAGCAGCTGAAGCACGTCCGTTACTCGAGGCGGCCTACGGCGAACATATACCATCGGAAACAACGTGCGAAGATCGGTTCAAGTGGTTCAGAAGTGGCGATTTTGGACCGGGGACAAGGAGCACTCGGGAAGACCGCAAACATTTGCGGACGCCGATCTGCAAGTGTTATTGGACGAAGATGACGCTCGAACAGAAGATCAACTTGCCGAGGCATTAAATGTGACTCGGCGATGTATTCCGAAACGTTTGCACGCCATGGGAAAAATTCATAAGGAAGGAAAGTGGGTGCCTCATGAGTTGACTGAGAGACAAATGGAAAATCGAAGAGCCACTTCCAAAATGTTGCTTTTGCGGCAGAACAGAAAGAGTTTCCTGCATCGAATTGTTACTGGCGATGAAAAATGGATATATTTCGAGAATCCCAAACGCAGAAAATCGTGGCTTTCACTTGGCGAAGCGTCAACATCGACGGCACGGCCAAATCGCTTGGGAAAATAGACAATGCTCCGCGTTTGGTGGGACCAGAAAGGAATCGTGTACTATGAGCTGCTGAAACCGGGCGAAACTGTCAATGGGCATCGCTACTGACAACGACTAATCAACTCGAACCACGAATTGCTCGAAAAACGGCCAGATTGGGACACGAGACACGAACGTGTGATATTGCAGCACGACAACGCTCCGTGCCGTCACTGTTCCATCGTCCAGGACACCATGAAAACACTGAAATGGGATCTGCTACCGCACCCGCCGTGTTCGCCAGACCTGGCCCCTTCAGACTGTCACTTGTTCCGGTCGATGGCGCACGGCTTGGGTGGGCTACACTTGGCCAATTACGATGCAGTACAAAATTGGTTGGACGAATGGTTTCAGTCCAGACACGTCTTTTTATCGTCGCGGTATTTATGTATTGCCAGAGAGATGGCAAAAATGTGTAAATAGCGAGGGACAGTACTTCGAATGAACCATTTTTTGTATTTGTCTTGAAATTTTCGATTTTTCATTGGTAAAAAAAACCGGAAACTTAGTTGCGCACCTAGTATATCGATGGGACGAAATAAAAATGTACTATAATTATTGAAAAGTGTTTGGGTTCAAAGTGAAATCGCCGATTGTACCGAAAACCCAATCAGACCGAAACAATGTAACGAAAGGAGGCAAATTTCACACGTTCGTAAAAGCGAAAAAATATTTTATTCTTACCCATCCAACGGCTTCGGACCACGTTCGTCTAGTGTCCCATTTCGAATCGTATCGCTTGTCCTTCGGCCCGTCGTTCTTCGTCGAACCCCAAAATCCGCTGTTGCACGAAGCGCCGATGTTGGGCGCGAGAAACTTTTGTTCCCTGGCGAGATTGGTCTTAACCTCATTGTTCGGGGTGCCGTCGTTCGATGTTTGCGAGTAGACGTTCGTACGACAGCTCGCACGACGTTCCAGAGTCTCCCGTATCCCGCGTGTTACGAATTTCCACATTTTCGCCTCGTTTCCACTCGCGATTGTTAGCCACAGTTGTTTCGATTGTCGGGCCGGACGTGTCGCGTCTTATTTACACGGAAAATCACGAGCACTCGAGACTCGGAGAGTGTTTTTATTCTTTGAACGCACTGCTCTCCGTTCGCCGGAGCGTAGAGCAGTGTGTGGATAATTTGGTAACAACTGCCAGCGAGCGCTACATATCGACTACGTTCTTGCGCAACGACGGGCAAGTGGTCTCGCGCGAGGAGGGAATCTCCCGAGCCGCAGCGCTCATACCGCCAATCGCTTTTTAAGGGCGGGAAAAAAATTTTCATGATTTTTTTTCTAAAGAAAATATGTTCACCATTTTTACGTTTTATTGCTACGTTTGGCTGTTACATGATTTTTCGAAGTTAAGTTTAAAAAATGGCGGCGCTATGGCGCGGTCTTCTAAACTGCATTTTCAAAACCGGCGTGACGTATAGATGAATAACTAATCTACCGATTCTGATGAAATTTGGTACGAATCTTTCTAACCTTATTGTCTAAAACATGAGTCTAAATGTTTTTGAAAATAAAAAGTATTTTTTATCGCAAAATGTAGCTATTTTTTCGGAAAATTCAATTATTTGATTTCAAAACGTACCATTTCATTGATTTTCAACATTTCTCACTTTTTCTTGGTACGTATTCTGCGTCTGAGTGTCAATGGAAGAAAAATCTTCGTTGGTTTTTCTTTTCAGATTAATCCCGCCGTCTGACAACATCCGCCGTAAGCCGTTTTGAAGACCGTGCACTACCTCCGACATTTTTAAAGATTAATCATTATAAAAATACCGTGCAACAGCCAGAAGTAGTAATAAAACGTACCCTGGGTCTAAAAAACGGTGAATAAATCTCTTAAAAAAATCATAAAAATCAGCAATTTTTTTCCCGCCATAATAAAACTATTGCAAAATGTCCCGAAAAATAGAATATTGTTTCCTTGAAAAATTATTTTAAGAAACGAATTTTTGATTAACAAATTATACTATGATTTTCACGATAAATAGATTCTTTTTCCTTGCAACATTATTGTAAGAAACGACTTTTTGATTAACAAATTATAGTACAAATTTCACGAAAAATAAAACATTTTTTCGTTGCAAAATTATTTAAAAAATCGACTTTTTGATTAACAAATTGTAGTATAATTTTCACGATAAATATATCCTTTTTCCTTGCCAAACTATTTTAAGAAACGACTTTTTCATTAACAAATTATATTATAAATTTCACGAAAAATAAAACGTTTTTTCCGTGCAAAATTATTTTGAGAAACGACTTTTTGATTAACAAATTATAGTATAAAATTCACGAAAAATAAAACATTTTCAAACACGTACCATTTTTCGAAATTTCACTTTTCCTTGGATTTTTAAGGTTCACACAGAGCATGCGAGTCCTAAAAAACCAAAACTTCTTGGCCCCGATGTTTCAGATCGATGCACCAGACGCTAGATTCTACGCCGTGGAACAACTCAGTCGGCAACCGTCTCCGACGTGAATATCGTACGGCCGCCATTGTTTAATTATAAAAAGAAACTATAAATCTTTTTTCGACAATTAAACATTAAGGGGCTATACCAGTGTGACACTTAAAAAAATCGTTTTTTTGCCTTTTTCGACAGTTTATACTTTCAAGAATATCCTGTAAAAATGTCAAGGCCGTATCGCCAATCATTTTATCTTGCAAAAATCGACAATTAAATCTTTAACCGCGTTTTTCTCGAAATGAGATTTTTCAAATTTGCTGACATTGTAACTCAAAGAGCAATGATCCCATTGACTTGAAATTTGAACTAAGTACTCATGAATATATTTACTCGACAATGTATGTACTCTTGAATATATTTACTCGAAAAAAAAATCACCCAAATTTTCAGCGTTCACACTGGTATAGCCCCTTAAATATGTACCCGAAATTTTAATTATGTAGAATAAATAGTTTCGTCACAAAAGAACCTTCCAATTCGTTTATTTTCGGCTGCCCAAAGTGATCTTCCCTCACCGTCGAAGTGCGAGATAGCTCAAATCTTCTCGAGCTTCCCCAGAGACGAACAATAATTCTCGAACAGCTGTAAAACCCTTCGGTACGTTTTTTCCCTCAAAACGACCAAGCTGCGCTCAGTCTTCACCGCGGCATAAAAACACAATCTCCTCCATTAATGCGTAATTAAATGTTTATTATCTCAAATTCCTCGTAACTCGGAAAAATTAGTGTCGTAGATCGTGGATCTACCAATATCGAAAACGTCGACGTTTCGCGGCGAATTTCCGATGCTTGCTCCATATCCCAATAACTTAACGATTCCGATAGCCAGTAGGCGACCGAGTAAATGTTACGTTCTACAAATAGTCGCGTGCGCGAGGCGTACATTAAACGTTTATTCGAACCTCCACCTCTAACCGTGCGACAATATATAATATAACGCTATACGATGCCGTGGCGTGATTAAAAGCTGAACGCCTCGTAGATATTAGCACCGAGAATTTTGAATTTGTCATTGACGAGATTGGCTTGAAGCCAATCGGAGGCGATGTCGCCATTTTTCGGCAAGTCTCTGACCTGTCCATTGACGATTGGTATTATTTTCGCCATTGGCATAGTGATCTTGTTGATATTAGCGTAGCCGTTGGTCAAGCCGTTATCGCGGCCGTTGCTTTTTCTCTTGGCGCCGTTGCTCGCGTCATTATCGGCGACGGAAACATCGTCGGACGAGTCGACGAAATATTCGGAGATGTGATCGACGAGCATTGCAAAGCCGCTTCTGATCGTAGTCCTCGTCAAGTTTCGAACTTCCTCGCTCTCGAGAAGATCGAGCGTTTCTCGAATGATTTTCGCCGTGAGGGGCTTCGTCGTGGGCTTTTCGTCGGCGTGTTCGCCGATGACGTAGGCGGTCATATTATTGACGGGATCGCGTTCGGCGTCGGCGGCGACGCTGGACACGATCGACCAGTAGACCTGCTCGAGATCGCGCAGCGTCAATTTGTCCATGAGCGATACGGAGGCGGTCGCCTCGTCGACTTTCTCGCGAATGAAACGAGCCAGCTTGTCGATTCCGTCGGACATTAGGTAGCCGCAGAGCTCCAGGTAATTCTGCCTCTGAGCCTCGTCCACGTGGTCGCCGGAGCCGTCGGGATTTTGGGAACTCTTGAACATCAGGCCACCCACGAGATTCAGTTGGATTCGAAGGAAAACAACGAGCATCGTGGTCGAGTATATGACGAGGGCCGAGCGCGTTATCGCGAGACTCTTCAGCTCGTTCCACCGGGCTACCTTGTCGTCGCAACCTTTGCGCAACGCGTCAACCGCACTCTCCGTGTCCAACGACTTGACGATCGATTGTCGGAGACACGCCGATAGCTGAATTATCATCTGATTGCACGATCGCTCGGTCGCCTCGAAGTGCTGACCCCTTCGTGTTCGCTCCAACAACTCGCGCACCTCGCGCTCTTGCCATTCGCGCAACTTGCGACGACTGTATCTCGTCGCCAAGACGAAACCGCCAACCAACAGCCCACCCGAGATGAACTTCCTCCTGTGACGACCCAGAAAACTCCTCACACTCGACAACATCGCTGAATCGATTTTCTTTCTCTAAGGCTTTCTCGCTGATCTCTCTTCACTTCCCTATTTTCATCTTTGGCGACACGCCGCTGGAGAATTCTTCTCAATCCCCACCCGCAGTCACTCGCTGCAGTCTGTTCGTTATGAAATTCGTCGTGTCGATGAAACGCTCCACGCAATTCACGACGCAGTTCTTCGTCTTTGGCTCGAAACGCGTCGTCGGCTTGTCCACGCAAGTCTCCCAGCAAATGTCCGTCAGCTCGTGCACCAAACCCTGGAAAGAAATGAAATTTTGAAGTTTGCGGCGGTGAAATACAACGGAAGCTTATTTTTCTTACGTTGCTCGGATTTATTTCGACGATTTTGGGCACGAATGTCACTTGGGTGTGTACTATCGGTGGGTTTTCAATGTCGAAACTGAATTGAGTAGTTAAAAAAAAATGTTCGATTTAGTTGAAATTGATCTTTTGTGATAAAAAAAGAGAATGTGAAAAAGGTTTTTCGTTTTTTTAATAATTCTGAAGATTATTATTAATTGTTTTATATCACGATAATTCAAACTGTAGATGTTAGTGCCAAAACGCCACGCTATGGGCGCTGGCGCTTGTCACGTCACCCTTCGAACGCGACCAAATAGCCTATGCATACGGCTTACTCGCGAGTGTACAATTTGATGTCATTTAACATCGGAAAACAGCTTGAGGATTTTCAAAAAGTCGAAAACTCGTTTAATTTTCGCGCAACGATGTGTGAAAGTGAATTTGTGAAAACAAATTCGAGTAATTTGCCGACCGTGGATTTTTAGGTTAGGAGAGGCTTGATAAATTGTGTCACTTATTGTCGCTACGTATCATAAGCATATTGAGAAAGACGTATTAAAACAAAAAATTCGGTAACTATGCATAATCGGGGCACCACTCTAATTTCAATGGCAATATTTTTTTTTTTTGGCCTAACCTGCTGTAATTGGTCACCGTTAATGATATTTTGGCGGGGGAGGCTGACATTTTTCATTAATTACATAAGTTATGGGGATTTTGAAGTTTCCGGAAACACGTGGTGTCCGAAACTCGTTTACGTGTCGGAGGGTATGACCACGAATAGAGCACACACACACACACACACAGCGTAATATCACTTACTATAATGGAATCAACAACTTCATGGCGAAAAAAAATGTTGCCATCGAAATTAGGGTGGTGCCTCGATTATGCATAATTACCAAAAATTCACTACCGTTTATGTTATAACACGTTTACACTTTCATCTACGTGGTCTTCACAGCAAAAATAAGTGGACGATGATTTCGGGTTAACACGTCGTGCTGCATCGAACCACCGATTTCGACGTTCTACGTCTTGTGGCACATTCAGAAATACCTTATTCGGGGCACTTTTCGTCGTGTTTATGTAAAGAGGAATAAAAAAAGCCTTATACGATTTTGCCGTTGCCATCGTTGACAGAAAATTCGTATTACACGAGTTCCTATACCGGCGTTCGAACGGTGACGTCACAGAGCGCTCGGGTAACTTCGTATGGGCTCGGCGCGTTTCAGCCGAGCCGAACAGAACCATAATTTCAAAGTGCTATATCGTTGATAATTGTTGAAAAAAAAAGAAAAATACGATGCTTTAGAAACCGCACATGATCTTTACAATGAAAAAGAAATCATTTAATGACTTATTCCTTTCCTAATTATAAATTTCTTAATTCCGATATTAATATCGGAATTAGGAAATTTTTATAGAAGGTTGCATTTCATTAAAAAAAGGCATTTTAAATCGAATTTTTAATTGATAAAAATAATTAAGAATACAAATTACAGTCCGCTATGCTACAACAATTAGAAAATCACAGTCGTTAGACTCTACACTTAGGCAAAATGACACACTGAATGTCAAGCTTGCTTATAGTTATTCTTTATAGATGTGTTACCATCTTAAACTACACACACGCAGTTCTGGTAGAGCCACCTGTTGGAAAACAGTGAGAACTTATTCACGTCATAATTAATTTAAAAAAATAGAAAAGTACTTTAGGCACATGGTGAAGTCCAATGACGAAGTTTGCAGCGATGGATGCAAAGATATTTTTTGGTCAGTTTTTATTTCCTCATTTTTGTAGGGTTATTTAACGCCTTTTTTAAAATTTGAATCGAGGTCGTACATTTGTACGACCTCGTATCGTACTCCTCGTACTCGATCTCGTACTCGATCGGTAAAAAAAAATTGAGTAATCCGTAGGAATTGATTTTTGTTGCGCTCCAAAGATGCATACTTCATAAAGTATCGTTGGAACGCAACGAAAATTCTCTTTTGTAACTGTTTTATTCTTTTTATAATTGTACGAAATATTTTTTTTTCGGATTTTGGTTGCGGCATCCAAATGAGTGTCTAAAAAAATGGATCACTGATTTTGTGACCGAAAACTGCTGGAAGGTGTTCGAGCCAATAAAAAAGAAACTTTTTCGTTGCAATTATTTTTCCTACGTTCATCCATTTGCTAATAACAAATTATCAGAGTTGTTTCTTTTAGTCGAAAATCGAGCGTTTTTTTGTACAGCTTAGCATTTTTGTAATTTTCAAAATTATAAAAAAAGTATCCGTTCGTACGAAAGGTTCATCGTTATACGAAAAAAAGATTTGAAAAACAAATTATTTTGGATGAGCTTAGTTGCTGAATGCATCTACGCCGATTAGCCATGCAGCCAAGATAAAACAATTTCAAGTAAAAAAACAACTTTAACTTGGTGTGTATCAATTGTGTGTGAAATCTATATATACCTATTTTTATTATTAGTGATATTTTTAGTAATTATTAAATTACTAAAATTATCCATTTCATTTTTTTTCCCCTAAGGTACACCTGTTCGCAATTGTTACCTATTTTTTTGGCCACTGTGACTGTTTCTTTTCTCCACTGTTTTTTCCACTCTCCCTGTTCCCCCTCCTGCAGCCGCGACCGACTTCTCCCTCTGTATTATATTCACCATGACATTACTGTCACGGGTAAAGGGAAACTGCGGAAAACCCATACCAATACAGCCGGTCATCAAGTTCGCCCCCCCAGTCGTGGAACTAGTCTTATTTCGTCGCGAAATGACGAAAAACATTTTACGACGTAATGTACGCAACTTGGATTCGAAGGTCCGCAGGTTTAGTGACCAGCACGCTAGATCATCGCACTGCTTTACATTTTATATTTAATAACTATTAAAATACTAAAATTACACGCAAATTGTAGACTTCTATTTTTATTATTACTAATACTTTTGAGCTGATTTCGATTGTAAATATTCAAATACGTGTCCAATAAAATGGTTTCGCGATTTTAGTAGTCAAAATCTGCTGAAAAACATTTGAGACATAAAAAAAGAAACATTATCATTGTGTTCCAACAACGCAATCTTCAATATCTCAGAATCTGTTCGCCCGATTCCCTTTAAGGCGTTAGGCCGCAGTAACGGGTATAAAATCATGTGCGAATTTAACAATTTTTTTTCGTATGAAAAAGTGATTCACTCATAAAATGAATTACACATCTGTTTAGTATGAATATCAAGCTGTTTAAAAAAATATATAATTTTTTTTCGATATACAAAATGGCCGACTACTAATATTTTTTTTAATCTTTTTTTTAAGCGCTCCTAAAATATAATCCTTAGTTAAAAGAATATTCGTAAATATGTCATTTTTCACGTTTTTTTAAATGCATTTTCCCGCATAAAAAAAAATCTCGATAAAAAAATGATAAAAGTATCTTATAGAGAATACTTCAAAGTTTCCAAAACTCTCTGGTTTTTTTCTGTGCGACTATTAGTGTCCGAGTAATCAGTCATCAAAGTCAAAAGTGTCATTTTTGCTTTGAACATCGATAACTCAGCGAGAAAAAATCGTACAGAGCTCTCCCACCGCTCAAATTAAAGGGGAAGAATCCAGCTAGACGATTCTTTTAATCCGATCATTCAAAAAAATTGATTATTGTCCGTGCAGACTGCGAAAGATGAGCAAACATTTTGAATTTTTTTTTACTTTGGTTTTTTGATGGCTACTAAAAATTGGCTGATGCGAAAAATGTTTGAGCTCAAGATCTCAAAACTAGAGATTCACACCTCGAATTTGCTTTTTTCATTTTGCTGTACGACCATTTTTCGAGGAGTTACAGCTATTTGAAAATGACCCTAAAATTGGCGGACTTTTTCAATATCCTTCAATTCTTTGGTCTAGTGTATTTAGTATGAATACCAAGCTGTTAGAAAATATATATATTTTTTTTCGATGTACAAAATGGTCGACTACTCGAAACAGCTTTTTTCCAATTGGCATGACGAATAACTTCAACAATTTTCACTCGATTTAATTCAAATTTAAAAGTTATGTTCCTAATTGCATTTTGCAGAGAAGTACGTACGAAATTTCTGATTAATCGCAAACTATTCATTTTATGAGCAGTTTATGAGCAGTTAGAACAAAAATTGTCACTGAAAATTCATTTCTTAAGTTCAAATACCTACAACTTTTGAATAAAACAATATTTTTTTATTTCCGTACGCCCTTCTTTAGGTATTCTAATGTAGATTGACGAGAACTTCTGTTTTTTGTTCTAGGTAAAAAATTGTGGATGCAAAATGTCATGCCGCGGAGTGCTTAAAAAAAAGATAAGTAGTCGGCCATTTTGTACATTGAGAAAAAAAATGTGTAATTAATTTTGAGCGGACCACTTTTTCTAACGAAAAAAAATTGTTAAATTCGCACATGATTTTATACCCGTTACTGTAGCCCAACGGCTTAAATTCGGATGGAGCATAGTCTACCACATTGTCTATCCTATGACCAGATGATTTTTTCATACGTCCATCCATTCGTTAATAACAAATAATCAGTGTTCCCTTTGGTTGAAAAAGGAACATTTTTTTTTACGTTTGGCGTTTCCATGATATTCAAGATTTCAAAAAAAGTATTCAGTCGTGCTAAAGTTTTATTGTTATACTAAAAGTACATTTTTCATGACATTGAAGTTTGCATCATTGTGATGCAATGAAAATTATGATGTTTCAAATCCTCGACTTTCTTTGGGCATATATTCATTACCAAAATCCCTCAATCATTTTTAAGTCGCTTATTTAGAGACCGGGAATTCAAATCCTCGAAAAAGCCTTTATAAAATAATAAAAACGACTAATAATGACTAATTATGAAATAATAAAAATGAAATGAAATTGTTTGCCAAAAGCACCTTCATCGATAGGCCATGCAGCAACGGCACTTTCTCAAAATAATAACTTCGTTGTTTATCGATATTATTCAATTTTAAAAAACTCAAACTCAGTCACACTGTGCATAAACTCCCTACCTAGCCATGCTGATATTCCGTAAAAAGAAAATCGTATTGAACATCATCTCGATTGAGTATCCAAGCCCACCAGCCGGTGCTCCAACGTTCAAGTCCCAACTCCGACGCATAATCATGCAGCGGAATTTTGTTTACCGCGATAGACGTTACGAAGCGAGATAAGATTCTCCGGTTCTCGCGCGTTCGAATTACAGAAATTACGTGAATTACTTTTTTTTTACGTTGTGAAACATTGACAAGCGAAAAAATGGTCCCAGAGGCACAATTTTTCTCGGGGACTAACCTGAAAGCGCTGATTCGCTGCCACGACTTCGATGAATTTTTTCAGTTGCAAATCAACCGCATCTTTCGTGCCTCCGCCACCAGCCAAACTCATACTTTTGCAATTATTATGATTATCGTTGTTGCAGTATTTGCTCTTCCGGTTTTTTTTGTCACTGCGACTTTTTATCGCAAGTTATTGACGCAGCGAGCGGAATGCACGTTCATATTGATCGAGCGCGCCGACCGTTCGACGTTCGAGAGTTTCACGGGACGGCAAATGAATCGAGAGATCGGCTTGTCTTTCTTACGTGACGACTCGGCGGCTTATCTTTTTTGTTATTAATTTTTTTTTTCACCGAGGCCGATTATCCTATAACCTTAAAAAATGAAATGTACCGAGAAATTTGCTTAGAGTTAAAATTACGAAGAAATCACGAGAAGAAGTGAAAAATACGAGTCGGGGTGTACTTTTTATATTTCCACGATTGCGTGTTTTGAAGTATTGGAAAAAAAACTTAATTATGCGAAATTCGACGCGGAGACGAGTGAGGAGAGCTTTGATGGCTTTTGATGGCCTGCCGGACACGGAGGCGCCGCTTGTTCGCGGCGGGCGACCCGGCAAGCTTCATTCGCTCTACTCGGTGGGTAAGGTGTGACGGCTTTGTGAGACGAGCGGCTATACCGACCGAACGAATGAGTGGAACATTCATCTTTATGAACTGGCCGCTGCGGATGAGTGGCGGGCTGAGAGCGGTTTTTAGTGGTGGGGGCTGCTCGCTTGGGGAAGCACATTGGTAAGTTCAAGATTTGGTCGCTAGGCTCGTTGTGATCTAGCGGCTGAGGGAGGTCCATGGTCTTACATACAGGTCTGACAACGGCGGTAGTGGGGGTAGGCACCCTTAGCGGTTCTGTTTTTTAATTCCGATTTCTGCCGCTTGGTGCGTGACGGCAAAGGGAAGTAGTGGTGCGACGAAGAGAGAAATAGCTCTTCTGTCCTTTTCCCTCCTGAACGCAACGCTAACTTAATTTACCGTACTGTGTAAACTGCATAATATACGAAGCCAATAAAAAATGTGTTGGTTAAAAAAGATGACTACTTTCATCTAAAAAAAACTGAAAACTTTTTGAATACTTTAATTCATACCAGCACACATTACGACCATTTACATCTTTTTTTCTCCAATGTCTCACAATACATCGTTCTTCGAAATGTTTTTCGCACACGTACTGAAACTCTTTTAGTCCCGGAATAGCATCAAGCCATTTTTTGTATCGTTCGACGTTTCTGGGCACGCGAAACACGGAGCATTTCCGCTTACAATTTTTGTACCCCGTTTTACAATTGCGAACCGCGCAACCCTTAGCCATTTCGCATTTTTTTCGCAAATATTACCAAAAAAAATTCACACTTATGCGTAAAAACACGATAAAAAATGTATCACGGTAAATCGCGTAGAACCTTCTGGTATATGGTCGGAAATAACGGTTATTTCGACGATCGCGCCATAAAAACATACGTAAACACCTTGGGCCCTCTCGCCGGTAAGAGGTAAAGGGGAAACTACTTCCCCTTGCTAGGAGCGACGTGTAGCGGCGCCTAGTGAATCGAAAAGTGAAGCCGATAAGCGTGCCTACCCCTACCACGAAAATTTAGCTTCGTTGCAAGACCTGTATGTAAGACCGTGGGGAGGTCATATTTGACGGTGAATTTTGGGTTATCGACTCAAAATAAACAAAATATGAAGAGTGGTAAAAGTTAATATTTCGCTTATTTTGCGTTAAAATTAAAATTTTCCGTTAGTTATCGAAAATGACGATTTTTTCGAATTTGAACATTTCAAGTAACATCAGGCAAGGTAACATGGAAGTATATAGTTCAACAGTGTCTCAGAAGCCAAAAATGTATTTCAAATACCACTACCATGTTTTGCTCGCTTATAGGCGCGACTAGACCACGGTCTTACCAGAGATTAATAGGGAGATGCACAACGCGGCCCTTTTCGGCGTGCTTCGTAAATGGCGCTAAATCGCGGCGGCGAGTTCGGGAGTATGATTTCGTGATCATCGCCTCTGTCGAGGTTGCAGATTCCCTTGTAGCCGCGCGAGTCCGTGATCACCGCTAAAGTTGGTATCGCAGCAGCGTGAACACGAATGGGTAGCTCGGTGGGGGAAAAGTCTCTGCCCCTCGCTCGCTCGACAGGCGAACGGAGCGAGGTTTTCCGTCCGATCGAGCTCGACATATATGTGTGGCCGTACTACGGATTGGAATATGCATTTAATGAATTTCAAAGTGAAAAACATGTATCGAGATCATTGTTTTCTCTCGGTTGCCCGTTTATGCCGAAAATGCGGGTTAAAAAAATTAACGACGAACCGCGTTGAAAAATAAAACGCCGAAACGACCGTGAAAGGTTCAAAAAGAAATCTTGAGCCTTTGCCGCGATCGTTTCGGCATTTTTTTTCAACAGTAAACATTATGGAAAAGGGTGTATCATAAATGTTTCTTTATCTGCAATGAGCGTCGTGGCTGAGTTGTAGCGTGACGGATTACGATGCTGAAGGTCCGGGTTCAATCCTCGGTGAATGAACTTTTTTTCTTCATTTTATATTCAGAAAATTTCTACCTTACTCTCGCTTTATCTATTCTCGCCTGTCTAGGCATTATTTTTTATATTTAATTCATATATGTATAACAAAAAAAAATGTTAGTACGGGCATCGAAGCCGCGCCGTCCATACTCAGAGCTCGGACGCAGTGCAGCCAGATCGCGCGTAAAAGTTACCCCCTCTCTAGTTTCTTACGCTCCCATCACACCATCGTAGTAGCGTGTGTCCGTGAGCGAGCGATGCTCGGACATCTTCGGAAAGAGCCGAGCAAGCCGAAGCGTCCCGACCGCGCCTTCGGCTGCTACACCAATGCATGGACGCTGAGCAGCACGTTCATGTGCGGCCAAGCCGAAACGAAGGCTTCGAGGGAAAAAGCAATCTGAGCACGACTCGCGCGTGACGTCACCCGACGGCACGCGCGAGGCTTTTAGATGATTTCAATGCTAAGTTAGTTCTTGATTCTCTGCGTTATTAATGTATACAAAAAAATGTATTGCGCACTCAGGTCGCTTATTTTTTTAGTTTATACGTTAATTTAAACATAATAATATATCTAAATTACAACTTATTTATCTTATATAAAATTGTTTACGCTTTACTCACACCCATCCTTATGCCAAATAAATTATAATTCATAAAAGTAAGCGGAAATATATTTATATTCGTATTATTATATTAATTCTCATACTTTCATCAAGCGATAAAGCATTATCCCCAAAAACAAGCCAATCATCCATCCGGCCGCGAATTGTAAGTACCGCGTATATTCTACAAGCGATGAGATGGTCCCGTTGGTAGCGTTCCTGACTTTCTGATTTCTTATTTTTTTCCTGGAAATTTCTCCTTTTCCTATGACCTGAGTGAACGGCTGCGGAGATATTCGGAGAAAAGTTAAAGATGAAAAGAAATGAGATTTTCGTTAAAAAACTTTTTATTATTATTATTTTTTTCGGAAATTTCTTTTTTTCCTATTACCTGAGTGAACGGCTGCGGAGATATTCGGAGAAAATTTAAAGATGAAAAAAATGAGATTTTCGTAAAAAAAACTTGATATTATTTTTTTTCCGGAACTTTTTCTTTTTCCTATTGAGTTTGTTTGGGTTTGTTTGGAGTTTGAGTCATACAAACACAGATTTAAACAATCTTGAACATTCACATCTCCGAAATAGAAAGACGTGAGTATCTAATATTGGTAATACCATCTATAGCAAAAAGCCAGATATCGAGGATACAAACTTCGAAAGTTTTGATCTCAGATAGGCAAACGAGCGATGGTCCATAAGACCGATGAGGTGTCATTCCGTCATAATAGCGAACACCGAAATAGCGAACATCAAAGAAGTGGACGAGTTGCTTCCTAATTTTCTGCCGATTTTCGCTAACACGTACGAGATTCTTTTAAAGTCTTTAAGAGGGGATATACATTTACAATGATCAAAAAATCAATTTCTTTTCTTTAAGGGATAACATCATTCTAGGAATTTGGAAAAATCGTTTTCTTTTGGCTTCAAAAATACTTTGGGGTCATAAAAACAATATGCAGTTGGTCCTGCAGCGATTTTTTTTAAGGTTGGATAAGTGTGTACAGTAGAACCTCGATTATCCGAACCTCGATCATCCGAACCCTCAATTATCCGAACCCTCAATTATCCGAACGATGACTTAGTTTATCCGGAAGCTCAATTATCCGAACGTTGGCGCGAAAGATACATGGTTGCTCGCTGCCACCACCGTGAGCAACAATAAGCAACCCAACGCAACTTCTCCTTCTCAAACAGCTGCGAGACTTAGACGCTCAAAAACGCGTTGCAGCCGTTCGTCAATTGAAAATGGACGATTTTATTTTTAAAAAATATTTTAAAAGGCACTCGACTTTTTTCAGGTGCTTAAAACACACACACACACACACACACATATATAAATATACAGGGTGGGCGGAACATTGACGTCCAAAAATAAAATTTAGGTCCCTTGTATCCTGGGGTATCCGAATAACCCCCATGTATATCCCGCGACTTTTCATAGTTTTCGAGTTACGAATTTTCGACCTGACCAATTTAAAAAAATCTAAAAAAAAAGTAGAAGACTGTCGAAATTTTTTTTGCAACTGAATCTTCATGAGTAGTACTTTTATGCATAAAATAATCAGCTTCGTAACTGTGATGAAAGTTATTAAAATGTTGGTGTAAAGTGAAAAACTTATGTTCGGTAAATTATGACTTAAATTTTCAACTTTAAATTAAACATCTAAACAGGTGACTTCATGGTTCCTAATTAGGCCTCAAGAATGCGCCAGACTCTCAGCTTTCATAATCATTTTTAAAAAAAGCAGTACTTAATAGGGGTACTTTGGCTACAATTGACCTTCAAAGACAGCGAGGTGGAAAATTCTTAAAATTAGCCATCTGATTAAAAAAAATTGCCCATTTTATCATTCCCAAGGATATTTAGTTTGTTACCTAACCAAAAATGACTGCAGGAAAGCTAAGATTTAAACATTTAGAGGTTTATTTTTTTTAGTTCGATTCAAGTTTAATGAATTTTGCGCCATCCGTTCTTGTAACGAGAACGGATCGCGTAAACGAGCTTTTACCTGATCCATGAGAACGGATCGCGCAAAATTCATTAAACTTAAATTAAACTAAAAAAAATAAACCTCCAAATGTTTCAATCTTAGCTTTCCCTGCAGTCATTTTTGGTTAGTTAACAAACTAAATAGCCTTAGGAATGATAAAATGGGCAAATTTTTTTTTAATCAGATGGGTAATTATAAGAATTTTCCACCTCGCTGTCATTGAAGGTCAATTGTAGCCAAAGTAGCCCTACCAAGTACTACTCTTTTTAATGGTTATGACAGCTGACAGTCTGGCGCATTCTTAGGGCCTAATTAGGAACCATGAAGTCACCTGTTTAGATGTTTAATTTAAAGTTGAAAATTTAAGTCATAATTTACCGAACGTAAATTTTTCACTTTAGACGAACATTTTCATAACTTTCATCACAGTTACGAAGCTGATTATTTTATGCATAAAAGTACTACTCATAAAGATTCAGTTGCAAAAAAAATCTCGATAGTCTTCTACTTTTTTTAAAGATTTTTTTTCAATTGGTCAGGTCGAAAATTCTCAAAAATGCAGTAAAAAATTCATAACTCGAAAACTATGAAAAGTCGCGCGACATACATGGGGGTTATTCGGATACCCCACGATACAAGGGACCTAAATTTTATTTTTAGACGTCAATGTTCCGGCCACCGTGTATGTATATATATATATATCAATGTTAATATGTATGTCAAATTTTAATATATATTTATGTATTTTTTTAAATGTAAAAACGTGTTGTTGATGATCTCGTCCCAAAAAACCCACGTTTCGATTATCCGAACTTTTGATTGTCCGAACTAGTCTCGGTCCCAATTGGTTCGGATAATCGAGATTCTACTGTATACGTAAGGCAGGTTTGCAGTCACAAGAGTCTCGCGGTTGAGATATGAGCGTGCGGGCTCTGAGTGTAGACGACGCGGGTTCGATCCCCGGTAGCAATGTCTTGTTTTTTTTTATTAAGCATATACGAATTAAATATCATAAATAATGCCTGAACAGGCGAGAATAGCTAAAGCGAGAGTAAGTTCGAAATTTTCTGAATATAAAATGAAGAGAAAAAAGTTTACCCACCGAGGATTGAACCCGGACGTTCAGCATCATAATCCGTCACGCTACAACTCAGCCACGACGCTCATTGCAGATAAAGAAACATTTATGATACACTCTTTTCCATAATGTTTACTGTTGAAAAAAAAATGCCGAAACGATCGCGGCAAAGGCTCAAGATTTCTTTTTGAACCTTTCACGGTCGTTTCGGCGTTTTATTTTTCAACGCGGTTCGTCGTTAATTTTTTTAACCCGCATTTTCGGCATAAACGGGCAACCGAGAGAAAACAATGATCTCGATACATGTTTTTCACTTTGAAATTAATTTAATGCATATTCC
This sequence comes from Ophion slaviceki, assembly GCA_944452715.1. NCBI lineage: Eukaryota > Metazoa > Arthropoda > Insecta > Hymenoptera > Ichneumonidae > Ophion > Ophion slaviceki. The sequence continues at coordinate 3,139,033 of OX101787.1, forward strand.
AATCCGCAGTACGGCCACACATATATGTCGAGCTCGATCGGACGGAAAACCTCGCTCCGTTCGCCTGTCGAGCGAGCGAGGGGCAGAGACTTTTCCCCCACCGAGCTACCCATTCGTGTTCACGCTGCTGCGATACCAACTTTAGCGGTGATCACGGACTCGCGCGGCTACAAGGGAATCTGCAACCTCGACAGAGGCGATGATCACGAAATCATACTCCCGAACTCGCCGCCGCGATTTAGCGCCATTTACGAAGCACGCCGAAAAGGGCCGCGTTGTGCATCTCCCCATTAATCTCTGGTCTTACAAACAGGTCTGGAAACTCCTAGGGTGGGGAGTGACTCAGATAATGAGGCAAATGGTCAGTTCTCGCTTTTGTCACCCGAAGCGCTGCTAGGCAGAAGTTAACCAATCAAACGCAGGTCCGAACAGATGTGCAAAAGCGCAGATTTTTCGAAATAACCATAGAGCTTGTTCGGTTTAGCTACACTTTCTACAATTTCAATAGACACAGTAATAGAAAGTCCTCAGAACGCGCAAGAAGTGTAGAAAAGTGTAGCCAAAACGAACAGACCCAATATTTGTAAGATCGATATAAATGGAAAATGACGGAGTATTTTTTCACTCCAGAACACCCGGGCAGAATGAGAATGATTATTTTAGTAGAGTGTATTTCTCGTACACTGAAAAAAGAATTCGTGCATCCGACCAAGATTCAGTTGGTTTAAGGGGAGGGTAGGGGTTTCAGCGTGAAAAAAACCATTTGTTTGCGAATTTTTTTCATCTATATGGATAGAGTAAATTTATTTAAACCTTTTGTACATTGTTAAGTGTCATTTCAAGAACATTCCGTGAAATTTGTACTCGAAAATATCCACAAACAAGCCGGTGCCGCGTTTTTCTCGAAACCGATTTATTTCAAACTTGGTACACACTTCCTACATATAAAATACCCCCCCCCTCCCAACGGTTAGTTTGAGATTTTTTTAAAAATTGAGGGGGTTTTCCACCCCCAAAATGGCGGAATTTTTCGTGAAAATAGCACTTTTCACTTTACATGACCACCGAAAATTTAGAAATGAAAAAAAAAAATTATCAAAGCCCGTTGGGGGGAGGATTTGATGATACTTTGACTAAATTTTAATGGTACTTGATTTCAGATAATTTCTAGCTGATACAGTGAACACCGCAAATCGTGTTTTTCCAAAGGCGTTCATGGAAAAGCTTTGTCACCGGCTTGCTTGTGGATATTTTCGCGTACAAATTTCACGGAATGTTCTTGAAATGACGCTTAACAATGTACAAAAGGTTTCAATAAATTTACTTTATCCATATAGATGAAAAAATTCGCAAAAAAGTGTTTTTTTTTACGCTGAAACCCCTACCTTCCCCTTAACAAAATGTATCTTTAAATACGTTCAACTTGATTTTTGATTGTCACAACAAACGTTTTGTTAATCTAACTGATAGTTTTGGTTGTGTGAACTGTAGCTTATTTAGCATGTCTGAACAACTGTTAAAACAATAAAATTTCGAGACAAGAAAATGCATTTTGCACATTCAACGATTTCTTTTTCTCAGTGTATGTTCGAATTTCTGTAATATTTTTATTCGGTCTTTCGCCATTTGAGTAGATGGGGTATGAACAAATTTGTGCAGTCTAAATGTTTGTTCCTTATGATTCATGTTTATTCTTAGTATATTGCATGTCCTTGTTTGTTTCTACAACTTTTATTTTTGCTTTTGTTTTTTTAACAATGTCAATAAGAACCTGAGAGTAATTATAATGGAAGACGAAAAAAAAAAAAGAAATGAACGCATTGTGTATGTTTAAAAGGCATCGTTTTTGATTTGTCATGTTGGTGAGTTTGGTGTTTACAAAAAATGGTTCTTGCCGTTTTTGGTTTTGTTGATAAGCGAACTGTGGCATCCTCAATCGAGTATAATAAAATATAGCGATGGATAAGGCCGGGTCCACACTATGCGGTTCTACCGGAGCGTTTCAGGTAGTTTAGATTTCTAGAAACGTTGCGAACACGTGTACTGGCTTACAGGAGGTTATTGTTCCATTGCTGTATATCTATATCGACAAGACTACTTCTACTTGACCGCGCTTACAGTGAGTAAATGAGGAACTACGTTTTTGCCTCACTAACGATGACACTTTCCACCATGTAAAAACACCGGAGTTTCCAGACCGGGATGTAAGACCATTAGATCGCAGCGACTCTAGTGGTCGTAACGGGAACTAGCAAGATTGCTTCACCGGGCGAGTCTACCCCCTCCACGGGAGTTTCCCAGCCGTGGCCACGAAGGGAACCCTCGACGCTGCGCCAGTCTGCTGGTGCTTTTCGCAGTGTCGACGACGTTCTACTATGGCGCTCGTGCGTAACAATGAATGAGCGACTGAGCGCGAGAAAACATTGAGTGGGGGTGAGAACGCGTGTGTCAGGCGTCAGGGAGCACGAGTATGGCCGAGCGGTCGCAGATGATTTTCGCGTCGTCGCTCCGAAAGAACTCGGTGAGTCAACAAACTATCCGCAAGTTTCTCACCCCAAACAATCTTATTATCATCTCGTCCTCATCAATTGTCTCGGACAAAAGAAATCATTCGCATATCCTAACTCGTGCCATACTCGTTATTACAACCCTCGCCGTGTGACAGCTCGCGACCTGTCACACTGCGCGAAACGTCACCACGCGCCTTTTCCATCCTGGCAAAATTATTCCTGCCCTTCCTCAATGAAAAAAAAAAACGCGACGATTTTACACGACGAACGTCAGTAAGCCTCTTTTTCGTTGCCAGTATCGATAAACGATAGCGAGACTGCGGTCTATTTCTTTTGGAGTACGGCAAGATTGGCGCGCATGCGCCGTATCGCTGCATTATTCACGGTGCGCTCATTGGTCTGTCGCTTTGGCGCCAATTGCCCTCGCTTCTTTCCCCCGTTCGAAATTATATTGATGTTTTGCCCGCAATGTTACATATTCGTGACCATAGTATAGCATCGTTAATAGTGGAGGGGTAAAATTGTCATTAAGATTCGTATCGAATACGATATCGCTCGAGAGTTCAGGGATTAAGACTGACCAGTTGCAAACGCGACGAGAAGAAATACGATTCACGGATAAACTTTAATGTCACACCACTTAAAGTTGGTTTACAACGTTACGATCTTACGTCGTAAAAGTGACGTAAAGGGTATTCTTAAATTAGTTTCACAATTGACTGTCCTTGAGAATTTGGAAACAGTTCTCAGTCGTTGAAAGTTAACTCGACACAGTTAATGAAAATGAAAAATTTTTGCTTTACGAAATTATATTATTATACGAAATATTTACCTCAATAAACAATGTCGGTGAGGCAGAAAATTATATATAAATTAAATTATATATAATTAATTTATGTACATACAATTTTCTGTATTAATTCCATTTAAGAAGCACTACAAGAATTCAAAAATTACAAATTTGTACGTACAAAAAAAGTGAAAGAATTTACATTTTTTAAATTCTTTCAATTCCTATTAAATCAAATTTATACACAAAATGGTATGTACAAATATATATATATATATATATATATATATATATATGTACATACAATTTTCTGTATTAATTTCATTTAAGAAGCACTAAAAGAAGTCAAAAATTACAAATTTGTAAGTACAAAAAAGTGAAAGAATTTATATTTTTTTTACTTCGTTCAAATCTTATTAAATCAAATTTATACAGAAAATTGTATGTACAAATATATATATATATATGCATTAAATTGTTTATTGGGCGATTTTTCTATTCTTTACTACTTTTAATTCTTTTTAAATCAAATTTGTACCGAAAATGATATGTACTTATATTGCACGTACATACAATTTCAGTTATTTTAGAGTTTTTGTTTTTGTTTTAGTTTTTTTTATATGACGACAAATAAATATGAAATATTTAGCAAGCATGAGAATTATTTAGTCTGGATAATTTTTTTTTATGGAAGTGTGTTTGTTGTTCAAAGACCCAGTGGTCGAAAATGTTGCCTTAGTCAACAATTTTTTTCATGCAGAAAATTAAAGCCTCTTTCCGAACACCCAGGTCTTAAATTACGAATTCAATTCCATCTAAAAATTAAATATGAGAACTAAAAAATTTACATGCTTTTGAAATATCTCATTTTCTATGTAGATGTATAGAAAAAAGGGCTGAAATTCTGAAGGAAGATATTTTCAAGCAGCTACCAGAAAAATCATGTACAGATATATATATCATTTTCTGCATAAAGTAAAGTGTATATAGGCGAATTTTAAATTCTCCACTTCTTCTATTTCTTTTTTGATCAAATTTATTCAGAAAATAGTATGTACAAATATTGCATAGACTTACAATTGTAGTTATTTGAGTTAATTTAAGGTTTGTTTGTTTTAATATCGACAAAAAAATTGTTCGGAAGCATGGAAATCATTTAGTCCTGATCCTTTATTTTTTTGAGGAAGTGTGTTCGAAATCTAAAGACCGAGGTGGTCGAAAATCTCGCATTAACAAAATAATTATTTTACGCAGCAAATTAAAGCTATTTTTATTTTTCTATTTTTGATAAAAATTAAGTATCAGGATTAAATCATTTCCATGCTTTCGAAGTATTTCATATTTTTTTGTTGACATAAAAAAACATCCAGAAATTTTTGGTAATGTAGAAAAAAAATTCTTCGGGATGATATTTTTGTGAGTATCTTCCAGAAAAATCCAGAATCCAGAAAATATATATACAATTTTCTGCATTAAGGAAATTGTTTATTATAGCATCTTTTTCGACCACCTCAGTGTTTAAAATATGAACACACGTTCATTAAAAAAATTAAAAATCAAGTCCAAAATTTCCATGTTTCCAAAATATTTCTTATTTTTTGTAGATGTATAAAAAAAAGATTTTAGTATTTTAATTAAAAATGAAGAATTGCGATTGTGCCTTTCTATCGTTATTAAGGGCTATTTTTGGTGAAAAAAGGGAGTTTTGTTTTATCAACAAAGAATGCTGCTAATGCTCCATATGTGTTAATTCTCGGGATGGCTTGAATAGAAGCCTGGACAGTGAGTTTAAATTTGCATCCCGTTGAACAATAACGAGCATGAGCTAAAAGAGGAGCAGTGGATTTGGCAGTTTTCGCACAAAAGATTCAGAGAATCCCTGAATAAGGGCCAATCTTATGATAGGCCTGTTCGATAAACGAGGACACCCGAAAAAAAACACACAGAAGTGTCTTATACCTCAATAAAGGCCGGCGGGGTTAAAGTCCCGAGAGAATTACTCATAGAGGGCGATAAAAGCCCCCCCCCCCGCACATTCAGTGACGAATCGCACTTGACGAGCGTAGGATTCTTCATCCCCTCGAGAGATCGCGTAGGTTTTTCGTGTTTCCTGCGACCTTTCAGACCTTTAAAAACCTCGGTGGACAAAAAATGCCAAAACAATCCGATATCACGCGCCGGAAGCTGTGGCCTCTTGCGCATGCGCAAAGAATAGAAAGCGAATCGCAAGAGGGTGCTATGGAAATCGCAAAAAAAAAATCTTCAAGAACAAGAAAACCCGAAATCCCACACCGGAAGTTGCGGAGCCCTTTCCGATCCGCGAAGAACCGGAAGTGAGGCCCATAGAGACCACTGCAAAGCAAATCTCAACGAAAAAAATTCCAAAAAATCCGAAATCCCACACCGGAAGTTACGACCGTTTTCCGCTCCCCAAGAACCGGAAGTGAGCCTCATGAAGAGCTCCGTAAAGAAAATCACCACGAAAAAAAAGCCAAAAAATGCAAAATCCCATACCGTCGCCTACGGTATCTTGCGAATCCTAAAAAAAAACCGGAAGTGACCCTCATCAGACCTTCGATCTCCCTCTGGAGGTCGGAGTAAGGTCCAACCGCGACAAAATCATGCATGTGAACGTCCCCGAAGGGTTGTAACGATCGTGATTCACCCATCGCCTACGCGAAAACGAAGCAGAAGAAGAAAAAAAAAGCAGAAAAAAAGAAAGACACACGTCCTCGTATCGATTGCGCGAAGCGGATGAGAGAATATTGGACGGGCGGACGAGCGGCGCCAAGTGGCGCGCCGCCCCACCACGACCACTACAATTTCTCGTTTCGTCGATCGTTTCGCGTCGCGGCGGGGCTGACGTCACGTGGCGTCGGCGTCGGGAGCCCTATTGATTTTCCCGTGGGCAACACACGCGACACAGCGGGAGGATACAACACAGCGATGTGCGTACCCACCTATATGTATAAAAGGAAGTAAGTGGGGGGTAGGCGAATGACGGAGGCACGGCGCGGAGTTTGTGGCGGGGTGGGGACAACTGGAGCCTTGGTACAAGTTGGATCGGACGTTGGTCGATGACTCGCGTCGTCTCTCCTCCTGCCATAGATATAGCTATATACCCCCTTTGAGGACTATACTGGTCACGTGGGACTCGATACCGCGCAAAGCGCAAGCTCGACTTTCCCCCACTACTTTCTACGTATGTGTCTATGTGTGTATACGGAAAAAGGATATTTCGAACCCGTTACTTTTCTACGTAATGTCTACTTTCGGGACGTCGGGCATTTTCAAAGCGAACCATTGGTTTTGGAAATGGGACATTTTTGGGAACAACTTTTATATTTTCATAATGTTGAGTATGGGGGCCATTATAAATATATGTTTTTTTTTTATTCCAACGCCTTCAATATACGTATAGTTATGTGGAATGAGGGAAAGGGACTTCGAGGACCGTCCTCGAAGAAGCCTAATGTTGTTCGCTTATCGGGATATCAGAAATTTGTTCACACGGAATGTTGATTTTAGGGACAGGACATTTTTGGGAATAATTTGTACATCGGCTCGCAATAATCTGTGTGGGATTTTGAAGACTTGGGGATTTTTATAATGTTTAGTATGGGGACATCAGGCTGATACAAATTTTCAAAATCAATTTTTCTCATACATATGTATATAAATATATACGATATGAGAAAAAGTGACTTCGAGGACCGTCCTCAAAAAAAAAAACGTTTTCCCAAAACGGGTTCAAAATCACTTTTTCTCGTGCAGAGCCTATAAATATGTAGAAAATGGGGAAAAGGGATTTCGTGAACCGTCCTTAAGGGGTTAGGCCACTCTGGAGGCCGAAAAAATAGGCTTTTTGGGTTTTTTTTTTCAGAAAAACTACAAAATAAATCGAGATTACAAAAAAGGGTGTTTAGCATACATATCAGTGACTGCATACAACAATTTTTTGGAAGCGATTAATTTCAGAATGGCGGCTGTGCAGCGTTTATCTCAAAACTGCATTTTTTAAGGGGTTACACCCCCTTGCGATTTTGAAAAAATCGATTTTTTTTAATTGCATTTTTTTGAAGTATAAGTATCCGGGCCCATACTTCTGTATGGGCCCGGAATAGATGACTCTATGTAAGTTTACAAAAAAAATATTTTCTTCGTGTAAACTGAAATTGAAACTTTAAACGCGTTTTTCTCAAAATGGCATTTCTGAAGTCGGTGACCAAGATTACTCGAACACTAATGAACCGATCTTCTTGAAATTTTGCAGGCTTATTTAATACATAAAAATGTAGTCTTTAATCGTTCGATTTTTTTTCGAAAAAAATGGCCGTTTTATAGCCAAAAAACGGCCGTTTTTTTCGTTGAAATCGAACCATTAACTTTGACTGTCCGCCATTTTGTGAAAAATGAATATTTTTTAAAATCCTTCGATTAAAGACTAGTTTGTACTTATATATGACTAAATCCATCCGCATTTTTTTTTCAGATGATCCACTTCGCCGCAATGTTGGTCACCGCAAACCGTGTATATAAAAACATTATTTCATTGACGGCCATTTGCCACTAAACAATGTGATATTTTTCAATAAAAAAATTACTGAAAGTTCTTCAAGATGTGTTCTTTAAGATGGTATATTGATCGATTAAAAAAGTTTTGTAGTTTTCTTTAAAAAAATTCATGAAAAAGGCCTTTTTTTGCGCTACAAGTGGGGGTAACGCCTTAAGTTGGCCGAAACCATAACTCACCCTTCCATTTTGTTGAAATTTGGATATGTTGTAAAGCACCGAAAAGTAAGCGATACGTATTTTTGTTTATCGGCGGAAAAACGGTTTTAAGGGCTGAAACGCACCCTCAAAAATGGGGATGTTTTTCGTTTTTCGTCAATAACGTTTTAACGGTAGGAGATATTAAAAAATTTCAAATTGCAACAGTGTTTATTTTCTTGTGCACTTTTTGGAGATGAGACAACGTTATCGACGAAAAACCAAAAACACCCCTATTTTCGAGGCTTCGTTTCACCCCTTAAAACCGTTTTTCCGCCGATAAAAAAATACGTATCGCTTACTTTTCGGTGCTTTATGACATATCCAAATTTCTACAAAATCGAAGGGCGTCACCTGAGGGATGTTCCTTGTCAGACAATTTTCAACCGATTCACTTGAAATGTTGAATATATCTTGAAAAATACATTGTCCATGGAAGTACGTAGGATTTTTTTTATATTGCATAGTTCATTTGTTATTAACAATTATCTGACGAAATTTTTCACTTTCCAAAAGTTTGCCTAAAAAATCGTCAGATAATTCTTAATGACAAATGAACTATGGAATAAAAAAAAATCCCACGTACTTCCATAGACAATGTATTTTTCAACATACATTCAACATTTCAAGTGAATCGGTTGAAAATTGTCTGAGTTCTTTCCGGCCAACTTGAAAAATGCAGTTTTTGGATAAACGCTGCACAGCCGCCATTTTGAAGTTATTCGCTTCAAAAAAATTTTTGTATACAGTCACTGATGTGTATGATAAACACCCTTCTTTGTAATTTCGATTTATTTTGTAGTTTTTCTGAAAAAAAAATCCCCAAAAAGCCTATTTTTTCGGCCTTTAGAGTGGCCTAAGGCCTTTAAGAAGCCTGTCCTCAAAAGCGTCCAAAATTACTTTTTCTCATACGTACGCGTATAAATATGTATAAAATGCGGATAAGTGCATCTCGAGGACCGTCCTCGGGAAAGTCCGTCTCAAAGAGAGTTCAAAGTCGCCGTTCCTCGTACATACATGTATGAATACATATAAAATCATATACACATAAACATATAAACTTCCGGGACCGTCCTCAAAACAGCCTGTCCCCGAAGGGTTCGAAATCATCTTTCCTCATAAATTTACGTATATACACGTATAAAATGAAAAAAAGTGACTGCGAGGACCGTCCTCAAAAAATTCTGCCACAAAAATCGTTCAAAATCGCTTTTGCTCGTACATACACATCAACATCTATACATTGAGAAAAAGTGACTTCGAGGACCGTCCTCAAAAAATTCTGCAACAAAAATAATAAAAAGTGATTGTGAGGACCGTCCTCAAAAAAATCGGCCACAAATCGGGTTGAAAATTACCTTTTCTCAAACATACACATAAACACACACACACACACACACACACACACACACACATACATATATACATACATACATACATACATACATACATACATACATACATACATACATACATACATACATACATATATATATATATATATATATATATATATATATATATATATATATATATATATATATATATATATATATATATATATATATATATATATATATACATATATATACATATATATATATATATATATATATATATATATATATATATATAAGTGACTTCGAGGACCTTACTGTGTGTGTTTGAGAAAAGGTCATTTTGAACCCTTTTGGTGGCCGAATTTTTCGAGAACGGTCCTTGAAGTCACTATTATTTTATACATATTCATGTGTAGGTATGAGAAATATATATATATATATATATATATATATATATATATATATATATATATATATATATATATATATATATATATATATATATATATATATATATATATATATATTTCTCATACCTACACATGAATATGTCACTATTAGTCACTATTATTTTATACATATTCATGTGTAGGTATGAGAATATATATATATATATATATATATATATATATATATATATATATATATATATATATATATATATATATATATATATATATATATATATATATATATATATATATATATATATATTTCTCATACCTACACATGAATATGTATAAAATAATAGTGACTTCAAGGACCGTTCTCGAAAAATTCGGCCACCAAAAGGGTTCAAAATGACCTTTTCTCAAACACACACAGTAAGGTCCTCGAAGTCACTTATATATATATATATATATACATAACGAGAAAAAGTGACTTCGAGGACCGTCCTCAAAAAAGTCCGTCCTGGGAAGGGTTCAAACCGTCCCTTCTCTCCCTCTCTCTCTCTCTCTCTATATAAGGAAAAATGCACCCACACGTCCATACAAAGTGTGGAGAGCAAGAAAGAGAAGGCGTATCGTTTGTGGAAAGCGCCGCTCGTTCGCGCTGGAGTCGCGAAAGCTCCGCGGCAACAAGGGTGGGGGGTGAGGGGCGGACAAGACGGCGCTGGAGGGGGGGGGGGGGTGGTGGTTGCGGAGCCGCGCTAAGGGGAGCAGGGGTGCTTTTGCGTACAGACTCGGGCTTCGTCGCGGCTGCGAACTTACCCTCTTTCGCCTATCGTCGCCCCGAACGGGAAGCGAAGGGCGAGAAAGAGTCCGCGAGTACACGCAGAGGATCGAGGATCGCGACGCAAAAGAAACGAGCGAATAGGAAAAGCGCGATTTCGAGATTCGGGAAACTAAGTAAACCTTACCCCAAAGGGTAAGAAATAAATTGAGCAGAAAGTAAACAAAAGATTTTTTTCGTTGACTAAACTAAACGAGAATACTGGGAAAATAAAATAGGGATATGCAATAATGTTGACGAGGGTGTCAGCGGCGACAGTCGTGGGGAATCGCTTCGACGCGAGTGTCGCGATTAATTATCGCAGCACGTCACGGCCCGTGTAGACGTTTTTTTTGTGCGTGTGTGTGTTTTTTTTAACGGAAGTTGCTCTTCGGGACGTATCGAGTGCATTAGTGGGTGATCCGGGAGAGAGAGAGAGAGAGAGAGAGTCCGGAGGGTGTGCGGAATCCACCAGAGGGTCATAACATCGCGGCGGAGAGAGACCAATTCGCAGGGTAAGCTCACGTTTTTTTTTCGCGATTTTTTTTTCACGGCGATTTTCCATTTTTTTCGTATCGGTGGATTTTTCGAGCTTTTTTTTTTAATTTCCGGGAGACTTTGTTGGACGGTGGCGTTTCGCGATCGCACGCAATCGGGTCGCGCTGGGCTTGGTCTCGCGGCTGCTGCTGGTGCCCGGATCGATTGTGCCGCACGACGCCGCTAGGGCCACCGTATCTCAGTACTTTATTTTTATGAATTTTTCGAGCATTTGTCTCGAAAGGCCTGGATTACTTCCGGTTACTTCCGGAAATAACGCGCGCGATGGAGAGTGTACGTCGTTAGGGTCGTGCGCGTGTGTGCGTCGTCCTCGGCGTGTGCGCCCCGATAACCTCGTCGTCGCGAGCTTTCGCGAGAATGAAAAAAAAAAACAAAGCACACGTGAAAATCCGGGAAAATGATTGATTTTTTTGTTTTTCGGGTCTGGATGTTTTTGTCTCGAGGGATGAAGGGGTGTCTTTATTTCGGGGGATCTTCCGGTGATTCGCCGAGGGTTGGCTCGTTTCCGGTAGGCGAGAATTAATTTGTACGCCGCGCGTTTCGTTTTTGTTGGAATTTTGCTCGAACTTCCGTCGTCGTAGGTCGCGATCGAGGGTTGGAAATTAAAATGGCCGCGGGCTCGAAAAAAGCTTCGGGCGAGTTGAACAATCGCGATAAGTCGTTGTTACGGGAAACGAGGGTCACTTCCGGTTCGGAGGATCTTAGTCTCGCCGGAGGAAACGAGCTGGGTTGTTCTTATTTTTTTATTAATTATTTGTGGGTGTGTGTTTGTTGCTTTGGGTAAGCGTGAAAAGTGTGGTAAATGACGGACGCCATCTTGCGGTCTGCGGACGAGAAAATGTGGTGGACTACGTCGGTGCGGATTACAATTTCCGCTCGATCGACAAACCCTCGAATCCCTTGTTTTCTTCCCTCCCAAATTGCAACCACAACGCTCTCCAGTCTTTTTTTTTACTTGATTTTTTTACCCCGAATTGCAGATGTCACGTTCCCTGGTGTTTTTTTTTATTGGCACTCTTTTACTCCAAATTGAAGCTGGGACGTTTCCCTGGTGTTTTTTTATTACTATTCTTTTACTCCAAACTGCAGTTGGGACGTTCCCTGGTGTTTTTTTTTCATTGGTATTTTTTCTACTCCGAATTGAAGTTGGGACGTTACTTGGTGTTTTTTTTTACTATTTTTTTACTTCTAATTGCAGCTGGAAATTTTCCTGGTGTTTTTTTTTATTGACATTTTTACACTGCAAATTTCAGTTGAAACGATTCTTGGTATTTTTTTTTCATTGCTATTTTTTTTACTCCATATTGCAGATCGAACTTTCCTGGTGTTTTTCACAATTTTTTAAAATCCGAATTGCAGCTGAAATTTTTCCAGGTGTTTTTTTTTTCATTAGTATTTTTTCTACTCCGAATTTCAGTTTTGACGTTACCTAATGTTTTTTTATGACTGTTTTTTTACTCCTCATTGTAGCTGGAACTTTTTCTGGTGTTCTTTTTTCATTACTATTTTTTCTACTCCTAATTGCAGTTGGAGCTTTTTCTGGTGTTTTTTTTTATTACTATTTTTTCTACTCCGAATTTCGGTTGGAACGTCCCCTGGTATTTTTTTTATTAACGTTTTTCACTGCAAATTTCATTTCAACATTTCTTGGTATTTTTTTCATTACTATTTTTTCACTGCATATTGCAGATAGAACTTTTTCTGGTGTTTTTTTATTACTATTTTTTTTACTCCACATTTTAGTTGGATCCTTTCTTGGTCTTTTTGAAACTATTTTTTTCTTTAATTTACGATTCGTACCGTCGCTGGTCCTTTTCTCATTACCTTTTTTTCTACAAGTTTCAATTCAAACGTCACCCGCTATTTTCAATGACTAATTTTTTCCCCATATTTCAGTTCGAACGTCGCCTGATCGTTTTTTGGCATTTCCCCGCAAATTTCAATTCGAACGTTGCCTGACCTTTTTTTACCATTTTTCCCCCGCAATTCCAATTTTAATGTACGCTGCTCGTTTTTTTATTACTATTTTCCCTCCAAATAGCAATTTCACCACTCCTTGGTATTTTTTTATTGCCACTTTTCCCCCAAATTCCAATTCCAACGTTTCATGGTCTTTTTTACTATTTTTTCCCTAAATTGAGGTCTGGAACGTGGTCCGATTTTATTTCGTAGCGGCCGGAGGGGTGAACATGCCAAGAACTCGTGAATGTCGAAATTTGTGGGTTGCTCTCCGATCGCCCTCGGGTCCTTGAAGGGTCAAGGACTAATCGTACTCGCGTGAACATATGCGGGCGGTTTCGTCGCATCGAGTGATGCATTCACGATCGAGAGCCGCGATATTTTGTATTTTTATTTTATTTTATTTTTTTCTCATTGAAACGCGAGACCCAATTAGCTCTTGAATGCCCTCGAAATTTCTAGTCAATGTGGGTATCTACGTGTGGGCGTAGGCCCAAGGTTGACGGTCCTCTGCCATCATCGTCCCATAAATTGACACATTTAATCGCGTGTACATAAATATATTTACACATACGCGTAAATTTAACGAGTCAAGCGTTTCGACGTGTCCAATTTCTCTGTTAGTCATCGAACGCGTGAAAAATCAATCCTTTGGCTCTTTTGTTATCGCGTAAATATACATCTATATAACACGTACAAAGATATATATATATATATATATATATATATATATATATATATATATATATATGTACACAGTCTCGTCGCAAGCGCGAGGTAAAGCCATATGCGCGCGCAAACAGTTTACATCCTTCGCGTACTCTCGTCTTTTTAACTAGTCCCTTTTGTTCTTTCTTTTTCTCTCCGTGCACGAAAAACCGTCGCGCATTTTCTACCAGACTGCGAATTTTTCGCCCGTCCGGGAAAATTCTTGATCGTGAAGTGGAAAGCAAAATTGTGGGCTGGATATAATCCTTATTTTCGGAGAATTCGGCGAGTCCTGTGTATTTTGTGAAAAAAGTTGGTAATTCAATATTTGGTGACACGACTGAAAATTAATGCCTGGGAAAAGATTAATTATTTGAAGATTTATTGGTGTCTGATTGGGCAGAGTGGAGAGGTTGGGTGACAGGAATTGACGATTGATTGGCAGGACTTGATTGAATGACAGGTGCTGATGACGAATTGACAAGCGTTGATGACTAATTGACAAGTGTTGATGATTATTTGACGCATGTTGACAGGAATTGACGACTCAGTCACAAGAATTGGCGTTAAGGTGACAGGAATTGGTGATTCATTGATAGGGAGTGGAGGTTAGTTGACAGGAATTGGCGATTCATTGATAGGGACTGACGATTAGTTGACAGGAATTGACGATTAATCGGCTGGAATTGTATCGGACGATTGGCAGGAATTGCCGGTTTATTGAAAGGAATTGATGATTTCGTGACAGGTATTGATAATTGATTGAATGGTGTTGACGGCTAATTGACTGACATTGACGACTAACTGACAGGAATTTACTAAGTGACAGGAATTAAATAATTGACAGGAATTGATTAATTGACAGGAATTGGCTAATTTACATAATTGACTAACTGACAGGAATTGACTAATTGACAGGAATTGACGGCCAATTTACAGGAATTGACGACTTATTGACAGGAACTGTCAATTTATTGGCAGGAATTGAATCGGATTGGTGACAGGAATTGACACTTGATCGGCTAAAATGTAATCGATTGATAGACAGCTACTGACGTTCATTTTACAGGCAAGCCCTATATTCTTCATCGTCAAGGGAAAAAAGGAGCGTCAAAATTGTGATTGTTTTCGAATAACTACTAACACAAATGTAACGCCAAAAGATAACAAGATGAATATATTTTCCGAATATTTTCTTTTATCTCTCTGAACGTTTTTTTATCCGAACAAAAAGAAAAATATAAAAACAATATTCGACATCGAAAATTGACAATTAAAAACGAAATTATCATTCGAAATAATCGTAAATATTTAAAAAATCTCATATTTACTGGAGACTTGTAACTCGTATGAGACTTGAAATGAGAAAAGAGCACGGTGAACAAGTGAAAAAAAAATATTATTCGATCGACAAGACGAATCGTATCAATTTTCCAATTTTGTTGTCCAATTGTTTTTTTTTCTTCCAATTTATTGCACTCGGAGTTTCGCAAGTATTAGCGATGGGATTAATCCGATAACGAGGACACGTGAGATTTTTGATTGATGGCAGTATAATTGGAGGTGATGACATATCGCGGAGGGTACACGCAGCAGCGAGGCGAGTCAACAATCGAGCGAGGGGTTGAAAGAGCTTATGCGCTTGCGAACTCGTGCGTGTTCGGCTGCTCTCTTGCATGTATGAAAAATGAAGGGGTTGGGGCTTGAAACGGACGCTTCATTTCCTCACTGGTCACCATTCACAGATCATTCTTTTTCCTCTCCGATCTCGGTCACTTCCACCGGTCCATTGATGGTTCGTTTTATTTTTGTGAAATTCCTCGACAACTCTGTTAATGATTTTTTATTTTGCGAGGCTGACCATTTCCTGGGCGCGTTAAAGCTGCAAAATTTTCCCTCCGAAGTTCATGATTTTCATTTCATTTCCACTTTTATCCGCAAAATCGGAGCCTTCGTTGATTCGTGTTAAGAAATTTTCCAACGCGTTATCAATTTCGTTCTCGATATTTTAGAAAAGATTCTTTTTTTTATGTATTCATATTTGTGTTATTTTGCTATATATATTTTTTAATATTCATCTTTAAACGTTAATACACGAAGAAGAATATTTAAAAAATTATGTAGATTTTTTTTTTTCAATTTTTATATTTTGTATATATTGATAGATTATGACATTGAAGTTTGCATCGTTGGAATGCAACGAAATTGTTTTTTTTTCATGATTTACTTCTTCATTTTTAGCATTATCCAAAACCTTTTTTTGTATATTGAGGTCGTAAATTTGTAATAAGAAAACGTAGAAACGTTTGGGCGATTTTTACAGCCTGAATCAGCGTAAAAAAATTTGAAGATTTAAAATTAATGAATTTTCGATGCGCTCCAACGATGGAAACTTTAACGTCGTGATGGACTTGGATTAGAAATCAAATTATTGCGATCAATTGTTTGCGATATTTTTATGTGATTTATATTTCACTTGAAATAAAATGACTATAATTTTGTTCTTTCTAATAATTCTAAATTAAATATTATAAAATATTATAAAATGGTATTAAATTAATTATTATATATTAAAATAAGAATAAAATTATTATTAATAATAATACTGAATAAAACGATGATAAAATATATATGTGGAATAAAATTGTTATAAAAGGACAATCGTTTTTTCAAACGAACTTCCGAAATCGCTGAAATCATAATGGACCCTTTAATAGTCCTTGTCCTCTTAAGAGTTACTTTTCAATTACTACAGATTACTCCAATTTGGAGTTATGTTTTCTACATAGTGTCTACAGCTTTTGAAAAACGGGAAACTATCTATATGTATATTATATATACGCACATATATTTTTTCCACGACTTCAAGTAATTTTCTATATTTATCTATTCATGCCAAATATATATATATATATATATATATATATATATATATTTCTTGAAGTAATAAATAAATGATAAATCCGGAAGAGACTTTGTGCGGGTTCGTTTGGGTTAAGGGGCAGAAATCAACGTTCCAGTTTTTTTTGCAGAAATGTTTAGATGATTAAAAAAATTTCGATGTTTTTGTTGTGGAGCTTGAGAATTTTTAATTACGTTTATAATAAATTTAGGTATCACAAATTTGACTTCAAGTTTCAACCCCGAAAAAAACATTTTTTAAATGTTAGCCCCATCTAAACATTTGTGCAAAAAAATTGCACCCTTAATTTTGCGGTTTCTCTCTCGTTATAATTATCGGCCCCATTCGAAAAATCCTCTTCCTGATGTGAACGAATCCAAACGGAAGCAGAGATCCACTTTTATTACGCCCCCCCTCCCTTCTATTTCGCCCTTTTCCACGATTTTTTTCCTCGCGTCCAAAGGCTCTCAACCGAACCATGCGGTTATACGCGCACTCCCATAGCGATGAAAAGCTAAAATGACGATTTTTTGTCGTTTTTTCTTCTTCTTCATTCGTCACGTTGTTTTTCATTCGAGCGTGTGCGCGATTCGCGTGTTGCAGAGGATTGACGGATACGGCGTTGAAAGAGGAGCCCTGAGCCGCTTTGCTGAATAGCCCCGGCATTGAACGAGAACTGAAAAGATGTCGTCGGTGAAGGTGGCCGTGAGGGTGCGTCCCTTCAACAACCGTGAAATATGTCGGGATGCCCAATGTATCATCGATATGACGGGAAACACAACCTGTAAGTATCTCACGTCGAGTTCGTTAATTAACGTACACATATACTTCGAAAGAAAGAAAAAGTGAATTCGAAAGAGAATGTATATTAAAAAAATATATATCACAAAAATAATATACATAAAAAATGCTTATTATCAATGATGATATATATTTTTTTAAACATAATACCAAAAATAATACACACATACATACATACATACATATATATATATATATATATATATATATATATATATATATAGACACGGAAAATATGTGTTCTTATATATTATCGTGGATAATCGTGTATTACTTATTTACGAACGGTTCTTGCCTTTGGCTCTAGACGAATTTCCGGTGATCATTTATTTACAAACATGAGGGATCAATAATATTACGCATGAAATATTATATATATATATATGGTATGTGATATATAAGTATATATACCATAATTCAACCCTACATACATCATAGGTATATTTCTACAATTATGAAAAAATATACAATGAATTTTCATAATAATAATAATAATAATAAAAACAACAATAATAATAGAACTACAAAAACCAACAAAAAATAAACCTCATGTATACATATGTGTATGTGTGTGTGTGTATATATATGGCCTTTTTATTATTGTTGATAATAATGATGATATCATTATAGATATCATTCATATATTCATTGAACAATATATATAGATATATCTCCGAAATGTTATATATATATATATATATATATATATGTACCATAATTAAGCAGTCCAGAGAATCTACACTATTAGAAATAATTCTGGACACTTTTCAAATTTTTAAAAATTTCGCATTTATTTACCATTTTTTCGTTATAATCATTTACATTTTATATTCTCATCGAATTATCGAAGCGAATGTTGAGTCGAAATATTCTAGATTGAAATAAAAACATTACAATATCATTTCCGTGTAGCAGAATATACATTTTGTTGCGTAAATAATAAAAAACAAAACTAGTTTCCAGAATTACCTCCACTGGTATTTTTATAAATACAAGAAACGGTATAACTATGAGAATAAAACTACATACATATATTCTTTTTTTAAATTGTTATTATCGTTACGTATATAGTTCTTATGTTTATTGAAAAATATATATGTATATTAGGTTGGTTAAAAAAAATTGATTTTTTTTTCTCACCGGAAAAATGAAGTATGTTAAGAAAAAGAAAGCTTTGCAATATTTGAGGGTTCTAAGCAACTTTTTAGTTAGTGCTCAAACGTCTTTTTCATGTTTTCATCATGATTGTCGGAGAATTAATTTTTTTTTTATCTCGATCTAAAAATGTTAGTGCGTGATCCAATGTAAGCCTTGATTTAATTTTTTCTGTAACAATACACAGTTTTTATTTAAATATTTATTTTTGCCATACACAATTTGTATTTGCAGATTAAGAATCAGTATATGTAATTCGGTTGTGAAAATGATATAGACCACTTGATGAACAAGAACACGGTCTTTACATCACTGAACGTTTAACAAGTATGCGTGTTTTTTTGGAGTAATATGTTGTTCCGGAGTAAGAAAACAAAGTCATACGGATTCGAGAGTTACGAACCACGGCGCTGACTGTCCGTGAGTTATTTTCGCGATTAATTTGACTGTTTCCAGTAGTTACTGTTTTGAGGTACGTCACGGTACACGTAAAAATGAAAATGTACAAAATGATCGCGGGTTTGAACGATAGTGAAAGGGCCGAAATTTATCTGATTGGGTCGGAAATCGATGAATTTGTGGAGCGAAAATTAGCCGCGAATAGAGAAGCATCAAGTCTATTCTTTCAGCATCATAATACTCGTAAATGTTCTGTTCGAGAGAGTACACAAAACGTTATCGACAAAATAACTAATATTTGGAGCGAAACCGGACTAGGAATTTCTCAACCTTGCATCGATTTCAAAGGTTACAAAAATTACGATTGGAGTGGAAAAATTATTGGCATTGGAAAAAAATTATTTACGAAAAAAATCAAACTCAATCGTTCAACGAAAATCGCTTTCAACATAAGTTGGATGAATTATTTCAATTACATTACTGCGATGTCTATTGGCGGGGAGAAAAAATTGACGGAAAATCGAAAGAAAATAATAATTAAACGTCGTTTGAGCGCTACCTAAACAAATTTTTAGACCTCTCAAATTTTGTATGAATTACTTTTTCATAACATAGTAACATTTTCCATTGAGTACCGCGGATTTTTTTTTTTTTGAACCCCCCTAATAAACCCAAACAAATTTTCTATACGGTTTGATTGATATATACAGGGTGAGGCACTAACTGTTGCCACCTTGAATATCTCTGTAATTATCGACGTCGTAAAAAAATGTTTGAAACAAAAGTTGTACCGTACGAAAGGGGTCATCAAATGCGACCATTTTTTTTATCTCAGTGGAGGCGCTGTCGCACAGTAAAGGTCACCTCCACTTTTTTAAATGGGACGGTACATTTTTTCTCCACTTATCTTGTAGAGCATCGAAAACTGCATAAAAAACATTTAGGGGTCGTTCAAGGTCGTTTAAGATCAAAAAGTGACATGAACTTTATTTTTATGTGAAATTACCATTATTCACAGTAGATGTTCAAAGTGATTGCCATTGGAATCAATGTAATATTGCAATCTCCTCATTACGGATTGTGTAGAATTTCTTATCACTTCGGCACTTATCGAATCACAGACTCGAAGAATTCTCTCACGCATATCATCCGGCGTAGTTGAACGGTTTTTATAAACAAGATCTTTCAAGTGTCCCCACACGAAAAGTCCAGAGGCGTCAAGTCTGGCGAGCGAGCCGGCCACGACACAGCTCCTCCGCGTCCAAACCAACGATTTGGAAATCTCTTTTGCAATTCATTTCTAGCTATCAGCGAAAAATGTGCCGGGCACCCGTCGTGGTGATGCCACATTCTGTTTCTTGTTTCTAAAGGTATTTCTTCCAATAACGGACCTAATGTTTCTTGAAGGAAAGTGGTGTACTTCCCACCATTAACGCGATCCTCTAGTTTCTCGGCTGTTTTTTTTACGTCTTTTTCAATAATTTTTTACGGGCAAAGCATCGAAATAATCAATCTCATTGTTTTTGCATAATCTTTATTAACATTTCAATAAGCTTTACAAATTTTTTGAAGTCAAAATATATAAAAGAATAAACGTTATAGTGGCCGACAGGAAGACATCAAGTAAAAGAGGTGCTTGACGGTGACCAAGATTGCGGCTGTTCTGCTTATCTGAAATCAAAAAACCAAACGGCATTTTAATCTTCATATTTAAGACTAGCGATTGAACTGGAGTGAATTCTAAATTACAAAAATTGACTTTTTTGTACACTTTTGAAAATTACATTCTATTTTTTACTCATTTTTTCTTAAGTTTTTCGCTCGTACAAAAAAAACTATCGAAGCAATCATGATAATCCTAGTTCAATCGCTGGCTTATAACATATTAAAGATGCTGTATAGATTTGAACAAGATCGGTGCAGTAGTTTCTGAAATATCGTGGTCACCGTTTCGAAAAATGGTGTTTCGAGAAAAACGCGTTTGAAAGTATACCTGCTCCGTATACCTGCTCCGTTCCAGGGCCGTAACTTGTGAACCACTTCGAATATCGAAAAATCCTTTGGCACACATTTTCTACACATGTTGTAGATGTGATTTATGAAAAAAAAAATCGATTTTTTCGACTCGAGAAACTAGAGGACCGCCTGAAGATTCCCTTCGATGAAATGAGGGACTATGATTCTATCCCCGATAATCCCACACCATACATTAGCCGATCACGGTCTTTGGTGTGCAACTTGCCGCAGCCAATGTGAATTTTCAGTTGACCACAAATGCGTGTTATGCACGTTAATATTTCCATGATTCGCAAATGTTGCCTCGTCAGTAAATAAAATCCGATTAATAAACGAGTCATCTCTCTGAATCTGGCGTTGAGCCCATCGGCAGAATTCCGTGCGATTCGTGAAATCCGTACCGGTTAATTCCTGGTGGAGACTGATGTGGTAAGGATGATTTTCATGACGATGTAGAACACGCAGAATACTTATTTACCTTACGCCAGATTCCCTCGCAATTTGACGAGAACTCGCGCAAGGGTCTCGATGAACGGCGTCAAGAACACCAATTTCCATTTCTTCGTTAGCAACTCGCTTTTGTCGGTTACTTTCCCCACGGGTTGTGGATCCAGTTGTCCTCAGTTTAGTGTACAAAATTTCAAATGTACGGCGTGTAGGATGAGAACGTTCAGGAAGTCTTTCAGCGCATAAGTCTCTAGCTCTCACTGCACTTTTCTGACATTCTCCGTAAATTAGAAGCACATCAGTTTGCTCTTCGAAAAAATACATTTACATTCGCTTGATTCATTAATACTAGTCTCACCGTTCTTACTATCGTTATCTTGGGTTTGTTTTGGCGAAACATTGCACAGTGTTCCGTATACATTGTAGGTTTGGTGCCGTTGTTTACATACAAGACAATGGCAAGACTTCGGCGATAAGTGCCGAAGTGATAAGAAATTCGTGATGAAGAGATTGCAATACTGCATTGATTCCAATGGCAATCACTTTGAACATCTACTGTGAATAAAGGTAATTTCACATAAAAATAAAGTTCATGTCACTTTTTGATCTTAAATGACCTTGAACGACTTTGACCCCTAAATGTTTTTTATGCAGTTTTCGATGCTCTACAAGATGGTTGAAAAAAAATGTACCGTCCCATTGAAAAAAGTGGAGGTGACCTTTATTGTGCGACAGCGCCTCCAATGAGATAAAAAAAAATGGTCGCATTTGATGACCCCTTTCGTACGGTACAACTTTTGTTTCAAACGTTTTTTTCTGACGTCCATAATTACAGAGATATTCAAGGTGGCAACAGTTAGTGTTTCACCCTATATATATATATATATATATATATATATATATATATTGTACATAGGGCCTTATTATTATTTTAAGGCGTTACCCCCACTTGTAGCGCAAAAAAGGCCCTTTTCATGAATTTAAAAAAAAAAAATACAAAACTTTTTTAATCGATCAATATACCATCTTAAAGAACGCATCTTGAAGAACTTTCAGTAATTCTTTTATTGAAATATATTACATTGTTTAGTGGCAAATGGCCGTCAATGAAATAATGTTTTTATATACACGGTTTGCGGTGACCAACATTGCGGCGAAGTGGATCATCTGAAAAAAAAATGCGGATGGATTTAGTCAAATATAAGTATAAACTAGTCTTTAATCGAAGGATTTTAAAAAATATTCATTTTTCACAAAATGGCGGACAGTCAAAGTTAATGGTTCGATTTTAACGAAAAAAAACGGCCGTTTTTTTGCTATAAAACGGCCATTTTTTTTTCGAAAAAAAAAATCGAACGATTAAAGACTACATTTTTATGTATTAAATAAGCCTGCAAGATTTCAAGAAGATCGGTTCATTAGTGTTCGAGTAATCTTGGTCACCGACTTCAGAAATGCCATTTTGAGAAAAACGCGTTTAATGTTTCAATTTCAGTTTACACGAAGAAAATATTTTTTTTTGTAAACTTACATAGAGTCGTCTATTCCGGGCATAAAAAAACTGCACTTCAAATTGCACTTCAAAAAAATGCAATAAAAAAACATCGATTTTTTCAAAATCGCAAGTGGGGGTAACCCCTTAATAATAATTATTATTACATTGAAGATGGTCATAGGTAACCATCTTGTGCCTCAGGAGTTCAAGAGGGTAGAAGGTGGTGCGCGGCCACCGTTTCGCGAATCCCCGTATATAGAATAGAGAGAGAGAGAGAGAGAGAGAGAGAGAGAGAGAGAGAGAGAGAGAGAGAGAGAGAGAGAGCGAGAGAGAGAGAGAGAGAGAGCGAGAGAAGGAGAGCGAGCGAAAAGCTCGCGGATCGATAAAGTGCATCGGTGCCTTCGGCGAGGTGACCCAGCCGGAGCGTCGAACACGATATGTACAACGAAGAAAAACCACCCCTATATATTCCTTCGGCATATATCCCTCGAGTGTCATTGGGGCTTTGCCGCGAAACCATCCTTGTGAATTAATGATCGTCGATAAACATCGAACGATTCGCGTTACACACGAAACGTGGACCGCGCGCACACACACACACATACACAGGTCCACCCACACATTGGGAATCTTGCGAATTCATTCGCAATATCCTTACTTCGCTTTCTTCGCGTCTCTTTTAGCTCGATAAGCGGGAGCCTCGAGCTTAACGCTGCGCCGAGGCCTGCGCATGTTTCTTCCTGACGTGTTTAGACCACGCTTCCCTTAAGGGAACCACTGACACACGCGGCGTTACTTCCCTCCCCGCACCCTCGCGAAGTCTCAGCCACGTCTCACCGAGATCCGAGTCCCCCTTTTTTTCTCCTCCGATACGCTCTTTCCCGAGGCTTTTTTCCCGACCTGTCGAGACGAGGGCTCCGCGATGGGAAACCGTGATAGGAAAATGAATGTAGACATTTTAGCAATTCTTTGATGGAAAAATTCATGATAGGTAAATTGTTGTGGAAATTTTAGTAATTTTTTTAGGGTGATTCTGATTTTTTATTCGCGCTATCTGCGATCCAGGATGGGGAATTGTGGTAGAAGAATAGTTATAGAATTTTTGGCAATTTTTTGACGGAAAATTATCGAAATTTTAGGTATTTTTTTTATAGAAACATTCATGAGAGAAAAAAACAATGTTAGACAAATTATTATAGAAATTTTTTTATATAGAAACATTCAGGATAGAAACAATTACGATAGAAAATGATTAGAAAAATCTCAGTATCTTTTTTAAGCGAAATGGACTTTCTAGGGAGATTAGTGATCCACGATGGGAAATTGTAATAGAAACGCTGTTATATAATTTTTTGCAACTTTTTTCGTAGATAAATTCGTGATAGAAAAATGGGTATATAAATTTTAGTAATTTTTTTGTAAAAAAATTCTTGATGGAAACAATGACGATAGAAAAATTATTATAGAAATGTCAGTTATTTTTTTTAAGCGAAACTGATTCTTTATTTAGGGAGATCAGTGATCCAAGATGGGAAATTGCAATAGAAACATTATTGTAGAATTTTCAGTAATTTTTTGTAGATAATTTTATGATAGAAAAATCGATGAACGAAAAAAATCACGATAGAAAATTTATTATAGAAATGTAAGTAATTTTTTTTAAGCGAAACTGTTTTATATTTATAGACATTAGTGATCCACGATGGAAAATTATCGTGGAAAAGTTATTATAGAATTTTGGGCCATTTTTTATGAAAAAGTTCATTAGGAAACATTATACGATTTTTAGGAATCTTTTTATAGAAAAATTCTCGATAGAAAACTTGTTAGGAATTTTAGTAATTTTTTTTAAAGTCAAAACGGATTTTTCATCTAGGGAGTTTACGGTTTCGTAAGTGTTGTACTGCTAAATTTAGTGATTTAGCGACAGACACTGCTGAATCAATATTTCAGTAGTTGCGCTGAATTTTCGTGAAAATTATGGCAGGTCAGATTTAGCAGACGAGTTAACATGATTTTTTTAAATTCCAAAAACTAATAGAATGGCAATCTAGTAATTTCTTACCAAAAAATTTAGTGATTCGGTAGTGTGATTTACTAAATTAATATGTCAGTTGATACCTTACATTTTAGGGACTATTTGTAGCAGGGAGAACTTTCGAGACGAATTAAATTGCTTTTTCATTTGGGAAAAGTATTTAAATGAGTAGTTCGGAAATTGCTTACCCCTGAGATCAGTGATTACCTAATAGAAATTACTGAACGAGCTTAGTAGCTTCCCACTGCCAAAATCGGTAATTAAATACCCAAAACTAATAAGTTCGCATTGAAATAGGTTTTTCCAAAATTGAAAAACACTTTTAGCACGTACGAATCGATATTTTCAAGTTTTAAGCGCAACTGCATTTTACTTTGTTCCTGGCGGAAATCATCAAATTTAACGATAACGATGTTCATCGTAGGCGTACAATGAGCGCCCGGGGGGCACAGCGATGAAACTCGTAATGACTGTACCTTTTTGTTTGTTCGCTTCAAGCTATACTCAATCCAAAGGCACCACCCGGAACGAAGGATGCCATCAAAAGCTTCAACTACGATTACTCTTACCATTCCATGGATGTAAGTCGAGCAAAGATATCATTGTTTACGCTAGTAAGGCAAAATAGTTAGAGACAGCACAAATTTTAGCGCTCTTTGTTCGAGACGAAAAAAATACAACGAAAAATTTACTTGATAATAAAAGCGCGAACAAAAATCTTACAAAATGTTCGGAACCTCGTGCAAAACTATACTAATTCAAGGATAAAACATTATACAAAAGCGAGGGAGCGCAAAAACATTGGTGCGTGTTTTTTATCGCAAGATGTCACGAATAAAAGTTTGATCAAAACTAATATTTCAGCCGAGCGATTCGAATTACTCGTCCCAGATCATGGTCTACAAAGACATTGGGGAGGAAATGCTCCAACATGCGTTCGAAGGTCAGTCTGCGAAATAATTTCTCTGAATTTTATGCCTAATATAACTTTATAACAATAAAGACGAATGACTCCGTTTGTTATTTCTCGACAGGATACAACGTTTGTATATTCGCGTACGGTCAAACCGGCGCCGGAAAGTCTTACACAATGATGGGCAAACAAGAAGAGGGACAGGAAGGAATTATACCCCAAATTTGCAAGGATCTCTTTCGCAAAATAAGTAAAAACTCGAGCGAGCAGCTGAAGCACTCGGTCGAGGTAAGCTACATGGAAATATATTGCGAGCGAGTTCGCGATCTTCTAAACCCGAAGAACAAAGGGAATCTTCGAGTTCGCGAGCATCCGCTGCTCGGTCCCTACGTCGAGGACCTGTCAAAACTCGCGGTGATGTCGTACGAGGACATTCACGATCTCATTGACGAAGGAAACAAGGCCAGGTAAGCAGCAACTGCAAAAACCTTAAAACGTCCAAACAAACTCAACGTCAGCTGCACACACCCGAAAAAAACTCAACACCAGCTGCACAGACCTAACCAAACTCAACGTTAACTTCACCAAACCTAAACAAACTCCGAATCAACTGCACAAACGAAAAAAAACTCAACATCAGCGGGACAAACCCAAACAAACTCAAAATCAACTGCACAATCCCAAACAAATTCGACATCGACCACACAAGCCCAAACAAGCTAAACATCAGCTGCACAACCCCAAACAAACTCAACGTTAACTCCATAACCCCTAATAAACTCAGCATCGACTGCACAAAGCCAAACGCACTCAACATCAGCTTTAGAGACCCAACCAATCTCAAGATTAACTGCACAAACTGAACATCGACTGCACAAACCCGAAGAAACTCCACATCAACTGCACATATCCAAACAAACTCCAAATCAATTGCACAACTCCGAACGAACTCAACATTAACCTGTGCAAGCTCAACATAAACTTCACGAAGCCAAACAAACTCAACATCAACTGCACAAAGCCAAACGCACTCAGCATCAGCCGCACATTCTCAAACAAACTGGACATCAACTACACAAACCCAAACAAGCTGAACATCGGCTGTGGAAACCCAAACAAATTCGACATCAACTACACAAATCCTAAACAAACTCAACATCTACCGCACAAACCCAAAGAAGCTTAACTTCAACTGCACAAAGCCCAACAACCTCAACATCAATTGCAAAATCTCGAACAACCATCTGCACACACCAAAACAGCTCGACATCAACTGCACAAACTCAAACAAGCTGAACATCACCCGCAGAAAATCCAAACAAACTCAATATCAACTGCACAAAGCCAAACGCACTCAACATCAGCTGCACAGATCCAAACAAATTCCAAATCAATTACACAAGTCCGGAACCACAATGAGCTCCGATCAGGCCTTGTTATTGGGCAGAGCGGCCTCGATATCACCAACCCACTCGGAGCTCATGATGAACGGAGTTTTCGGTGGAGAAACAATGACGCCCTGTCGTGCCATAAGAGCCTGGAAGTTGAGGCCACATGCTTTGACCCGAATGAACACTTCACCCTCGGCGAGTTGAGGCTTTCTCAGCGCCTTTGAACTCTTGATATTCCCGAAGACGTTGAGTTCGATAGCACGCACGTACTTTGACTTCTGGTGTTTTCTCGTCGCCGTTCTCCTTCAGCTTCTCGCTGTCACTATTTTCCCCGATCTTCTTCTCCTGCAAGCAATCGGTCGCGGCGGTTTTCTCGTCGATTATTTTTTTGTCGTGCTTTGTTGTCGGGTTTTTTCGTCGGTGGTGCGCCGGCCTCCTGAGGCGTTGCCCTCGACCACCGGGCTCCATTCATTGTTCTCAGCAAAAGAAACTCACCATAACACGACGAAAAAAAACTCCACTCTATCACACACTATCACACACATGGTATGAAATATTTTTCGAACGAATGTTCGAGGTTATAGCATCTGTTTTCGACCTGTCACAAAACAAACTCGGAAGGAGGCGAGCGCGGTCGGTAAAAACAGCACGATGCGAGCTGCGCGCCGCCAGTGAGAAAACAGAGGAACTAAATTCTCGGTCCGGTAAATAATATTTTGAGCTTTGTCGGTACATTTTTGCTACATTTATGTCAACATTTCAAAATGACTTTTCTCCGCCATTTGTTCATGAAAACAGATGCAACAAAGCTCAAAATGTGTGCTTTTTCGCTGTCGAGAGCACGGTTCTCGCCAAATTACAGCAAATGCGATGCAATGGTTAATAATTCACAATTTTTCGCATGGTAACCACAAACTGTAAAAAAAAAATCGAAATTTTGGAAAATGTCGAGAACCATGCTCTCGGAGCAAGCGTCCTGCATGCACACAACGAATTTCATCGAAATTGGTTGTTCCGTTTAGGAGAATTCCCATTTCAAAATTTCGAAGTGATCGGAGACGTGTGGCCCATCGTCTTAAGAGAAAACTTACGAAAATTCTCAACGGATTTTCATTGAAAGAGCGAACGTAAAATGTCACGAGCACGGGGAAGGAAAGCAAAAATACAAAAAGGAACAATTGTGAAAATTGCAGAACCGTCGCGGCGACGAATATGAACGAGACGTCGAGCAGATCCCACGCGGTATTCACGATCTTCTTTACTCAGCAAAGGCAGGACAGTACGACGGGCCTTGTAACGGAAAAAGTCAGCAAGATATCGTTGGTGGATCTGGCGGGCTCGGAGCGCGCCGATTCGACAGGCGCCAAAGGCACGAGGCTCAAGGAAGGCGCGAACATCAACAAGAGCTTGACCACGCTGGGCAAGGTCATCAGCGCCCTTGCCGAAATCGTGAGTACACAACGTTCCTGCTCGAGCGTGAAAAAAGAAAACAAAAATAGGCTAGACGAGTAATCGTTCTCGTTGCTTCTTTCCTGCTCTCGCTTGTTCTCTTGGATTCATTCCGTAGGCGGTAAGTTGAAAATTCTCCCAATAGAAGATTCACGCATAAAACGGTACTCTCGTTTTTTCCCCTCGCTCCTGGGTTCCCATACAAAACCAAACGAACCCAAGTAAATACGAAGGTCACGCGAAAATCATACACTGAGAAAAAAAAATCATTGATCCAATATCATTGGTGTTATTGAATGAAATTTCGTTGATTCAATTGTAAAATTGGTGGTGTAAATAATCGGATTTATTAATCCAAACAAAACGCTATTGACTTTGATAACATAATAAAATTAAAAGTTTTTTTTTCATTCAAAAAATATATTGTTAGCCGAGAACAATATATTATTGAAACTATCTAAAAAATTATCGCGAAAAAATTATACAGTTTTGAATGCATTTTCTGCAACGAACAAAAAAAGCGTTTCAACTCATAACACGAATATTGTTGATTCGAGTGCACAAGAAAAATTGAATTTCGCTCGTTTCATTCAGATAAAATTTCTATTGAGTAAATATGTTATTTTATTTTTTTCACCATATCCGATATTGATTTTCAAGTACATTATTCGTTGAAATATTAATATTTTACTTTGATTGAAAAATATTAAGCAAATGTCTGAATCGGTTAAAAAATTACGCGAAAATAAAATTTGTTTCTTGGGCATTTGGTTGAAAAAATTCAACCAAATCATGGCCGAGCGCCGCCGAAATTATAGGTGTGAGGAAACCCGTAGTTCTCGGAGTAACCGCTAGAAGCCGCACGCGCTCTCGTTTCTCGTAAGCGTAGCGCGAATCGAAAATCTACTTAAGGAGGTTGGAGCGATTCAGTTGAGTCAAATGACGGTTTATTCATTTTTTTTTTCAATGAACCTCAAAAAATGCATACGAGGTACAGATTTATTCTATATATGCTAATTTTTTTAAATATATAATTAAAGAGCGAAATTATGTATTTTAACATCTTTATCACGTAAAGTAGAAAAACTTTCGTGTTACTACCAACTTGAAAAAGCATAACATTATCGATGATTATTATGAAAAAACTACGACAACGAATGTTTTATACAATTCACAATGAAATTTTGAGTAATTCATAATTATGACTATTCATATTTACGTCACGAGATTATTGGCCCATGGTTTACGATGGGCAAGATGAGGATTTTCTTTTTCTAAATGTTCACAAAGGTTCAGTTTGCGTTAAACCGTCGTCAGAAATGGTTTATCTTGGTGCTAAATAACAATAAAAATTACATAACCTTTAGTTTGCAAGTCTTGCCCATCCAACCGCACGTTAAATTACACACATCAAACTATTTTTTATCTCTGGTGTTTGGTGGTGAAAAAAGTTCAAAAAATTCGTAAATACTCAGTATAGTGTAACCAATAACATGTATTTTTTAAAAATTAAATTTAACCTTGGCCTGTGGCTAAGATCAAAGTGTAGTATCCGTTCTTATTGGTTGAATATCTGATATTCTCTCCACTATTATCGCGGATGATCATTCCAATTCTCACTTTTTATTTAAGATTTCAAACAAATTGAAAAACTTACGTCTCATGGCATATTCGTTTCGATGTAGTAAAGAAATAATTCATTCTATCGATTATATTTTTGTACGAAATAAAAAAATGTAGCAACCGCTTAATTATTTCATCCATACGAGGGTGGGGTGAAAAGTTTCCGGCCTGACCAAGAGATGGTGCCACTAGGTCTAGTTTTGGAGCGGCGTCCTACAGTACCGTTCCTACCGAGCTTGTATGTACAGTTTCAGCCCAATCGCTACGTTAGTTTGCGTTTGAGAGCACATTGCGCGAGACGCTTCCGTTGTTTTCGTAAAAATGGAAAAATTGGAAAAACGTGCTGTCATCAAATACTTCCATTTGAAAGGTTTTACACGAAAACAAATAAAAGAAGAGATGGATTCAGCACTAGGAGACTCCTCCCCATCATATTCAACTATTAATCAGTGGGTTTCTGAATTTAAAATTGGTCGTGTGAGCACCTCTGACGAGCTTCGCTCAGGACGGCCCGTTGAAGTCACAACTTCAGAGATGATTGAAAAAATCCATAAAATAGTGTTGAAAGACCGCAGGTTGAAAGTGCATGAGATAGCTGAGACCTGTAGGATGTCAGCTGAACGTGTGCGAAATATTTTTCACAACCGTTTGAACATGGAAAAGCTGTGTGCAAGGTGGGTGCCGCGTTTGCTAACGCTCGACCAATCGAGCGTTTGCTAACGCTCGACGCTACCGACAATTTGGCGCTGTATAGACGTAATCCAAACGAATTTTTGCGTCGATTCATAACTGTTGATGAGACATGAGTCCACCGCTACACTCCTGAAAGTAAAGAACAGTCAAAACAGTGGGTTGGAAAAAGGGAACCAACCCCAAATAAGGCAAAAACAATTTTATCGGCAAACAAGGTTATGGCTACTGTTTTTTGGGATGCGAGAGTTATGAGAAATGTGTCAGTGTTGATGGAGATTATGTTGAAAAATAAAGCAAAAAGAAATCTTTAAATATCGTTTTTCTTGGTCAGGCCGGAAACTTTTCACCCCACCCTCGTACATCTACGGATTGTATATACAATGTTTTCAACAAAATACAATTTTATTCGAATGATAATATAGATATTCAGAGAACACAAGATATTTTCAAATAAAATAATATGTTATTTGAATCAATCGCATATTCCAATATTCCATAGTATTGTAATAATCTCACATATCGGTGGCACTCCGCGATCAGACATTTGCTTGAATTAACCAATGTATTTTTTTGATTCAATTGGTTTTTTTTCCCAGTGTACTCTTCGTCCTTCGCATTTTTTTTTTCATTTCTCCATTACCCGAAAATGGGATTTTCCGATAAGACCGCGGGGATTTTCTTCCAGGCGACGAAGAAGAAGAAGAAAGCGGACTTCATACCGTATCGAGACTCGGTGCTGACTTGGCTGCTTCGGGAGAACCTCGGCGGCAACTCCAAGACTGCGATGATAGCGGCCGTCAGTCCGGCTGACATCAACTACGACGAGACCCTGTCGACTCTTCGGTAATGAGCCACGATGCCGAGAAAACGTATCCCCCCAACCCGGCTCAAACCCAAACGAAATTTCTTCCCCGCCGATTTTTCACCCGATTGCAATCTCGCGACGAAAAATAATAATCTTGGATCGCAGATACGCGGACAGGGCGAAGCAGATTGTTTGCAAGGCGATCGTCAACGAGGATGCCAACGCGAAGCTCATACGCGAGCTCAAGGAGGAGATACAGAAGCTGCGCGAGTTGCTCAAACAGGAGGGCATCGATGTTCAAGAAGGTGAGCTGCGCTTCCCTTCGAAATTCGAACTTGAGACTGACGCGATTATCGTGATTGCGCTCTCATCATTCGCCTCGATATACGAATTGAACTTTACTCAGCGGTTGTTCCAATCTCTGGCTCACTTTTTTCACGCATCCTGAGGAATATATTATTTTTTTATTCCTCTCGTTCCAACGCACGGTCGTATATACAGGTCCGGGCACTCCGTTAAAAAATGCGTGACTCTACGTGACGCCTCAATTTGCGCATTCCACCGCGGCGCTAGTGAAGGGGAGGCACTTTTGTTTATACCGCGTTTACGGGGCATGGCATGCACGTGTGTGGTGACGATCGTATGTACGTGTGGCCTAACCTCGTTTTGGCGGGGTGATTTCGAGTGTATCGTAGCCACGGTTTTTATTCAATACGGAATAACAAAAGATGAAGGGTCTATATATTGCGATGCCGAAACGGTGCATGATTCCGGGATGCAGAAGTGGATACACAAATAACCCGGAGCACGTCTCATTATTTAAAATTCCCAATGATGACTACTGATATTTTCTACTACTTTTCTACTACTACTACTGACGAAAGGAATGCGTCCTACACGTAAATTTCGAATGTTCTCCTTTTTCGTAAACGAAAAAAAATGTAATTGGATTGAGCGATGGTTAAATCAGCATATCCATGTCAAAGACGATGAGTATCATTAACTAATGGCTCATCGCTCATATTTTCGGTTTATGCTTTTAGTTTTTGTCTTCGACTAAATATTTAGGATGTGTTAATTTTTCATCACAGCCACGTGAAGGGAAAGACGATTCGCATACGCGCATACATCGCGCTCTGTCGCACATGCCTCCGAGATAGTAGCGCTCCACGCTTTTGCGGCCAGTTCCGCAAAGAGAGGCGTCAGATAGAGGCACGCTTTGGGGTATACGGAATATACGGGAGTGCCCAGACCTGTATATACGACCGTGTTCCAACGTGCCTTGCGGGTTTTTACGTATTGCCCTTCTCAATCGAACCCTTTTCTATCAATTCCCACCTGTACTTCGCAGCTCCAGCCTAATTTCCGGCGACTAAAAAAATCGAGTATTTTCGTTCAAATTCCTGTATTCGATAGTTGCAGTGTTTAAGGCGTTACCCCCACTTGTAGCGCAAAAAGGCCTTTTTCATGAATATTTTTTAAAGAAAACTACAAAAATTTTTTAATCGATCAATATACCATCTTAAAGAACACATCTCGAAGAACTTTCAGTAATTTTTTTATTGAAAAATATTACATTGTTTAGTGGCAAATGGCCGTCAATGAAATAATGTTTTTATATACACGGTTTGCGGTGACCAACATTGCGGCGAAGTGGATCATCTGAAAAAAAAATGCGGATGGATTTAGTCAAATATAAGTATAAACTAGTCTTTGATCGAAGGATTTTAAAAAATATTCATTTTTCACAAAATGGCGGACGGTCAAAGTTAATGGTTCGATTTTAACGAAAAAAACGGCCGTTTTTTGGCTTAAAACGGCCATTTTTTTTTTCGAAAAATAAAAATCGAACGATTAAAGACTACATTTTTATGTATTAAATAAGCCTGCAAAATTTCAAGAAGATCGGTTCATTAGTGTTCGAGTAATGTTGGTCACCGACTTCAGAAATGCCATTTTGAGAAAAACGCGTTTAAAGTTTCAATTTCAGTTTACACGAAGAAAATACTTTTTTTTTGTAAACTTACATAGAGTCATCTATTCCGGGCATAAAAAAACTGCACTTCAAATTGCACTTCGAAAAAATGCAATAAAAAAAAAGATTTTTTCAAAATCGCAAGTGGGGGTAACCCCTCAAAAAGAAATTAAGGAAATATTTATTCACCATTTTTGAGACTTTGGGTATATTTTATTACTACTTTTGGCTGTTATATGATGTTTTTTAATTTTTCAGGCGGGGTATACGTTTACAACGATAAAAAAAATCGATTTCTTTTCTTTTTTCTTTGAGGGGCCTTTTTTCTTTTTTCTTTTTTACTTTTACTTTTTTCTTTTTTCTTTTTTCTTTGAGGGGGCTTTTTTCTTTGATACCAGTGTGAACGCTGAAAATTTGGGTGACATTCGGGAATTTTTTGGAAGAAAAGTCCTCAGTTAAATGTTTCGGAAAATTGAGAATATATTTGGCTACATTTGACCTATATTACATAATTTTTTCATAGAAAAATATTGAGATCCAAGCGACTTATGCGCTGCCTTCGGAGGCGCCAAAAAAAGTTCCTCCACTGCTGACATGATTGCGGCCGATGGAGTAGCCGAAACCGAAAAAGGAAAAAATGTCGTTAAACCGAAAGGTATTTCCTGTACAATGACGTAGGATTTTCGAAAAATATCAAAATCTAACAAAATGGCGTAATTATGAAAAACAAGTCTGTTTTCTTGCCTACAAAATGGTCGTTTTTTTCAATGCCAAATCGTCAATTTTCATCCAATCGAAAATATCCTACGTCATTGTAGAGTAAATATGTTCGAGAGTACTCAGTTCAAATTTAAAGAGAATCGGTTTATTAGTTTTAGAGATACGACGGAGCTAGATTTTGAAAACGTTGTCTCGAGAAAAACGCGTTTGAAGTTTATACCATGAAAAACTCTTACCTAAACTCAATCGGCAATTCCTGCACCGTACAAAATCCCTTCTGATTGCTCATCATCGTCGATTTCTTCAAGTCTTGCTTGCTTTCGATTTTTTGAAATTTTCAAAGTGGACTGGCCCCTTGAAACAAAAAGATTGAATTTTCCGAAAAATGGCTACATTTTGCAGTAAGAAAGGACTTTTTCTTAATTTCGAGAACATTTAGGGTCGTGGTTTAGACAATGAGGTTAGAAAGATTTATACCAAACTTCATCAGAATCGGTAGATTCGTTTTTTTAGCTAAACGTCATGCCAGTCTTGAAAATGCAGTTTAGGAGACCATTCAATACCCCCGCCATTTTCGAAGATCAATAAATAACAAAATACCATGTAACAACGAAAAGTGGTAATAAAACATACCCTAAGTCTCAGAAATGGTAAAGAAATGTTTTCTTAAAAAAAAATCATGAAAATCAGCAAATTTTTCCCTCGCCTAAAGGTATCTTCCCCCTTGGTATTAATATTTAGAGGTTCCCTATCGCGATTTTTTATTTCTCATGCTAATAACAGCAGAAAACTTTGCTCGCTACTTTTGAACTTTATGACTCGCCAACGGGTGCATGTACAACAATGCCCAAGGCATAGTTTTGTAAAGAATTAAACGCTCTACAAAAAAGGTCTCTTATCGTTTTATGATAAATCTTATCTTTCAAAAGTTATTCAAGGTCAAAGTTGAATGTATATTAAATTTTAAGATTTTTTCTCTTTTCTGACGAATCTATCAGACTTATCACAACATATCATAGCACCTTTTTTGTAGATCGTTTCATTTGCTATAAAATCCCGCCATTGAATAATTAAACAAAAATAATAGTGGCATAGTTAACGGCTTTACAAATTCATTGTTTGGAAAAAAGTTGCTATTTCCGTGAAATTAAGGGGGAATATACCTTTGTCAGGGCAAAATCAAGGGTCATTTTTGACAATTTATTTAACAAAAACAAAACAATATTTTTAAATTCGATTTTTTATACATGTTAGTACAAGTCTTAAGGGAAAATAATATTTAAAAAAAATTCTTTTATAACAGAATGGCGGCGTAGTAGTCGAAAGAAAATTCCTTTTTTTCATAGTCCTCTACGGGCATATTCGCACAGATCATAATTTTCAAGCTCGAACAAAAAACGAAAAATATTTTGAAAGTAGATATAAAAAACTAGTCCAATACGTAGGGGTTTTTCAAAATATTGATTTTAAAAAACTGGCGCTAATATGAAGAAAAAAAATCGTTAAAAAATCGGTCGAATATCGATCGTAAAATTTTTAAATGTCAACTTATCGAAAACCTCCTACGTACTGGACAAGAAAATGTTGTGAAGAAGCTACAGTCAAAATTTCAAGTCAATCGATTGAAAACTCGAGGCGCTAGGCATACGCCCGTGACTAAAAACATAGTTTCGAGAAAAACGCGTTTAAAGTTTCAAGTGTTGTAAAATCATGGAAATTTCGTGTTTACCTTTAATCGGCGATGCCTGGACCATACAATTGTCCTTCTAATTCAACATTTTGGGATGGTGAGGAACCTTTTAAGCCAATAAAAAAATTCAAAAAAAAACTTATAAAGGTATATTCCCCCTTAATTGTAATAATAACCAAAAATATAAATAAAAAGATGGCAATTTTTGTTGAGTTTTATGAATGAATATGTTGATGAAAAAACTGCCCGGAGGCAGGAACAACCCGTCTTTACTCGAGGAATTCATCGTCGAGTTGGTAGGCTAGCATTATTGTCTGAATTTTTCGTCCCCAAACAGTAACTACGGATTTACTATATATATATATATATATTACTTTAATATATATTTACTTTTAATATATATATTAAAGTATATATATTAATATATACTTATATATACTTTATATATATATATATATATATATATATATATATATAAAGTATATATATTAATATATACTTTAATATATATACTTTACTTTAATATATTTTATTTTAATATTTATGAAAATATATATATATATATATATATATATATATATATATATATATATATATATATATATATATATATATGCATGTTTAATGTGTATATAAGCAATATATTATACATAATGCTAATATATTGATAATCATAATATTTGTTATATATGAGTTTCGTATACCAAATGAGGCAACAACTATTGGCAGTAGATATATTTTCCAACCTATCAGACTTGAGAGAAAACTTTTCGTTTGGGAATCAAAATTTAGAATCGATGAAAAAAACGGTGCAAAGACTCAAATTTTCTTCGAGAGGTGGTTTTCCCACTTAAAGCCGTTTTTATGCCAATAAAAAAAAATACGTGTCCGATAGTTTTCGATGCGTTATCGCATAGCGTGTGTAAAAAAAAAACTATTTGTACATCTCACACGAAACTATCGTTAATTTGGCATTATCGTGTTCGTTTTTGGTTCGTGTTTTCCCAAGATTTTTGCAAACAGACACCATGTATATTTAGGACAAACTATCGAACACAGAAACTTCATAAAGCATTACATTTTTTTCAAAGGATAATTTGAAAAAGAAAACGACGTCTACGAATACGTTTTAAATCCACTGTATATGAGTTTCGATAAAATCGAAGGCGGACACTCAAGTGATGTTCGTTGTAAGTCTGGTAGGTTAGGAAATATTTCCACTGCTAATGGTTGTTGCTTCACCCGGTATATACGTATATAGGGTGTTCTGTGATGAATGGATAATCCATTTCAGTTTAGTAAAAGTCCCACGGTTTTCGAGATGAAAATTATCTGCTTTTGGTTTTCCGCATGCCATTTCTACAAATGATAACTTTTTTTGACCCGGTTTAAAAAAAAAACTCTTGGTTATTCGTTTTATGTAGTAAAGCCTTCTTTTTAACCTTAAATGTTGAGGAAACTTCATGGAGAAAGACCTTATGCAGAATTTTCATACAAACCAATTCGAACGTCTGACTCTGATAGCCTGCGGTGTGAAAAAAAATATACCACGCATATCGTGCCGATTACTTGAAAAAGTTGCTCAGTTATTGTCGATTCATATCATTTGTAGAAATGGCATGCGAAAAACCAAAAGCAGGTGATTTTTTGGGTGGGGGGAAAAATGTCGAACGATCGATATGCCGATGGGCCAAAATGTCGAATTCGAAAATGACGAATGTTCGAATATAGATAGATCAATCTTACTAGAGCCTGTGAAGTCGAAAATAACAATTACGAATATGAACATCTCGGAAGTTGATATATAGCGAAAAACAAAAATCAGATTTAATAAAATATCGAAAAACATAAAATCGATGTGCCTGTATGCATAACACCAAATAATTCGAGACGACAATTCTCCGAATTAAAAAAATGGCGATGGTTCACAATGCAGAAAATCATTAAAGCGAACGGCCAAAAAGTCGAGTGGTTGAAATCGCGGAGGGTCAAAATGTAGAACGGCCCGAATGGCGAATCGAGCAATACGTCACTTGCGCCTCAGAGTGAAGCTGCGAGATGGCGCTGGCAGTCTGTAGGCTAAAATATCATAAGACAGTCATCCCACGTGACGGGCCCCACCACGTTCGCCATTTCGGCCGTTCGACCTTTCGGCGTTCTACATTTCGGGCCATCGACATTTTGCGTTTCGATATATTGCTTTTCGCCATAGACGGTATTACGCATATTAGGCACTCGCTATTTTCTGTTTCGGAGATATGGGTGTTCTACATTTTTCGATTCTGTATTTTTATGTTCCGAATTTCAGACAATCTGAATATTCGTTTTCGAATAAATTACCTCTCCAATAAATAATCGTTCGATTTATAGTCATTCGATTTTTTTATCAGTCGAAAGATAAAATTTCGAATGATTTAACCTTCGTTATTTTGAGAGTTCATAATTCTGTCGTTTCGAAATGTTTGTCGTTCTATATTTGGTCATTCGACATTTTTACCCCCACCCGATTTTTTTTTTTCAAAAAATAACATAAAGCCCAAAATCTCGAAAATCATGGTACTTTTACCAAACTGAAATTCCAGCATATGGTAGGATAAGATCTGACCTATCGACAGTTGCAGGATTATTCATTCATAATAGGTAATCCTGAATATATAAATGTATGTCGATTTATGTATATAACTTATTATGTAACTTGTATATACTTATAATTTTATAATATAACATACAGTTGTCTATTAGTTAGTTTATATATATATATATATATATATATATATATATATATATGTATGTATATATATTAGGTGTAGTAAAAAGAAATCCATTATTTTCGCATGAAATTAAAAGCAAAAATAATGTATTTCTTTTCACTACACCTGATATACACTAGGCAAAAGAATTAAAGGATATTGAAAAAGTCCGTCAATTTTAGGGTCGTTTTCAAATAGCTGTAACTCCTCGAAAAATGGTCGTACAGCAAAATAAAAAAAAGCGAATTGAAGGCGTGAATCTCTAGTTTTGAGATCTTGAGCTCAAAAATTTTTCGCATTGGGCAATTTTTAGTAGCCATCAAAAACCAAAGTAAAAAAAAATTTCAAAATTTTTGCTCATCTTTTAGTCTGCACGGACTTTAATTAATTTTTTTTTTCATTAAACAAAAATTTGTTCACGTTGTTCAACGATCAACATTTTTTAGCACCGGAAGTTCGGATCAGTGCCAAAAAAAATTGGCGGACTTTTTTAATATCCTTTAATTCTTTGGCCTAGTGTATATAAACCCAAACGTACCTTCATATTTTACTCGCTAATAAACTATAAAGGTATGTTTTATTAAAAGGAACCTCGCTAATAATACAAACACACATACCTTTATATTTTGAATGTTATTTCATTAGCTTCGTATAATTTGTACATAGATAAAACGAAACTGATTAAAACAATATTAATCTATATAATTTGGAAAATATTAATTAAATTTATCAACTAAATATCAATATTAATCTATGAAATGAAAAAAAATATTAATAAAATGTATGAATCGAATATTAATATTGATTTATAAAATTTAAAAAATATTGATTCAATTCATAAATCAAATATTAATATCGATATATAAAATTTAAAAAAATGAATCAAATTTATTGATAAACCCTAGAATGGCACACTGCGGTACATTCGTGCCCCACGAATTTTGTAAAAGTACTCAATTTTACCAATTAAACATTTTCTTTTTCCTTCGGATCAAACATTGACACACTTTTCGAATTTTCTGAAATTTTTAAATGGTACCATCGTCTTCCCGGATAAAAGACGAAGAAAACCACGTGCTTCCAAAAATGTCATTCGCTATTTATAACCCGGATAATCGGTTCCAACGCGTGAGGTACATTTGTGTGTGATTTTAGAAGGCAAAAAAATAAGTACCATTCTAGGGTTAAATATTGATATTAATTAATAAAATTAAAAAAACACTCATCAATGAATTTCTTATTATGTCGATGAATTTATAGATAATACGAAACTAACAAACAAAAATAAAAAATATAAAGATATTCGTGTGCGTATTACTAGTGAGGTCACTGGTAAACT
Source organism: Ophion slaviceki (assembly GCA_944452715.1). Classification (NCBI taxonomy): domain Eukaryota; kingdom Metazoa; phylum Arthropoda; class Insecta; order Hymenoptera; family Ichneumonidae; genus Ophion; species Ophion slaviceki. The sequence goes on from OX101787.1 coordinate 3,179,481, forward strand.
AGGATAGTAACCAGTGAGTGATTTTTTGGCGATGATGAATTTGGGGATGACGTCTCGTGCCTCAATGCCTCGTTCGTTAATTATATATCGTCCGACTGATTATGACAGCATATGAGAAACGATATGAGATTTATTTGCGCAAAACATTCTTTGTATCTTTCGTATATCGTGGAGGACACGGATTGTCGCGAATGTTTCGAGAAACATCTTTCTCTCCCTCGTCCTTTTTACGAAAGTAAGCAAACAAGAGGGAACGATCGTCCGAAGGAGAAACGATTTTACGAGCTTATTCTCCCGAGACTGATCATAACTGCCACTCACATTGTGATGTTGTTTTTCTTTCTCTGTGCCCCGACCACGTTGTCCTCGACGTAGGGCCGGATGGCAAAGTCTCTTATGAAAAGAAAGAATCTAGTAAGTAGAAAGGCACAAATCGAAGGGAATGCGAATCATTTTTTTTTGCTGGCCGTCACGTGCAAAGAAAAAAAACAAACAATACGCCTCGCAAAAAAAAACCACGAGGAATAACGCATTTTTTGCAGTACTTCTTCGCATATTGTTAACGTGCGATTTTCACTTTGAGTTTCTTCGCCTCGTACTTTTGTGTATTAAGGCGTTACCCCCACTTGTAGCGCAAAAAAGGCCTTTTTCATGAATTTTTTTAAAGAAAACTACAAAACTTTTTTAATCGATCAATATACCATCTTAAAGAACACATCTTGAAGAACTTTCGGTAATTTTTTTATTGAAAAATATTACATTGTTTAGTGGCAAATGGCCGTCAATGAAATAATGTTTTTATATACACGGTTTGCGGTGACCAACATTGCGGCGAAGTGGATCATCTGAAAAAAAAAAATGCGGATGGATTTAGTCAAATATAAGTATAAACTAGTCTTTAATCGAAGGATTTTAAAAAATATTCATTTTTCACAAAATGGCGGACAGTCAAAGTTAATGGTTCGATTTTAACGAAAAAAAAAACGGCCGTTTTTTGGCTATAAAACGGCCATTTTTTTTCGAAAAAAAAAATCGAACGATTAAAGACTACATTTTTATGTATTAAATAAGCCTGCAAATTTTCAAGAAGATCGGTTCATTAACTGTTCGAGTAATGTTGGTCACCGACTTCAGAAATGCCATTTTGAGAAAAACGCGTTTAAAGTTTCAATTTCAGTTTACACGAAGAAAATATTTTTTTTTCTAAACTTACATAGAGTCATCTATTCCGGGCATAAAAAAAACTGCACTTCAAATTGCATTTCAAAAAAATGCAATAAAAAAAATCGATTTTTTCAAAATCGCAAGTGGGGGTAACCCCTTAAGGCCTTAGGCCACAGTAACGGGTATAAAATCATGTGCGAATTTAACAATTTTTTTTTCGTATAAAAAATGCTTCACCCGTGAAATTAATTACACATCTATTTATTATGAATGTTGAACTTAGGAAGTGAATTTTCAGTGAAAAATTTCGTTATAACTGCTCATAAACTGCTCATAAAATGAAAAGTTTTCGATTAATCAGAAATTCCGTACGTACTTCTCTGCGAAATGCAATTGGGAATATAAATTTCAAATTTGAAGTAAATCGAGTGAAAATTGTTGAAGTTATTTGTCACGCCAATTGGAAAAAAGCTGTTTCGAGTTGTCGGCCATTTTGTACATCGAAAAAAAATATATATACATTTTCCAACAGCTTGACATTCATACTAAATAAATGTGTAATTAATTTTATGAGCGAATCACTTTTTCACACGAAAAAAAAATTGTTAAATTCGCACATGATTTTATACCCGTTACTGTCGCCTAAGACCTTAAGTTTCTTCGATTTTTTTCTTCCTTTTTGTTAACGTTGAAAAATTTCGTTCGTCGGCTTCTCGTTCTGTCGGAGCTTTCGCCTCGTTGATGCCGAGCTTTTGACCACACGTTACAAAATTTTTATATACCAAATGACACAAAAAAAAACGTCAATAAAATGACCAAAAAAAGAAAGAAGAAGAAAACACGTAAATCCACGTGTCAGGTTTTTATTTTGCATGGCAGAGAAACGAACACGTAAGCCGCAAACTATACGAATAGCGTGCAACAGTTGAGCAGCACTCGATAACTGGCTTTCGATGTGATTACCGATAAGGCCTCTTATTTGTCTCTATTTGTTTTAAGGAGCTACGTCTACCTAGAGGCCCGAAAAGGCCAAGATCCGATTTTTTTTCTGGAAAACGGTTGGTGAAGAAGGAACGCGTTTTTTTTAAGGGAAGGGTAGGGGTTTCAGCGTGAAAAAAAAACACTTTTTTGCGCATTTTTTTCATCTATACGGATAGAGTAAATTTGTTGAAACGTTTTGTACATTGTTAAGTGTCATTTCAAGAACATTCCGTGAAATTTTTACGCGAAAATATCCACAAACAAGCCGGTGACGAAGCTTTTCCAAGAACGCCTTTGGAAAAACACGATTTGCGGTGTTCACTGCATCTCAGCTAGAAATTATCTGAAATCAAGTACCATTAAAATGTAGTCAAAGTATCATCAGATCTTCCCCTCCCCCCAACGGGCTTTGATAATTTTTTTTTCATTTCTAAATTTTTGGTGCTCATGTAAAGTGAAAAGTCCTTTTTCTCACGAAAAATTCCGCCATTTTGGGGGTGGAAAACCCCCTCAATGTAAAAAAAATCTCAAACTAACCGTCGGGGGGAGGTATTTTATATGTAGAAAGTGTGTACCAAGTTTGAAATAAATCGGTCATGTAGTTTTCAATTGGCAGTGGACACGGACTTTGAAAAAGTGGTTTCGAGAAAAACGCGTTTGAAGTTTAGAGAAGTCGGAGCTACGGTGTTAGAGGAGCGGGACTAAATAGTCAATAACTTCGAGAGTTTTGCTCTGATTGACTTGACATTTTGGGATTATATTCTTGAAATGTTTAACGGAGACTTTGTCCTTGGAGTGCCATATTTCAGGTGTTTACATTTTATTTTTTTTAAAGGAACCGAGTAAAGCTTTTTGAGTGCGGTTTTTTTCTTGCTTTTATTCATGATATACAGAACGTTAAAAAATTTTTTTTTTTTAAAAAAAACCAAAATGGCGGCCGTTGCAGCTCCGCGAAAACAGGTCCTCAAATCGCGGGAGGTAAATGGCTGACATCACTGCCCCCTCTTTGTTGATCTGAAACTCAAATTCAAAGCATATTATCAATCTGTGACCCTTTGGTCATGGAATGACGGATGGGTTATTCGTTTAGTACAAATTTCGGAAAATGGCGGCAATTTAAAAAAAAATCGAATTTTCGCGTTTTTTTTCGCATAAAAAGATAAATAATAAATGCAAAAATGTATCTATCGAAAAAACGATCCGTCATTCCGTGAAGACATATTTTCTGAGTATGCTCTCCAAATTTCAGGTCGATATGTTAATTACAGCGGTCAGGAGAATGTCAGCCATTTTTAAAAACGTGTTTTCGAGAAAAACGCGTTTAAAGTTTTGTAATGTGTTTACACAAATGTGCTTATAATTACCGCTAATCGGCAATGCCTGGTCCATAGAGGCATCCCTCCTCTTCTTCTAGCTGCTCATGTTGAGCTCAAATTGATTTTTGGAAAATTTCAAGGACAAAGTCTCCCTTAACTATAAGAAAAGACAAAAAAAAATCGATTTTTCAAAAGTGCAAACCCCTAACCTCCCCTTAACGCGACGCTACATATATCGAGAGACTTTTAAAAAAGTCGACAAAAACATGGCCTCGAAAAATCGAAAAACATTTTTTTCGCGACGTTTGGCGGTGGACACTCTCCAGCTTAAACGGTCCATCTGAAATCTAAAAACCAAACGAGTTAATCGAGTTGACAATAAATACGAGTCGTTGACGATCGTCGATTATCAAAAACATTTTTTTTTTTGACAGCGTGGCCACGAATTGAAACTCAAGCTTACAAAATCTATGAAAAAACTCGTCATTTTTACGTAAGCCTTAAAAAATGAAAATCGATTTGAAAAAAGGTAGATCGTCAACGTCCTTTAAGGTAATTCTATCGCGAGGCTTCAATCCATAGGATTTTCATATTTTTTTTTTGAGCTTCACTAAATATATTAATAATCGTCTCTGTAAAATTTCAGGGTCGGTTATCGACCTAATTACAGAGAAAAAAAAACATTAAAATTGCGTATTTTTGTGAAGGAATTCCGAGACGCATGCAAAAACCCAATTTCCGGTCGCTACAAAAGTGTGTACAATAGTGGGAATCCGTCAGATTCTTAAAAATAATCAGATTTACATACTCAACACTTGTAGTAATCCAATGCTCTCTGAAAAAATTACGCTTATTGACCTAATTTTGATGTAATATCAAGTTTAATTCGAACTTCCGGTATTGGATTTATTACCACTTGCTACGATAAAGAGACGCGACAGCAAGGCAACAGCTGACTGTAGTCCTAACCTCATCTCACTCATTCGAATTTCCACACATGTTTCATTTTCAACCGACACATTTCGCCGACACAAATTTTCCACGCTTTTTACCAGTCGTGGCCCGAATACAATGCTTTATATTTCCCGCACCTGACATTGTTTGGACAGATCGACGTTGAAAAGCACGGAGGCTAAACTCGCCTGGTTGAGTAAAAAGAGACGGGGATGGGACCAATGTTGCCAAATATCAAACCTAGAAATACTGCGCGAATCGTTGGAATAACTATTTTTTCATTTTTCTAATTAGATATGAACATTCACGAAACAGTTTAGACATGGAAAATTTTAGTTATTACATAAAATTTAAATTTTAAATTCAAATAAAAATATAAATTGTACAAGTGTCAAGTATGATCAGTATGACTAGTGTGAAGCGATAGGATTACCTTAAATGTTTCTCATCGTATGTCCTGTCAATTTGGGAACAATCCATCGAGTGGCTCTCGAGATATTATGTCCACAGACTTTCAAAACGGTGTTTCGAGAAAAACGCGTTTAAGGGGCCAGTCCACTTTGGAGCCACGAAGAAGCCTATTTTCGCGATTTTTTTGAGGATTTTATAAAAGATATGAATATAAAAGTTGTTGGGCTTGATAAATAAAGTCTTGAAATACATTAAAAAAAATTTAATTCATTTTTATTCATTTTTAAGTACAAAAAGTATAGTTTATGGATGTATGGCAACTAAGTTATTTACTACTGTTCGAATTGAAACTCACTGATATTGTAAAGGAAAATATCGAGAACTTTTTGAGATTAAAAAAAAAACAAAATTTGCCCACGTGAATGCTGAGATAAACGAATTCAAAGTTGGGTCATTTAACACGGGGAACATAGGACTGTACGTCCAAAATTCCCTTTACATTGGCAAAAAAGGTATTTCCGGAGTACTCTTTTGTAAAAAAAACTTTTGTGCGGTATCGCTGTAATATGCATGATACGTTAAAAAAAAAAATCGACATGTGCCCATATATTTTGCGAGATATTGCGAGTTAAATGGGATCGTTTTCGTATTTCTTTAGCTCGTATGTCGTAACCACGACAACGTCAGGGAAAACGTACATCAAATCAGCAACTAAATTTGCAGTTAAAAATTGAAAATTCTTCTTTCTGTACCGCATGTTTTACTTTGAGCTGTGGTAAATCTCCTTTTCAGCTTCAATGAATACTACAATTATTTTATTTAGTCTTTAAATGCGATTTTTGCAAATTGCATAATCAGTTCTGCAGTAGCTGCCATACATCCTTAACATAACGCCTCAAAAATAGGTGGGCTAGGTAGCTCCATCGCAACTCGGCAACGACTTGTCTGAAACAAAAAAATCCAAGTCCATTAGATTCAGTATGACACCAGCTACAAAATGACCCTCGGATATAAAGTTTTATCAAAAAATTAAAAAATGGCAGATGAACGGAAAAAGTAAAAAACAACGCGTTTTTTCGCAATTTTTCGCAAAAAAAAGAGTAAAAATCAAAATTTTTAAACCATCGGGGTTCGTCAATTCTTGCTCGTTTTCGATTTTTTGAAATTTTCAAAGTGGCCTGGCCCCTTAAAGTTTGAAGTACGATGCTGCAACGGTGCTCGTTCAATTTTAGGAATACTTCACCGAAATTTTTAGGGAATATACAGGGTGTCCTGCTATGAATGGATAATCCCGCAACTGTCGATAGGTCAGATCAAGTCCTGCTATCTGCTGGAATTTAGTACAGTAAAAGTCCCACGGTTTTCGAGATTGTGGGCTTTGTGTTATTTAAAAAAAAATTTACGTAGTAAATTTTTCGTACTCCGCAGGCTATCAAAGTCAGATGTTCGAATTGGCATGAAAATTCTGCGTAAGATCTTTTTTCATAAAGTTTCCATAACATTCGAGGAATCGTCACAGGGTAACGGGTCGAAAAGTAGCTGATATACGCGATTTTTTTTTCGATTGTTAAAATACGCTGATCAGTCTGATTTTTTCATGTCAAATTAAAGCACTCATGAAGAAAAGAAAATACATTTTTTAACGTTTATTTTTATTTTTGTTTACATTTTTTTAACGGTTGAAAGTATCTAAAATATTCTAAATATTCTCTGTCTAAATATTCTCCGAAACAAAATGTGTAAAAAGATTATTAATCAGTATAAAAGCCGCTATCTTGCTGTAGAGATTTTTTCAAAATAAAAATTGACAAAATGACGGCGCTTTAAAAAACAAGTATCGAATTTAACTCCTTTTTTGTCAGTTTTTTGTTAAAAAAAATATGCAGATTTAAAAAAAAGCTTCCATAGCAAGATAAAGAATGGTGGAAGAATGTCGTGTCGAGAATTGAGACGGATAGCTTGAAAACTCTTCCATTGAGAGTGTACACTTTTTTTAAAAACAACATTTCGAGAAAAACGCGTTTGAAGTTTCGAGTGTGAGATATTTCATATAAATTTTCTACTTAAGTTTATGGAGGTATATGATCAGCATGTTTATAACCGTCTATACTATCGGATAATGCAAAAAATCGATTTTCTGAAAATTGTACACTGTGATGATGCCTTAAGGTTGAAAAGAAGACTTTTCTAGAGAAAATAAATAACCAAGAGTCCACCACCTCGAAGAGACCACAGTCGAACCTCGATATAACGCATCTCTGGGGAAGTTCATTATTTCGAGTTTTCGTTATATTGAGGTCTCGTTATGTCGGAGTCATGTTGTTTAAAATGCTCTTTAGAAAAATATATTCGTACTATAAATATAGGGATATTTTTTAAAGAAAGAAAGGTTCAAATTAGAACAATTTTTACGAGCAATTAGCAATTAGAGCATAATGTGGATTATGACGTCGTTGTAACAAGGTTTCGGGTGTCTATCGGTCAGCAATGGACAAATCTTCGTTATATCGAGGTTCGTATTAAAAAAATTCTGTATTAAAAAAAAAAAACCGGGACGAAAAAGTTTTTTGTAGAAATGGCACGCGAAACACCAAACGCAGATGATTTTTATCTCGAAAACCGTGGGACTTTTTCTAAACTGAAATTCCAGCATATAGTAGGACGGGGCCGGGTTGAAATTCCAAATTTTGAATGCTTCTACGGTTTAAAAATCCGAGTTTTAATATTCCGAAGTTCAAGATGCGGCCGCGTTGATATTCCGAAGTTTGCATTATCAGAACGCTCAAAACTCCGAAAGAATACTACCCCGAAAGATGAAAACTCGGAAAGAATTTAACACGAAAGACCAAAACTCCGAAAATCTGAACACCGTCAAAATAATTCGGCTATGGTTTTAAAAGTTTCAAAATTTTCAATAAATCGACGAATTATTTCAAGAATTTTGTTATTTATTAAGAAGTGATTTTACGTCAATTTTGTAATTTGTCTAGACAATGTTATACGTTCTACATAATTTCCAGTCAACTGTGTAGACTTTCGCAACTTCGAAATTCCGAACTTTGAATGCGGCGACGATTTAAAATTTCCAATTTTAATGTTCCGAAATTATAAAGTTCGCCAAGATCATGCCAGCGAAAGTCTACACAGTTGACTGTAAATGATGTAGAACGTATAACATTGTCTAGACAAATTTCAAAATTGACGCAAAATCACTTCTCAATAAAAAAAAATTCTTCAAATAATTCGTCGATTTATTGAAAATTTTGAAACTTTTAAAACTTCCATAGCCGAATTATTTTGACGGTGTTGAGATTTTCGGAGTTTTGGTCTTTCGTGGAAAATTCTTTCGGAGTTTTGAGCGTTCCGATAATTCAAAGTTCGGAATTTCAACCCGGCCCCAGTAAGACCATGATCTGACCTATCGACAGTTGCATAATTATCCATTCACAATACGCCACCCAGCAGCTAAGCGGTATCGAATAAAAATATTTTGTAAAAATGCCATTTTTTTAACCAACTAGGTAGATGTAGCCCGTTAAAAATCAACTTGTCTCGTCACCGAGAACATGAAAATCAATGAGAGACGTAGGAAAAAAACGGACTACCGGAAGTATCAACTCGTATTTTTCATTCCAGGAGACGATCCGGTCATCATAAAATCCACGAAGCGCGAGGAGGACGTGAAGGAATCGCGACAGAGAATTCCGTCGCATCCGACCTCGACGTTCGCCGAGGACGCGGTTGATCAACTCCAAGCCTCGGAAAAACTCATAGCCGGTGAGCACCAGATTTTTGTCTTCCAAAGAAAAAAAAAACATCTTCTGTGGCGGGTAGTAGCAAGCAGGGTTGCGAAATTTGTAATGAAAAAATAATGCATTATTCGTTACTTTTTAAAGGCTTTTTAAAAAAATAGGCTTCTTGGGGATTTTTTTTTTTTTTTCAGAAAAACTACAAAATAAATCGCGATTACAAAAAAGGGTGTTTATCATATATACCAGTGACTGTATACAATAATTTTTTTGAAGCGATTCATTTCAAAATGGCGGCTGTGCAGCGTTTATCTCAAAACTGCATTTTTTAAGTTGGCCGGAAACATAACTCAGACAATTTTCAACCGATTCACTTGAAATGTTGAATATATCTCGAAAAATACATTGTCTATGGAAGTACGTAGGATTTTTTTTTTATACTGCATAGTTCATTTGTCGTTAACAATTATCTGACGATTTTTTAGGTAAATTTTTCACTTTCCAAAAACTAATTATCAATTAATTAAATTTGAGTTAATTAATTATTAATTACTAAAAAATTAAAAACAATTATCTAACGATATTTAGGCAAATTATTCACTTTCCAAAAATTTGTCGGTCCAAAAAAAATCGGTTGAAAATTGTCTGAGTTAAGTTACCGGCCAACTTAAAAAAATGCAGTTTTGAGATAAAAGCTGCCATTTTGAAATTAATCGCTTCAAAAAAATTATTGAATACAGTCACTGATTTGTATGATAAACACCCTTTTTTGTAATCTCGATTTATATTGTAGTTTTTCTGGAAAAAAAAATCCCAAAAAGCCTATGTTTTCAGCCTCTAGGCTTGAGGCCTTAATGGGCAATGAAAAAATATTTCATTCCCCATTACATTACATTCAGTAATGTAAAAAAATTCCATTACTCATTACATTATATTTTGTAATGTAAACAATTTCCGTTTCTCATTACATTGGATTGTGTAATGTAGAAAATGTCCATTGCTCATTACATTATATATATTATGTATTGTAAAAAATTTCCATTGCTCGTTACATTGGAATTTGTAATGTAAAAAAATTTCCATTGCTCATTACTTTACATTTTGTAATGTGAAACATTTTCGTTACAAAATGCAATGTAATACGCAATGACAAAAAATGTCATTACAAATTACATTGTAATGGGTAATGGACATTTTTTTTAAATACAAAGTCCAATGTAATGGGTAATGGAATTTTTTTACATTACAAATTTTAACGTAATGAGTAATGGAATTTTTTGACATTACAAAATATAATGGGAAACGAATAATCATCCCCATTACATTGCAATGAGTAATGGAGATTTTTTACATCGCGTTACATTAGTAACGTGAAAAAATTCCATGGCTCATTACATTACATTTTTTAACGTAAAGAAAATCCATTACTCGTTATATTGGACATCGAACATCGAATCGTTACATTGTACAACGTTACTCGTTACATTGAATTAAATTTTGTGATGTAAAAAAATTTAATTACTCATTACATTGGAATTTGTAATGTAAAAAAAATCAATTGCCCATTACATTGGACTTTGTAATGTAAAAAAATTCCAATGTAATGAGTAATTAAATTTTTTCACATTACAAAATCCAATGTAACGAGTAATGGCAATTGTTTGCATTACAGAATGGAATGTAACGAGTAATGGCAATTGTTTGCATTACAGAATGGAATATAATGAGTAATGGCAATTTGTTCCATTACAGAATGGAATATAATGAGCAATGGAAATTTGTTACATTACCGAACATAATGTAATGGGTAATGACATTTTTTTTTCATTACAAAATATGAAGCAATGATTAATGAAAACGCTCAATGCATTACAAAAAGCAACGCATTATTTTCAACCCTGGTTTAACCCTGGCAAGTTGCTAAAACGGATACTAATCGATGTAACGCGAGTGTAGAATTGAACGAGACTTGGGAGGAGAAGCTCAAGCGTACCGAGTCCATCCGGCTGCAGCGCGAAGCCGTTTTCGCCGAGATGGGAGTGGCGGTGAAGGAGGACGGCGTCACCGTCGGCGTATTCTCGCCCAAGAAGACTCCCCATCTCGTGAATCTCAACGAGGATCCCCTCATGTCCGAGTGCCTGATTTATTACATCAAGGATGGCTTCACCAGGATCGGCTCGGCGGATGCCAATATTCCACAGGACATACAGCTATGCGGTCCTTACATACTGAGCGAGCATTGCGTCTTCGAGAATCACGAGGGCGTCATCACTCTTATGCCGAAAAAGGCCGCCCTCATTTACGTAAACGGACGCGAAATTTCCGAACCCATCGTACTCAAGACTGGGTCGAGAGTCATACTGGGAAAAAATCACGTATTCAGGTTCAATCATCCTGATCAGGGTGAGTTTGCGCATTTCTTCGCTTTGAAGACTTCGCACGGACTATTGGGAACGAAAAAGATTGAAAAAACGCACGAGCGGAATACGCAGATTTATCTTGAGCTGGAACTAAACCCAAACAAACCCAAACTAATTTGAAAATACTTCTGAAAATACCAACTTGTTTTTTGAGAATCTTTTTTTTTTCATTCGACAATGTCTCGTCGTATTTTTGCCACAGTGGGGATTTTTACGCCTCGTCGAACTCACGAGGTATTTTCATGCCTCGTCGAACTTACGGCACGTTGGCGTTAATTTTTATTCGGATTTTTTCCTTCGTTTTGAAAACTTCGGACTCGTGGGAGGAAAAAAATGTGAAAATCGTACGAGCGGAATAAGCAGATTTGTTTCACACTGAAACACGGTCGTATATACAGGTCCGGGCACTCCGTTAAAAAATGCGTGACTCTACGTGACGCCTCAATTTGCGCATTCCACCGCGGCGCTAGTGAAGGGGAGGCACTTTTGTTTATACCGCGTTTACGGGGCATGGCATGCACGTGTGTGGTGACGGTCGTATGTACGTGTGGCCTAACCTCGTTTTGGCGGGGTGATTTCGAGTGTATCGTAGCCACGGTTTTTATTCAATACGGAATAACAAAAGATGAAGGGTCTATATATTGCGATGCCGAAACGGTGCATGATTCCGGGATGCAGAAGTGGATACACAAATAACCCGGAGCACGTCTCATTATTTAAAATTCCCAATGATGACTACTGATATTTTCTACTACTTTTCTACTACTACTACTGACGAAAGGAATGCGTCCTACACGTAAATTTCGAATGTTCTCCTTTTTCGTAAACGAAAAAAAATGTAATTGGATTGAGCGATGGTTAAATCAGCATATCCATGTCAAAGACGATGAGTATCATTAACTAATGGCTCATCGCTCATATTTTCGGTTTATGCTTTTAGTTTTTGTCTTCGAATAAATATTTAGGATGTGTTGATTTTTCATCACAGCCACGTGAAGGGAAAGACAATTCGCATACGCGCATACATCGCGCTCTGTCGCACATGCCTCCGAGATAGTAGCGCTCCACGCTTTTGCGGCCAGTTCCGCAAAGAGAGGCGTCAGATAGAGGCACGCTTTGGGGTATACGGAATATACGGGAGTGCCCAGACCTGTATATACGACCGTGCACTGAAACTAACCCCGAACAAACCCAAACAAATTAGAAAATACTGCTGAAAAGACCAACTCGTTTTTTAGCAGCTAGTTTTCGGGAAGAATCTTTCTTTTTTTTACTCGACAATGTCTCGTCATATTTTTGCTACAGTTGGGAAAAAATGCCTCGTCGAACTTTTTTCTTCGTTCCGAAAACTTCAGGCTCTTGGGAAAAAAGAGATTGAAAAACGCGTGGGTGAACCACGCGGATTTATTTTGAAATGGAACTAACCCCAAACAAACCTACACAAATTGGAAAATACTACTGAAAAGCGGAACTTGTTTTTTAGGAGCTTGTTTTCGGGAAGGATCATTTTTTTTTACTTCGAACAAATTCCGTCATATTTTTCATACTTGGGAAAAAATGCCTCGACAAAGCACGAAAATTGCTGCACGTTGTCGTTATAAATTTTGATTTGGATTTTTTTTTCGATTCGAAGACTGTACGGACTCTTGGGAAAAAATATCGAGTAACGTGCAAGTGGAAAACGCAGATTAATTTTGAACTGTGACTAACCCCAATCAAATATAAACAAATTAGAAATACTACTGAAAATACGAAATGACTTTTTAGGAGCTTGTTTTCGGGAAGAATAATTTTTCTTTTTAAACGATCATCACAGTGTAACGGGTTGAAAAATAGATGATTTTCGCGTTTTTTTCCATGCCTAAAATACGCTAATCAGTCTGATTCTTTTGTCAAATCAAAGCACTCATGAAGAACAGAAAATACATTATCAAACGTTTATTTTCATTTTTTAAACATTTTTTCAACGGTTGGAAATGTCTTTGAAAAAAAGGGATCATCACTATGTATAATAGGGTGGTCCAAATTTCAGCTCTATTTTTTTCCTTTTCCTCACCATCCAATTATTTTCTTTAAAGGAAAAAAAAAATTGTCGCGAAAGCTGCGAGCGGTTAAAAAATATTTGGAGGTCGCTCAAGTCACGCAAAAATTCAAATTTTCATTAAAAAATATATTTCTCTTTTCGTCCACTTCTCACCCATGAATTGTACGCTTTGCAATTTTTAAATTAACCTCGCGAAAGCTCTAGCCTGCCAATGAATATTTAGTGGTCGCTCAAGAGCTTCGAAATTTCCAATTTTCGCAAATTTTTTCTACTCTTCTCACTCATAAATCTGACACTTTCTAAAATGTTCAAAACAATTAATCCTTTTTTCTTTAGAAACAGATTTTTCAAATTTACCTCGCTCTTCTAACCCAAGAATTTTAATCTTTGTTCTCGAAAATAGTTTGTCAAAGCGCTTGTCCGTAAACAAATTTGTAAGTCGTTTTATTCGTAAAACTGAAATGGCAGCTGTTTTCACGATCGATCGGCGGATTTCATCGATTTTTTAATGAAAATTTGAATTTTTGGAAGGCTTGAGCAACCTCCAAATATTTTTTGACCGCTCGCAGCTTCCGGGACAATTTATTTTTTTTCTTCGAAGAATATAATTGGATGATGAGCAAAAGGAAAATAAAATCGAGCTGAAATTTGTGCCACCCTAGTGTACGCGCTTGTGGCCGTAAATGTTATCTGAAACTAAATTTGTAAAAAAATTATTGATCAGTATGAAAAGAGGTTTTTTAAAAATCAAAATTGACAAAATTACGGGGGATTGAAAAAACGCATCGAATTTAACCTCTTTTGTCGACAGTTTTTCGTTCAAAAAAATGTAAAGATAAAAAAAAAGCTTCCAATAATTCGAACTTCGCACCAAAAATCGACCAGCATGTTTATAACCGTCTATACTATCGGATAATGCAAAAAAAATCGATTGAAAATTTTACACCGATGATCTCTTAATTCGACAAAATTCCGTCATATTTTTGCTACGGTTGAAAAAAAATGACTCGTCGAATTTGCGGTTCGTGATTAATTTTGATTTGCGTGTGTTGAAAAAAAAAGTCCGCGAGCGAAGGGAGAAGAATTCGCCAGCCGAGACGCCGGCGAATGGGGAGACGGTCGATTGGAATTTCGCGCAGATCGAATTGCTGGAGAAGCAGGGTATCGATCTGAAGGCGGAAATGGAAAAGCGTTTGCTCGTGCTCGAGGAGCAATTCCGCAAAGAGAAGGAAGAGGCCGATCTGCTCTTCGAGGAACAACGAAAGGTCAGTGACGTTTGACATCAACGAGAAAAAAAAACAGGTGCCATTTTTTTTTTTTTTTCGTTAAGGCCTTAGGCCACAGTAACGGGTATAAAGTCATGTGCGAATTTAACCATTTTTTTTCGTATGAAAAAGTGATTCACTCGAAAAATTAATTACACATCTATTTAGTATGAATATCAAGCTGGTAAAAAAAAATATATTTTTTTGTACTACTAATATTTTCTTTTATTATCTTTTTTTAGGCGCTCCGCGGCGTGACATTTAGCATCCACAATTTTTTACCTAGAACAAAAAACAAAAATTCTCGTCAATCTACATTAGAATACCTAGATAAGTACGTACGGAATTTAAAAAATATTGTTTTATTCAAAAATTGTAGGTATTTGCACTTGAGAAATGAATTTTCGGTGAAAAATTTCGTTATAACTGCTCGTAAACTGCTCATTAAATGAAAAGTTTTCGATTAATCAGAAATTCCGTACGTACTTCTCTGCGAAGTGCAATTAGGAACATAACTTTTTAATTTGAAGTAAATCGAGTGAAAATTGTTGAAGTTATTTGTCACGCCAATTGGATAAAAGCTATTTCGAGAAGTTTCGAGTAGTCGGCCATATTGTACATCGAAAAAAAAAATATATGGGCCGTTCCATACCATTTCGAACGGTCAAAAAGTTGTCCACTCTCAAAAAAATTGACATTTTGTCAAATTATTTAATTATATGAAAAAAAAAAGTGTAAATTTTTTCAAAATTTTTGGTTCGCATTTTCTCGAGTTTTTATAAATTTCAAAATACCGTTATATCTTGTGAGCATTTGATTTAACAGAAAAATGTTAAAGACAAAAAAGTTGCAATTTTACATGAACTTTGTGAAAAAATTTTGTTTTGAATTTTTCGAGTTTAAGAAATGCCCATTTTCACCAAAATTACACAAAAATATTTTTTTTCGGTCGGTATGTCACTTTTAATTTTTCTCAAAAAATTTCAGAAAATACTCTGAAGTGTGTACAGTAACACTTATTTTTTTCAGAGTGGCTCGATTCGTTGTTCCAAAGCTGTGCTTTGGTTTATTATTATGAGATTTTTTTTTAGACAAATCAACTATTATTAAAAATTATTCTCCCAAATTTTTCTCACATTTTTCAGGTAATAAACATCCATAACAATGATAATTTTTTTTAGCTTAATCATAAATTATCGGTAAGGTGCACAAAGTTAACCTTGCCATACAAAGTAACGTTTGTCGTCCAACATGAAAATTGTGATACAATGTAACGTCGTGCAATATGGGAAATGCGATACAAAGTATCGTTGACCGCCCAATATACACATTGTTATACAAAGTAATGGGCGCCGTCAAATGCCTTGCACATCCTTCAATTTGTCAACATTCCTTCATAATAATAAAAAACAAAGCACAGCTTTGGAACAACGAATCGGGCCACTATGAAAAAAATCGGTGTTACTGTACACACTTCAGAGTATGTTCTGGAATTTTTTGAGAAAAATCAAAAGTGACGTACCGACCGAAAAAAAATATTTTTGTGTAATTTTGGTGAAAATGGGCATTTTTTAAACTCGATAAATTCAAAACAAAATTTTTTCACAAAGTTCATGTAAAATTGCAACTTTTTTGTCTTAAACATTTTTCTGTTAAATCAAATGCTCACGAGACATAACAGTATTTTGAAAATTTTGAAATTTTGAAAAACTCGGGAAAGTGGGATCCAAAAATTTTGACAAAATTTACACTGTTTTTTTTTTTCATATAATGAAATAATTTGACGAAATTTCAAATTTTTTTAAAAAGTGGACAACTTTTTGACCGTTCGAAATGGTATGGAACGCCCCATATGTTTTTTTTCCAACAGCTTGATATTCACACTAAATAGATGTGTAATTAATTTGATGAGTGAATCACTTTTTCGTACGAAAAAAGAATTGTCAAATATTCGTTTCTACGTTTTCTTTGTATCCTCGATAGAGTTACGAAGCGAGAATAGACGCCCTGCAAAAGCAAGTGGAGGAGCAGAGCATGACGATGTCGATGTACAGCAGCTACACGCCCGAGGACTTCAACAACATCGAGGAGGATATATTCGGTGAGTGCTGCTCGCACCTTTTTCGTCACCTCTGTTGCGCCCGTAAAATCTCAGCACACACACTGCGCACGCGCCCACAAAACCAAAACCGATCGGGGACGAAAATAAACAAAAAAAAAAAAGAAAAAAAAAAGAAACGAACGATAGTAGATGATAGAGGGAAAAGAAGAAAACAAACTTTGCTTCGCCTGTTTCGCCCTCTGACTGTTTTGCCTGGTGATGGCTTGCATTTCAGTCAACCCATTGTTTGACGCAGAGAGCAACTGGAGCGAGCGAGAGTTCCAGCTGGCCGCGTGGGCATTCCGAAAGTGGAAGTATCACCAGTTCACCAGCTTGAGGGACGATCTATGGGGTAACGCGATATTCCTCAAGGAGGCCAATGCCATATCGGTCGAGCTCAAGAAAAAGGTACGGTGCCACTTACCACTCTTGAATACAGAACGGGCAAACTCCCACGATGACGACGGACTCGTTTGGTGAAGCGAATTTGCCAGTTCCCGTTACGACAAACAGAGGCGCTGCGATCTACTTGTTTTTGTGCGATCGAAACATAACCTCCAAACCGCGAACCAAACACTCCCGCGATTTATTCAAGTTCCCGCGAATGAATTTATGATTTTGAGGTTATGTGCCCGAATCGAGCGATCACGACGAACCTAGCGAGCAAATCTTGAACTACTTTTCGCTACGCGAAACGAGTCGTTCCAACCACCACGGAAATAGACACGGAATAAATGCTCTTCTCTCCCTCTCGGTTCAGGTACAATTCCAATTCACTCTGCTCACCGACACCCTCTACTCGCCATTGCCCGTCGACCTGCTGCCCGCTCTCGACGACGACGACGAGGAGGAGAGACCGTTCCCGCGCACCATCGTCGCCGTCGAGGTCCAGGACACGAAAAACGGCGCCACCCACTACTGGACCCTCGACAAACTTCGGTACAGTTCTTCTAACAAACACGATCCTACCAGTGATGAAGAACAAGAAAATATATTTGCTCGCATTCGCGTAAATAAATGAGGGCCTCAGTCTCGTTTCTTGGTCGGGTCTTGGTCAATCTCAAAGGCAAAAGACATGAATGAGAGTACTGCAAAAAAATCGTTTCGTTCGCTTTTGTCGTAAAAAAAAAAATTGAAGAAAAAAAAGAAACAGTAAGGTAGAGTCCCTTTGAAGTGACGTTGATCGTGTCCATTCCGGAGGTTCGCTTTTGAACCCCATTCTTGTGTCGTTATTTTTCGAGCGAGCGTAACCCTCCGAGGGTGCTTTTTACCTTGTTGGCCTTGAAGACAGCTGAGACTTGGAGATTTTGAAAAAGTTTCCAGCTGATTGACACGCTTGAATCTCCAGCTCTAACAAGGAACATCCCTCAGGTGACACACTTCGATTTTGTTGGAATTTCGATATGTTATGAAGCACCGAAAAGTAAGCTATACGTATTTTTTTTTATCGGCGGAAAAACGGTTCTAAGGGCTGAAACGCACCCTAAAAAATGGGGGTTTTTCGTTTTTCTTCGATAAGGTTTTAACGGTACGAGATATTAAAAAATTTCAAATTGCAACAATGTTTATTTTTTTGTGCACTGTACATTGGAGATAAGAACGATAACGTTATCGACGAAAAACGAAAAACACCCCTATTTTCGAGGGTTCGTTTCACCCCTTAAAACGGTTTTTCCGCCGATAAAAAAAAATACGTATCGTTTACTTTTCGGTGCTTTATAACATATCCAAATTGCAACAAAATCGAAGAGTGCCGCCTGAGGGATGTTCCTTGTAATATTGTGAAGAAAAAAAAATCGATGCACGAGGGCTGGACCTGGTGTGAGTTGCCAAAAAATCGACCAACTTTGAAATTTGAAAAACCGTTGTTCTGCATTCGGAGTATGGGACATTTTTTTCATCAAATAATGCAAAATGGAGTTTCTCGTATCCGAGCCGCGGTCACCCAAACGAACTTTCAATTGGAGTCATATTTTCTTTTGCACAAATAAAAAGAAAGATTGAAAAATAAAATTGTAAAGGCTGCAAAAGGAGACAAAAATTACCGATTTTTCGAGGAGGATATTTCGATTTTTTTTCGTACAAAAAATAATGTATTTTTATATTTTGCAAATACAAAAATATCAAATTCTAATATAAAATTAAAATTCCAAAGGCTGCTCCGCAAAAATTGGATTATTTTTCGCAAAAACAATAATACATTTTCATATTTTTCAAAGTAAGTGACTTCGAGAAACGTGTTAAAAGTTTAGCGTAGTCTCCAAACGCGTTAAACCCAAGCAAACCCAAACAAATTAATCGCCGTCCACAGCCGAACGGCAACATTCAATTTCGCTCAAGGGGCTATACCAGTGTGAACGCTGAAAATTTGGGTGACTTTCGGGAATTTTTTGGAAGAAAAGTACTCAATTAAATGTTTCGAAAAATTAAGAATATATTTGGCTATATTTGGCCTCTGTTGCATAATTTTTTCATAGAAAAATATCGAGATCCAAGCGACTTGTGCGTTGCCTTCGGGGGCGCCAAAAAAAAAGTTCCTCCTCTGCTGACATGATTCCGGCCGATTGAGTAGCTGAAACCGAAAGCGGAAAAAATGTCGTTAAACTGGAAGGTATTTCCTGTACAATGACGTAGGATTTTCGAAAAATATCAAAATCTAAAAAAATGGCGTAGTTATGAAAAAAAAACGTCTGTTTTCTTGCCTATAAAATGCTCGTTTTTCAATGCCAAATCGTCAATTTTCATCCAATCAAAAATATCCTACGTCATTGTAGAGTAAGTATATTCAAGAGTACTCAGTTCAAATTTCATGTCAATCGGATAATTGCTCTTTGAGTTACAATGTCAGCAAATTTGAAAAATCTCATTTCGAGAAAAACGCGTTTAAGGCGTTACCCCCACTTGCAGCGCAAAAAAGGCCTTTTTCATGAATTTTTTTAAAGAAAACTACAAAACTTTTTTAATCGATCAATATACCATCTTAAAGAACACATCTTGAAGAACTTTCAGTAATTTTTTTATTGAAACATATTACATTGTTTAGTGGCAAATGGCCGTCAATGAAATAATGTTTTTATATACACGGTTTGCGGTGACCAACATTGCGGCGAAGTGGATCATCTGAAAAAAAATGCGGATGGATTTAGTCAAATATAAGTATAAACTAGTCTTTAATCGAAGGATTTTAAAAAATATTCATTTTTCACAAAATGGCGGACAGTCAAAGTTAATGGTTCGATTTTAACGAAAAAAAACGGCCGTTTTTTGGCTATAAAACGGCCATTTTTTTCGAAAAAAAAATCGAACGATTAAAGACTACATTTTTATGTATTAAATAAGCCTGCAAAATTTCAAGAAGATCGGTTCATTAGTGTTCGAGTAATCTTGGTCACCTACTTCAGAAATGCCATTTTGAGAAAAACGCGTTTAAAGTTTCAATTTCAGTTTACACGAAGAAAATATATTTTTTTTTATAAACTTACATAGAGTCATCTATTCCGGGCCCATACAGAAGTATGGGCCCGGATACTTATGGGTCATTCCATGTCAAATCGACAAATTTTTTACCTGACCCCCTTTGATTTCGCTGAAAATTTTCTATCTTTTTCTACCCCCCGAAAGTTATTTTTTAGAATTTTTTCAAATTTTTTTTCCCGACTCAAAAAAAGTTATGAATTTTTGAAAAAAACCGCTCTTTTATTTTTAAATTGCCAGAACTTTTTCAAAAATTGACCGTTTGGGAACTTTTTTTTTTCAAAATTTTTGTTTTTAAATGTAGTTTTCGAAAAAAAATATGAAAAAATTTTCAGAATCCCAGATATATGAAATATTTTAGTTTTTTTGAAAAAACCGTAATTTTCTCAAAGTCCGACCGTTTTTTTTTTTTTTTTATTTTGCTCTAAAAATACTTCAACTAATTCTGCAATGATCCCCGTTAATCAAAAGATGTGACGACAATCGCTTCTAATTTTTTTTCTTGATTATAAAAAAATTTTTGTTGAATTTTTGCTGATTTTATATAACTTTGTTATGAAATTTTTTTTATTTCCTCGTGAAACCTCAAAAGTTGAAAAATAAAATTTTATTGGAGAATTTCAAGTGATTATCGTCCAAGAAATTGTTATTTAAAAAAAAAATCATTTTTTTCTCTCATTGACGTTATTTTGTCATGTTTCAGTACCAAAATGACGTTAAGTTGTCATATTTCAGTACCAAAAAAAAACGTCCATAAGAGTAAAAAAATAACGTCAATGAGAGAAAAAAATTATTTTTTTTTTAAATAACAATTTCTTGGACGATAATCACTTGAAATTCTCCAATAAAATTTTATTTTTTAACTTTTGAGGTTTCACGAGGAAATAAAAAAAATTTCATAACAAAGTTATATAAAATCAGCAAAAATTCAACAAAAAATTTTTTATAATCAAGAAAAAAAATTAGAAGCGATTGTCGTCACATCTTTTGATTAACGGGGATCATTGCAGAATTAGTTGAAGTATTTTTAGAGCAAAATAAAAAAAAAAAAAAAACGGTCGGACTTTGAGAAAATTACGGTTTTTTCAAAAAAACTAAAATATTTCATATATCTGGGATTCTGAAAATTTTTTCATATTTTTTTTCGAAAACTACATTTAAAAACAAAAATTTTGAAAAAAAAAGTTCCCAAACGGTCAATTTTTGAAAAAGTTCTGGCAATTTAAAAATAAAAGAGCGGTTTTTTTCAAAAATTCATAACTTTTTTTGAGTCGGGAAAAAAAATTTGAAAAAATTCTGAAAAATAACTTTCGGGGGGTAGAAAAAGATAGAAAATTTTCAGCGAAATCAAAGGGGGTCAGGTAAAAAATTTGTCGATTTGACATGGAATGACCCTTATACTTCAAAAAAATGCAATAAAAAAAATCGATTTTTTCAAAATCGCAAGTGGGGGTAACCCCTTAAAGATTTAACCATCGATTTTTGCAAGATAAAATGACAATGATATTCTTGAAAGTATAAACTGTCGATAAAGGCAAAAAAAATCGATTTTTTGAAAGTGTCACACTGGTATAGTCCGTCAAAAATTCCGAATATAGAGAAAGATAGAATCGAAAAAAAAAACAATTAAAAAAAATCCTCCAGGTTCAGCCCTCGAAAAAGGGTTTAAAAAAAACGAATGTACGCTGCCGAAAGAAAAAATATAATTTTTTAGAGTCCGGACAATTTGTGAATCCGAACAGTCAAATTTGTCAAGCTACTGTATCGTGGAGAGGTGGGAGAGTTTTTTTGTTCGAATTTTCGAGAATTTTCTGGTCAGTGGTACCCAACAAGGTAGAAGGCTACCTCCAAGCTATAATTTTTTTGCCCGGGGCTCCGTCGTGTATACAGCTTATTGCCAGGGACCTTATTGACCGACCTACATAAGTTTAAATCGTGTCTCGTTTCAATAGACAACGCTTGGAGCTAATGCGTCACATATACAATGAAGACTTGAGTGCCAGCAGTCCGGAGGCGAAAGAGGATATATTCCAATGCCTCCCGGTCTATCAGCATAGTCAGATGAGGTTCTCGCTAGCAAATCTTTTGCCTTCGAGGTTGGTGCTCGGTCACGCACGCAAAAAGCCAATATAGCAAAGAAAGAACAATGATAAAAAAAACAACAACAACAAATGCTTCCATCGTTGAATCTCGAATTTCAACATCACACGTATTCAACATTTTCGCTCATATTTTGTGTCGAGGGAGACCACTGTGACGGGCCGCAAAAGTATTTTTTTTTCCGAATTTCTTTTGCCCACTGGATTATTGATTTGAGATTTGGAAAAAAGGCATGCTATGCATACATTGAAGTTATATCGTGTAGATTTTTATTTTCAAAAGTTAAGGGGGAATATACCTTGGGAGGGCACAATCAAGGGTCATTTTTGACAATTTATTTAAGAAAAACAAAACAATATTTTCAAATTTGGTTTTTTATACATGTTAGTACGAGTCTTAAGGCCTAAGGCCACTGTAACGGTCCAAAAAAAAAAGGTTTTTTTCACGAATTTTTTGCTTCCAAAATTGAAGGTAATTGAAAAAAAACTTTTAAGGGTGTTATCGGGCATACATTAAACTTTATTATCAAATTTTTTTACAGCAAAAAAAAACAAAATGGTCGTTCCACAGCTATCTTCCCGGGGCATGTTTTGCTTGCAGGGCTCCGCGGCACGCAGCACCACTGGTGCACTTTTGAATCTAGAACAAAAAAAAACCATCAATCTAGAGGGTTATAGCTAGAGAATGTCGATCGGATTTTAAAAAGTATCAATTTTTGTGGATTTGGCGTGCGTTTGAAAAAAAAAAATTGATTTTTGACGAAAAAAACGGCTACTTTTTTGTTAATAAAAAATCAATAAATAAAGTTATTGAAAATCCCGATCGACATTCTCAAGATAATGTTAATGTTCACATCTGGTCAAAATTTCAAGTAAAAAAAATGAAAATTGTTCGAGTGATGCTGCGTGCCATTTTGAAAAACCGTATTTCGAGAAAAACGCGTTTAAAGTTTTGCGAATAGTTTTTTATTGGAAAAAATAAAAAAAAGAAGGTAAAAAAAAAATTTACCGTTAGTCTGCAATCCCAGCACCATACATTTGTCCTTCGATGGCCAAATTTTCGTCTGGCAAAATTTACAGTGGCCTTACCCCTTAAAGTAAAAGAATATTTAAAAAAATTATTTCGAAACAAAATGGCGGCGCAGTAGTCGATGAAAGAAAACTCCTTTTTTTCATTGTCCTCCACGGGCGTATTCGCACAGGTCATAATTTTCAAGCTAGAACAAAAAACGAAAAACGTTTTGAAACTAGATATAAAAAAACTAGTCCAGTACTTAGAGGTTTTTCAAAATGTTGATTTAAAAAAAATGGCGTCAAGGGGAGATATACACCTAGGAGCCGGAAAAAAGGTAATTTCTGTGAATTTTTTCAAGGAAAACTATTTGAAATTTCGGATTGGGCTTTTAATTATCTAATTATCATGCAAAAATACGTTTAATTTTCTTTATTTAAAAATATCAAAAATATACAAGGATATTGTATGATCCTTGGAGCGTCCTAAAAAAATCTTCGTATACGGTACCCACTGGCGTTTCTTCAAAAATCATCTGAAAAAAAAACCAAAAAGATTATTAAATTAGATACTATAATCTAGTACTTGTCATTGCCGATTTTGAAAATATCGATTTATGACAAAATGGCGGACGTTTGAACATAAATAGTGATTTTTGGGCCAATAATTAGTTATTATTTTGCCTGTAAAACAAAAACTAAGTAACGGAAAAAAATCCTATGACAAGTACTAGATAATGGTGTATAGAATAACCACAAAAAACCTCAAGGCAATCGGTTAATTGGTTTTCGAGAAATTTTGGGTACCGATTTGAAAAACGTGGTTTTGAGAAAAACGCGTTTGAAAATTTGGGAATGAATAAATCGTGAAATTTGTCAACTTACATGGAATCATCGATACCAGGCCCATAGTGTAGGTCTTCTAGGGTCGACAGAATGTTCATAGCTTCTAAATCCTCGTCCTCGACCATCTAGGTGTATATCTCTCCTTAATATGAAAAAAAAATCGGTCAAATATCGATCATAACATTTTTAAATTTCAACTTATCGAAAAAATCCTACGTACTGGACTAGAAAATGTTGTCAAGAGGCTACAGTTAAAATTTCAAGTCAAGCGATTGAAAACTCGAGGCGCTACGCATACGCCCGTGTCTAAAAACATAGTTTCGCGAAAAACGCGTTTAAGGAGGTTGGAGCGATCAGTTGAGTCAAATGACGGTTTATTCATTTTTTTTTCAATGAACCACAAAAAAATGCATACGAGGTACAGATTTATTCTGTATATGCTAATTTTTTAAATATATATTTAAAGGGCAAAATTTTGTATTTTAATATTTTTATAACGTAAAGTAGAAAAACTTTTGTGTTACTACCAACTTGAAAAAGTATAACATTATCGATGATTATTATGAACAAACTACGACAACGAATGTTTTATACAATTCACAATGAAATTTTGAGTAATTTATAATTACGCCTATTCATATTTACGTCACGAGATTATTGGCCCATGGTTTACGATGGGTAAGATGAGGATTTTTTTTCTAAATGTTTACGAAGGTTCAGTTTGCGTTATGGCGTTACCCCCACTTGTAATAAAAAAAGGCCTTTTTCATGAATTTTTTAAAAGAAAACTACAAAACTTTCAGTAATTTTTTTATTGAAAAATATTACATTGTTTAGTGGCAAATGGCCGTCAATGAAATAATGTTTTTATATACACGGTTTGCGGTGACCAACATTGCGGCGAAGTGGATCATCTGAAAAAAAAATGCGGATGGATTTAGTCAAGTATAAGTATAAACTAGTCTTTAATCGAAGGATTTTAAAAAATATTCATTTTTCACAAAATGGCGGACAGTCAAAGTTAATGGTTCGATTTTAACGAAAAAAACGGCCGTTTTTTGGCTACAAAACGGCCATTTTTTTCGAAAAAAAAAATCGAACGATTAGACTACATTTTTATGTATTAAATAAGCCTGCAAAATTTCAAGAAGATCGGTTCATTAGTGTTCGAGTAATCTTGGTCACCGACTTCAGAAATGTCATTTTGAGAAAAACGCGTTTAAAGTTTCAATTTCAGTTTACACGAAGAAAATATTTTTTTTTTGTAAACTTACATAGACTCATCTATTCCGGGTATCAAAAAAAAACTGCACTTCAAATTGCACTTCAAAAAAATGCAATAAAAAAAAAAGATTTTTTCAAAATCGCAAGTGGGGGTAACCCCTTAAAAAGAAATTAAGGAAATATTTATTCACCATTTTTGAGACTTTGGGTATATTTTATTACTACTTTTGGCTGATATATGATGTTTTTTAATTTTTCAGGCGGGATTTACATTTACAACGATAAAAAAATCGATTTCCTTTCTTTTTTCTTTGAGGGGCCTTTTTTCTTTTTTCTTTTTTACTTTTACTTTTTTCTTTTTTCTTTTTTACTTCTGTATGGGCCCGGATACTTATACTTCACAAAAATGCAATTAAAAAAAAATCGATTTTTTAAAAATCGCAAGTGGGGGTAACCCCTTAATTCCTTGTTAGAAATGGTTTATCTTGGTGCTAAATAACAAAAAAAAATTACATAACCTTTAGTGTGAAAGTCTTGCCCATCTGATCGCACGTTAAATTACACACATTAAACTATTTTTTATCTCTGGTAGTTGGTGGTAAAAAAAGTTCAAAAAATTCGTAAAGACTCAGTATAGTCTAAATAATAACATGTATTTTTATTGAATTTAACCTTGGATTGTGGCTAACGCTCCAACCTCCTTAAAGTTTTAAGCACTGTAAAATCATGGAAATTTCGTGTTTACCTTTAATCGGCGATGCCTGGACCACACAACTGGTCCTTCTGATTCAACATTCTCTTGCTCTTCTTCTCGTTTGGAAGATGTAGGGGAAAATTGCAAAAAATTACGAAGGTATATTTCCCCTCAAAAATTAACAACGTTATTTCGGTATAATAGAACCTCTGTATAAAAATGTGGTCCAACGGCTGGATCGATAACTTGACAATAGTTGGTCTGAAAAGAAAAATAAAAAAGTTTTATAGTCTATAAAAATGTAGTTCTCGTTGTACGTAGCCGTTTTTCGAAATAAATGAATTTCACGAAATGGCGGGTGTTAAAAAAAGTGTAATTTTGGCGAATTTTTTTGGAGGCTTTGAAAATATAAAAAAGGCTACCTACAACCGTAGCTACTGCAATTACGGAAATTTTGGTTTCTTAAAATGGAAAACCGGACAATTATGGCTAAAGTTACGATTCCGGCCAGGCCGAGAAAAACGCGATTGAAATTTTCATTATTTCAACTTGACATTTTTTTCCACATATTCGTGAATACGTATACTTTGATAAAACGAAAAGAAAAACTATTTTTTACTCGTCCCAGTGGTGTCCCCCCTCAAATGCGAATTAATTCCCAAACTTTAAATAATGCCGCAGAACAAAAGAAAAAAAACCGACCGAAAAATCAAAATTGGTACTCCAAAAAGTTCTCCATCTTCAATTAAAAAAATGGGTGTTGAAGTTCGAGATCCGCGAGAGTAAAAAAAGGCGAAAAAAAAACCGTACTCTCGACACACGCAGCACACACAAGTCACGTTTGCGATGATGCGCGGTGAAAATTTAGTCTCCCGAACCCGAATGTCCGCGATCGCACGGCCAATGAGCTTCTTTTTTGCTTTCGCTCGTTCAAAGCTTGGAGCGAGAACGCATAACGCTAATACAAAAAAGGGAGAGAAAGTTTTTACGATAAATTTGAAGAAAAAAAAAAAAACAAGAATTTCGAGGCACTGCTCATTTTTCGTCACACCCAACTTCTTCTTTTTCGTTAATTTCTTCTTTCTTTTTCTCACTTTTTTTTCGTACGAGCCGTACTCGAACCGATGATCGTTTAGTGTGTCCGGGCGTTGTATCGTGTCGAATGACGAGAAAGTTTTGCTGTTTTTCGAAAATGCAGGCAACGATTGGAACTCATGAGGGAGATGTATCACAACGAGGCCGAGTTGTCGCCAACCTCGCCGGACTACAACATCGAGAGCATCACCGGCGGTGATCCCTTCTACGACCGATTCCCCTGGTTCCGCATGGTCGGCAGGTACGAAAGCTTGAAAAATCTGCCAAGTGCTGGAACACGCGAAAAAAATTGTTCGCGCACTCCGCGAAGTAAGCTTGGCGATAATTTCCTTGTTCGTGTCAGCGATCGGCATTATTAAATTACATTGTAATTTGATTATTAATCTGGTTACAAAGTAATCCAATTGCAGAGTAATACGATTGAATGGCATTTCATTGCATTGTAATTAAACGGTCTTTTCACTTTAGACACTGAAAAAAGCTATTTTCATTTTTATGATAGTTTTATATTATAGATACCAGAGTTAGGCGTAATTCTATTTATAAATACCAATATGAATTTATTCACATCGTAATTTTAATGAGAATATAAATGAAAATTTATTCATACTGATATGCACTATATGATATGCATTATAGCCATTAACATACTGAATCTAAAACCGTTTGATTTTTTTGTTTCGGAGAATCCATCTCCGAGATTTCATCAACAGCGCAGACCTACAATTTTTTAGGACATTCTTTTAACTGCCATTTTCGTCTATAAATAGTGACTTAAACAAATGATTTTTTTCAAATGTATGTATTAAGTGTAACAACTTTTATATCAATATCTATAATATAAACCCATCAAAAAAATTCATGAAAATAGCCTTTTTTAGCGTCTAAAGTGAGAAGACCCCTTAAATTACTCAATACATATTATGTAATCTGTTATAATGTATTTGATTACAAAGTAATCTGATTAGAATGTATTGAAATACTTTGTAATCTAATTACGTTATTATTTATGGCATAATGTAGGAGAAAATATCATCTTAACCTCTAAAGTTGGATCAAGTGTGGTGTGTGCGCGACTGTGAATTTTAGACACACAACTTGTGTGCACTGGTAGACACGCAAACAGCGCACACTACTGTAACGTGCAATTACTCGAATTACCACATGTAAGGTGCATTCGTGCTCGTGAATTGCAAGAACTGTAACTCGGATTTTTGTAACACGCACAATTACATTGGTTGAATTAATATGTAATCGACTGATTTGTATCGGATTAGCTTTCAATTGAATTACACAGTAATTAATAGCACTTGGTATTTGTGTTCACTAGTTACTTCAGTAATCTGTTACAAATTCAATTATCAATTACAGTAGATGATTCAATTGCAATCAAGTAGTTGATTAAATTACTTTTTGCCCATCTCTGGTTCACAACCCCTGAATTTAACGATGTAACTGAACGGAAATAATTTTCGTGGGAAGTTTCAATCAAGTGGTGGTACCGAGAATTTTTTCGGATTTTTTCAATCAACGATCGAAAAATTAAGATGACGTTGAAGGGCAATCGTTGGAGGGCAACGATTTTCCTTAATTTTTATTATTATCGACAGTCTTGTTTTCCCAAATTGAGGTCGTAAACCTCTAATGAGAGAACGTAAAACGTTTGAGTGATTTTCACAACCTGAATCGGCCAAATAAAAATTGAGCAGTTGAAAGGAATTAATTTTCGTTGCACTCCAACGATATAAACTTCAATGTCGTAAAATTACGATATTTCGCGAACGGGGCTTGAAAATGAAAAAAAAAAATGGTAAATGGAAACTCGATTTTATTTCTCGATGGACAAACATTTCGGCCCTAATTTACACATAGGAGAAAGACAGTAGAATTTTTCTTTTTCGCATTTTTAATGGATATTAATTAAAATCGCTATCTGGAATTGCAAAATTGCATGCATGTAGTTTGTAAACTGTAGGAACTGTGAGGAGTGACAGACGGACGGACGAGCGGATGGACATGGCGAAATT
Organism: Ophion slaviceki; assembly: GCA_944452715.1. Taxonomy (NCBI): domain Eukaryota; kingdom Metazoa; phylum Arthropoda; class Insecta; order Hymenoptera; family Ichneumonidae; genus Ophion; species Ophion slaviceki. Next base: position 3,208,356 of record OX101787.1, read on the forward strand.
GTAGAGAACGTTTCGCCATGGAAGCCTAAAAATTGTCTGTTTTTTTTTCCAACTTATCAATTCCATCGTGAAGTGTCCTTTTTATTTCTCAATGTTCCCTCTGATGCCCTTCCGGACTTCAACGAATCGTAAAGTTTGCATCGTTGAAACGTAACGAAAATGCTTTTTTATATTTTTATTTCCGCATTTTTGTTTCACAAAAATTTTTTTTGCCAATTCGAGTTGAAGATTTCTAGACAAGCGAATTGAAAAATAATTGATAGATTTTCGTGAGGAACATTAGCCACAAAAGGTTCGAGCAATTGAAAAATAACAATTTTTAATTGCAGTCCAACGATGCAAACTTCAATCTTATCTTCAACGACTCCTTTTCACTTTCACTCAAACTTGTCACTTCCGTTACCCCTTATTTTCCCCAACTCCATTACGATTCCCATACTATCGTTACACTCTTGCATCATCAGGTTGTCCCACATAATCAATGAATTTCCGTTCAATTCCCGAATAACAACGACTAATCGATTTTTCGAAAGGTCCTTCGTGTATCTGAGCAATCTGATGTATCCGGTGCCGTTGATTCACAAAGTTGCTATCGTCAACGAGAAGGGCGATGTCAAGGGTTATCTGAGGGTCGCCGTTCAGGCTGTTGTCGGTAGGTGTTGGAACTATTGATGCAATTGCCATTCATTTTGACACATGAGAATTTAACGGAGACTTTGTCCTTGGAGTGCCATATTTCAGGTGTTTACATTTTATTTTTTTTAAGGAGGTACACCAGCTTCATACAATGTTGCCATGCTAAACCATGGTAAAATTTCAAAATGGTGATAGATCAATAAAATTTGGTGAATATATTCTTTAGTATTATATATGTCGATACAATTTTTTTCAGATTTTTTCATTGTGCCGTTATCGAGTAATTGAACATTGAAGTTCACGTGTATAAGCATAGCGTTTTTATAGATATAGGTATATATTCCGGGTATAATAATAAACGCTTGTGAATTATATGTAAGAAAACGGCACAACAAAAAAATCTGAAAAAATTTGTATCTACATGAATAATACTAAAGAATATATTCACCAAATTTTATTGATCTATCACCATTTTGCTGAAGCTGGTGTACCTCCTTAAAGGAAACGAGTAAAGCTTTTTGAGTGCGATTTTTTTCTTGCTTTTATTCATGATATACAGAACGTTAAAAAAAATTTTTTTTTGAAAAAAAAAAAACCAAATGGCGGCTGTTGCAGCTCCGCGAAAACAGGTCCTCAAATCGCGGGAGGTAAACGGCTGACATCACTGCCCCCTCTTTGTTGATCTGAAACACAAATTCGAAGCATATTATCAATCTGTGACCCTTTGGTCATGGAATGACGGATGGGTTTTTCGTTTAGTACAAATTTCGGAAAATGGCGGCAATTTAAAAAAAAAATTGAATTTTTGCGTTTTTTTTCGCATAAAAAGATAAATAATAAATGCAAAAATGTATCTATCGAAAAAACGATCCGTCATTCCGTGAAGACATATTTTCTGAGTATGCTCTCCAAATTTCAGGTCGATATGTTAATTACAGCGGTCAGGAGAATGTCAGCCATTTTTAAAAACGTGTTTTCGAGAAAAACGCGTTTAAAGTTTTGTAATGTGTTTACACAAATGTGTTTATAATTACCGCTAATCGGCAATGCCTGGTCCATAGAGGCATCCCTCCTCTTCTTCTAGCTGCTCATGTTGAGCTCAAATTGATTTTTTGAAAATTTCAAGGACAAAGTCTCCCTTAAAGCCAATAAAAGGAATATCAATATTAAAACAATATCATTTTAGTTCTTAATGAGTTATTTTTTTATTGCGAGGTCATTTTCGTATTCAACTGGGCGGGACAATAAAATTTTCGTATTTTACCATAATAATAATAATTAGAAATTATACGGTACAACATTATAAATGACTAAATAAAAATATAACGATTTAAATCGTCAATAGTATATTATTTTAGTCAATGAATTTTTTTTCAATTCGCGTTAATATTTTCGTTCTAATTAATGGGACATGGAAAAAAAAACAATGACAATAATACTAGTAATGAATGAAAAATTAATAACATCAATAATAATTAGTAAATGATTAAATAATTAATAAAATTAAATAGTAGTCTCGAAAGAAGCCTGTACCCAAGGAAGTAATAGTAAAAAGTAGAATTCTGTATGGATCCGAAATTTGGGGGTAGAAGAGGAGAAAGCAGGTGGTAAAATTTCAAGCAAGAGATGTTAAAATGGCCATGGGGATTAGTAGAAACACCCCAAACTATATTTGGCGAATGGCAGTGGGGTGCAGCGGAATGGAAGTAGGAGTATGAAAATGATTTAAATAAAAATAAAATAAAAAAACAATTTTTAAACCACGTTTTCAAAACGCACTAAAAAGTATAAAATAATTTTTCCTAGAACCATACAGATTTATAACTCAATACAAATTCCTAACCCCATACAGATTATCCTGAAAATCTGTGATTGTGAATTTTTAATAGGTATGAATATACTTGTAAGATTTAAGGCACCACACCACGGTTCGTGCGCGGTACGAGGGTGTATTTTTCGTAATTATTTTCAAGCAAACGATGAATGGATTTTTTTTTATTAATACTTATAGTCAATATATGGTTCCATGGCACCTGATCACACGAAAAAATATCACCGCGACAAAACAAACCCAAACAAACAAACGCACTCTCGCGTGGGGAGAATAATCGGATTGTGATATTTTATCGACGTGATGTTTTGTCGTGTGATATTATGACATGCTACCCCATATATACATATAGAGGACTGTACACGAATTTTTGTCCTCGAATCTAAAGTATAGTTTGCGGTTTACGCCGCTTCCGAGAGAACCCTCCGACGAAATCGCTGCTCGACGGTTGACAGCGATTGAGCCATACGGTTCATTCGAAAAATAAAATAAAAATATATTTAGAAACTAAACACATGGGTTTATAGCATCACGTAGGGGAATTTCGATATCTAAAAAAAAAGGCGGACCATCGAATTTTATTCCGATTTGCATGGAAAATCTTTATCGTTCATAAAAAAAAAATAGAAGAGGGCCCTTTAGAAAAAAAAAAAATCCCTACGTGGTGCCATAGAGACTGGATTTTCGAACAGTTTAAGACTTGGCGCATGCAAATCGGATGAATAGTTTTTTAAAATGTTGTCAACCAGGTTGAAAAACGTAGTTTCGAGAAAAACGCGTTCAAAGTCGCACATCTGCCGCTCGACGCGGTCGTGCGCTTCGAACGGTTTCACATAAAATGCTGTATCTCCGCCAATTTGTCAAATTTCTTTAAAAAATTTGGTCAGACCATTCTTAACAAATGTATGTTTCAGAAAAAGAAAAGAAAAATTACAATTTTTTCGTTTACTTTGGTGTGGTGCCTTAAGGTAGTTCCTCTGCGAAAATCTCAACCAAAAGTTTACATACCATGTTCATGTTTAAAAGATTGATAATTGGTTTAATTAGTAATAAATCAAATTAAAAACTACGCAATATTGACTCGGTACTAGTAGATAATACGATGGATATCATTTATTGCTGTAAAATATATTTTATATTGTGTTTTTGATCTACCATTGCCAGTAAACTTTTTGCCGGGACTGTTCAGGCTTTGCCCCAATGGTTTTTTTTTCCAGGCTTTGCCAGGCTTTGCACCAAAATTGTGAGGGCTTTTCATGGTTATATCTTGGAAACGAGATGGTGAATCATTCTCATTTTTTTTCACATTATTTGTGATATGTTACTCTAGCTTATCCTCGTTTTTTATCAATTTCTTAATTTTAGTTTTGACGGTAAAATTAATGATGCTCTGTTTGCCAATCATAACGCATTTGTTGCGTGTAAACCAAGCCAACTTTAAGTGTAAATATCTCAGGTTTGGGGTGGTCAAACTTATTCAAATTGCACAGATGTTTGGATAATGTATTGAATAACATATATGTCAAATTTCAACCATTTCTTAATTCAACTCTTCTGTGGAGGTACTACCTTAAAAAGAAAAACGTGGGGCGCGTGCAATAGATAATCGATGCACGAAAAGTTCACCTGAGTCACTAACACGTTTGTTGCACTGCAAATGATATGAACTGTTGTGTGAGTTTTCTCAACGACAGCTACTCCCTACACTCCGTCTATTGCATACGCCCCACGTTTTTCCTTTTAAATCTCACAAGTATTTTCACAGCTGCCAAAAATTCACAATCACAAGTTTTCAGGACAATCTGTACAGGGTTAGGAATCTAGGCAAACTTGGATTTAGCATCCGCGGCAGACAGAATTACCGGTCAAAAAACTGGCCTAATTTTCTCCGATCTCGGGGTTTTTAAGCGACAGCACGACTGTACTGTCAAAGCCAAATTAAATCAATAAGTAGTGAATAAACCGAACTGATGGTTGGAAAATCACAGGGGGTTAGAAATTGACCGGAAAATAGAGGTGCAACTGAAAATGCAACCGGCAAAGGAACTATGCGATTACATCAGGCAGTTTGAGAAACTAGGAACTAGTATTGATATAAGAAAACCAACGTAAAATAATTGACGTAAGTGGGAAGGGAGTTTCATTTATGTAAACACCCTCAAAAAAGGGTAAACAAAGAACAAAATATCACTACTACTCAATAAAATTAAATAAAACAATAATAATAGTAATAATAAATAATAATTCCGTTCCGAGCTATGAATATTTTGCGAATAAATTTAAAAAAAAACAACGATTTAAAACAGTGTCAAAGTTCTTTAATTTTGAATGGTAAATGTCCAACCACCCTGACAAATCGCAACACCCAAGCGATGGGTGTCAAATGACTATCTGACACCAAAAAAAAACGGTGTCGACAGTAATTTGGGTGTCGATACTAAAAAAAAAACGGTGTTGACACTGATCTAGACCGAGGCTGTTTTCGGTGTCAGCACCTAAATAATTTAGTGTTCACTCCATATTCGTGCACGTGCATGAATTCCGTGTCGTTATGGCTTTTTTGAGTGTCAACGCCGAAATTCTAAAAATTTACAGTGCACACTCCTTCCTACAAACAATGAATACAAACATATGTATGCCCAACTTATTTTTCAGATCATTCTAGGATATTGGGATGAATTAATGAAAAAAGGGAGTTTTTGGAAGGTTTAACGATTATAAGAGCAATAACATTTGAAATTATTCTTGGAACGTTTAGAAGAGCGGTACAATTTAAAAATAAAAATCAATTTTTTAATTAAAATTTCAATAAACATATTACTTACCTCACACATTGCGCAAATATTTCGTATAAAAAACCACACTTTGTGACTAACATTTGTACTCCACTCGAACGTCAACCCCGTTTTTTTTGGGTGTCGACACCTAAATCAGTGTCAACACCATTTTTTTGGGGTATCAACACCCAAAACGGCCTCGTTCAGATGGATGTCGACACCAAATTTTTTCGGTGTTAAAATTGTAATTTGACACCCTACACGTGACACTCAACACCAAAAAATTACGGTATTACGATCTGTCAGGGCAGCAGCGTGATTTTTTATGAAAAATATGTAGGATTCAGTAATAATGATAATAATAATCGAAAATATAATAATTATTACATCTATAAAAGTAGAAATACCAATAACGTGAATAGCAATGAAAATTGCACAAAAAAATGCATTCAAGTGTGAACAACGAGTGAGACGAGCGGCAGTGGATTTCTTGACAAAACCTTTGTTCTAGAAGAGGAAAACAGTGAATATTCGAGCGGAGTGAGGCAATCTGCTCGCATATCGTTCGACGACGATTTGTTCGGGAGCCAGGGACGTCCGGGCAAACGTTCGACCCTGTTGGCTCAGACCCTCGACAAGAATCAGCAGATAATGATGCAGGAGGAGCGCGTGGTCGAGGGCAAGACCGAGGGAAAGGATTGTGCGAAGGACGAGGACGAGGTGGGTGACGCCGATAGCGGGCGTGGCGACAGCTCCGTATCGAGCGACACCAAGGAGGACGAATTGCCGGATCATCTTCAACCGGGGGCCGAATTCACGTTCAGGGTCACCGTCCTACAAGCCATGGGCATTTCCACCGAGTACGCCGATATATTCTGTCAGTTCAAGTGAGTTTTCGGACCGTTCCCAACGTTCTGCCATTGTTCTTGCTGGATCTTTCAATGAGCGTTTTTCTGTTGTAGTTTCCTTCACCGACACGACGAAGCGTTCTCCACGGAGCCGGTGAAGAACACAGGAAAGGGAAATCCGCCTGGTTTTTATCATCTCCAAAATGTGAGCCATCGCAAAGTTCTTTTAGGCTTGTTTTTTCACCGGAAGTCATGGATTCTTTTTTACCGGGAGTAATAAATTTTTGTTACCGGAAGTCGTGTATTTTTTTTACCGGAAGTTATAGGTTTTAAAAAGCGGAAGTCAGATTTTTTTTTACCGCAAGTCGTGGGTTTTTTCACTGGGAGGCATGAATTTTTTACCGGCAGGCTCGGGGTTTTCATCGGAAGTCGTAGATTTTTTTTTACCGGAAGTCATGGGTTTTTTCCACCGGAAGTAATGGATTTTTTTTTACCAGAAGTCATGGATTTTTACCACCGCGAGTCTTGGTTTTTTGTAACCGGTAGTGATAGGTTTTTCAAACCGGAAGTCATGGATTTTTTTACCGAAAGGCGTGAATTTTTTTTGCCGGACGACAGGTTTTTTCACCGGAAGTCGTAGATTTTTTTACCGGAAGAAAAGTTTTTTCACCGTACGTCATGGATTTTTTTTTACCGGAAGTCATGGATTTTTTTTACCGGAAGTCATGGATTTTTTTGCCGGAAGTCATGTATTTTTTTTACCGGAAGTCATGGGTTGTTGAACCCGAAGTCACCGATTTTTTTTGCCGAAAGTCACAAATTCTTTTTTGCCGGATGTCGTGGATTTTTTTTACCGGAAGTCATGGATTTTTTTTACCCGGAGATATGGATCTTTTTACCGGAAGTCGTGGATCTTTTTTATTGGGAGTTATGGAGCTTCTTACCGGAAAACGTGGTTTTTTCTTACCGGCAGTCATGAATTTTTTAACCGGAAGTCATGGGTTTTCTCATAGGAAGTCACGGATTTTTTTTGTCGACAAAGGTCGTGAATTTTTTAAACCGGAATACAAGTTTTTTCACCGGAATTCATGGATTTTTTTACCGGGAGTCACGGTTTTTTTTCGTCATATGCAATGGATTTTTTTTACCGGAGGTCATGGATTTTTATTACCAGAAATAACGGATTTTTTTCCCGGAAGTGATGGATTTTTTTTACTATTAGTCATTGATTTTGAGAAGGGCGAGATGTGATTTTTTTTATCGAGACTCGATGGCTGTTGTAGATTACGGTCACCGTGACGAAATCCTTCGTGGACTATCTTAAATCGCAGCCGATCGTGTTCGAGGTCTTCGGCCACTATCAGCAGCATCCTCTCCACAAAGATGCCAAGCTCGACTAGTAAGTTCCTCGTAGGTTCTGTCTCTCCACTCCTCTTGAGATCACACACTCGATCTCGTCTTCACACGCTTGGGCGCTTTTTCTTGGTTTTTTTTGCACGGTCACGGAGCACCGCGGGAGGTAGATTCGAATATGGTAGATTTGAATTTGGAAAAAAATGTATTCGGCCTATGAATTTTTTTGTTCTTTTTGGTCCGGGTAATTTTTTGCACATTGATAGAGTATCGCTGGGAAAAAGGCGCGAAAATCGACGAAGAGATTTTAAGGGGCTTGGAATTTTCGATGGTATATTTTCACGGTGTGAGTTTCGCAAAAATTTGGTTATTTTATTTTCTTGCCACACGAGTGGAAGATTATAGAAGACCTGGCGAATTTAGTTGTGAGAAGTGGAAGAAAAAGTTTCGATTGCAAATGCGTTTGAATTTTTATGAATAATTTGGAATTTGTGGGGAAGGATTATGGTGGAATAATTTAGTGTGGATAATTATAATAATAATTTTCAGTAGGATTTAGTATGAATTCTTCGATATAAATAATTATTTATTATGAATATTAAATAATTAATAATCAATATTAAACAATGAAGCATTCAACAATTATTTATTACAAATATTCAATAATTAATATCAACGGGTCACACCAGCTCGTGGCCGAAAGAAAATAGAATTTTCCGTGGTTTTTTGTCTGGCGGAACGTGGGCAGGTTTTGAATTTTTTTTTTACATTGAAGAGTACGGTTTTAAGTGTCTTTTAGTATAAACAATGATCTATTTTCAATATTAAATTATTATTTCGTCCAAATAAGTATTTAATATTTTAATTTATAAGTAAATAATTATTTCGTGTAAACAATTATTCAGCATAAATAATTAGTATAAACAATTGAACGTTCTTACACAAAGTAAAATACTGCAAGCCTCATTTACTCTGCTCCCAAAGCTGACGATTCAAGTGAGTTTGTTTTTTCTTACACAAGGCTTCCGTCACAAGAAAGTTAAATATTGACATGAACCACTAAAATATTGAATTATTCCAAGTTCACACGAACAAATAATTCTCAAACTAATGACTATTTCATTTTGCCAATAAACAATTCGTTATCGTCGTCCAACGATGGATTCAGTAGGGCCGAGTCACATTTTTCACTATGCAGAAAAAAAAATGTGCTCATCAGATTTGCCTAAAATAAAAGCCAGGGGTTTTTATTTTGGACGTGATCCAAGCAAACCCAAACAAAGCTGAGCACATCAGCTTTGTCCAAAATAAAAGCGTGCTCATCAGCTTAGTTCAAAATAAAAGCCTGCCCACCATTATTGTCCAAAATAAAAGCCTGTCCACCATCTTTGTCCTAGATAAAAGCATGCTCATTAGCTTTGTGCAAAATAATACCATACACTGAGAAAAAAAATCATTAATACAATATCATTCGTGTTATTGAATGAAATTTCGTTGATTCAATTGTAAAATTGTTGGTGTAAATAATCGGATTTATTAGTCCAAACATGACACTATTGACTTTAACAACATGATAAAATTAAAAGTTTTTTTTTCCATTCAGAAGATATATTTTTAGCCGAGAACAATATATTAATGAAACTATCTAAAAAGTTATCGCAAACAAATTATATAGTTTTGAATGCATTTTCAGCAACGAACGAAAAAAAGCATTTCAATTCATAACATCAATATTGATGATTCGAGTACACAAGAAAAATTGAATTTCGCTCGTTTGATTCATATAAAATTTCTATTGAGTAAATATGTTATTTTTGTTCACCATATCCGATATTGATTTTGAAGTACATTATTCGGTAAAGTATTAATATTTTATTTTGATTGAAAAATATTAAGCGAATGTCTGAATTGGTTAAAAAATTATGCCAAAATAAAATTTGTTTCTTGCGCATTTCGTTGAAAAAATTCAACCAAATCATGGCCGAGCGCCACCGAAATTATAGGAGTGAGGAAACCCGTAGTTCTCGGAGTAACCGCTAGAAGCCGCACGCGCACTCGTTTCTCGTAAGCGTAGCGCGAACCGAAAATCTACTTAAACGCCGGAGAAACTCTAAAGAGTATCGCTTCTTGGCTTGTAGCTAAGATCAAAGTGTAGTATCTGTTCTTATCAGTTGAATATCTGATACTCTCTCCATGGATATTTCATTTGAAGTTTGAAATGAAATATCTCTCCACTATTATCGTGGATGATCATTCTAACGCTCACTTTTTATTTAAGATTAAAAAAAATTGTTATACTTCAATTTTTTAATAAAACGAATTCGATCACTTTATTGTGACAATTCTATCCTATTCCAAATAACTGCATGCGATTTTGACAATATTTTCAGCAATTCGCGTGAGTGTACATTTATTTGAACCAACAATCAAGAAATGTTTGCAAGTGCAGATAGAATCATATTAAAAACATGACTTTTCGAATTCACAAATATGTTCTCTTGATTACAATGAACATTTATTTAATCGAATATTATATTTTTTTTCTACCAAACACTAAAAGCGTTGCTACAGATGACACCTGTACTTTTTGGCAAAAAATACCATTATTTCGGATCCATATTGTTGATATTTCAATCATGATATACACTTGTCTCTATCTCATACTAGTTGCATTATATTGCACTTTTGATATTGTACGGAGTACGAAAATGTTACGGCTCATGACATATTCGTTTCGATGTAGTAAAGAAATCATTCATTCTATTGATTATATTTTTGTACGAAATGAAAAATGTTGCAGCAACCCCTTAATTATTTCACCCATACATCTACGGATTGTGTATAGAATGATTTCAATAGAATATAATTTTTTTTGAAGGATAATGTAGATATTAAGAGAACAGAAGAGGTTTTCAAATAAAATAATGTTATTTAAGACCTTAGGCCACAGTAACGGGTATAAAATCACGTGCGAATTCAACAATTTTTTTTCGTATGAAAAAGTGATTCACTCATAAAATTAATTACACATCTATTTAGTATGAATATCAAGCTGTTAGAAAATATATATATTTTTTTCGATGTACAAAATGGCGGACTACTCGAAACTTCTCGAAACAGCTTTTTTCCAATTGGAGTGACAAATAATTTCAACAATTTTCACTCGATTTACTTCAAATTTAAAAGTTACGTACCTAATTGCATTTCGCAGAGAAGTACGTACGGAATTTCTGATTAATCGAAAACTTTTCATTTTATGAGCAGTTTATGAGCAGTTATAACGAAATTTTTCACTGAAAATTCATTTCTTAAGTTCAAATACCTACAACTTTTGAATAAAACAATATTTTCAAAATTCCGTACGTACTTCTCTAGGTATTCTAATGTAGATTGACGGGAATTTTTATTTTTTGTTCTAGGTAAAAAATTGTGGATGCTTAATGTCACGCCGCGGAGCGCCTAACAAAAAGATAAAATAAAATATTAGTAGTCGGTCATTCTGTACATCGAAAACAAAAATATATTTTCTAACAGCTTGATATTCATACTAAATAGATGTGCAATTAATTTTATGAGTGAACCATTTTTTCATACGAAAAAAAAAATTGTTAAATTCGCACATGAGTTTATACCCTGTGGCCTAACCCCTTAAATCAATCACATTTTCCAATATTTTATAGTATTGTAACAATCTCATGTATCGGTGGCACTCCGCGTTCGGACATTTATTTGAATCAACCAATATATTTTTTCGATTCAATTGGTTTATTTCTCAGTGTACTCTTGGCTATCAAGCCCAAAACAAATGAGGCAGCAATATGCAAATGATGTTTCTCCGCTCACCCTCTGCTCGTTACGTGAATCTCATTAAGAGGCCGGTCCACTTCGGAGCCACGAAAAAAGGCTATTTTCGCGATTTTTAAAATTTAATTCATTTCTATTCATTTTTAAGTACAAAAACTATAGTTTAACGTATCGCCTCAAAAATAGGTGGGCCAGGCGGCTCCATCACAACTCGGCAACGGCTTGTCTGAAACAAAAAAAGTCCATTAGATTCCGTATGACACCAGCTACAAAATGACCCTCGGATATAAAGTGTTATCAACAAATAAAAAAATGGCAGATGAAAAACGAAAAAAGTAACAAAAACGCGTTTTTTTCGCAGTTTTTCGCAAAAAAAAGAGTACAAATGAAAATTTTAAAACCATCGAGGGTCATCTTGTTGCGAATCACGTTTACAATATGTGGTTCAAATTTCAAAATTTCGGTTTATTAGTTTGAGATACGATGGAGCTAGATTTTGAAAACGTTGTTTCGAGAAAAAACGCGTTTGAAGTTAAATGACGTCCTGACGTTAAGGTAAAAAAAAGTCCTCAGAGAGCTTGGATATTCAAAAAATGTTGACACAATATTTCTGAATGTACTTTCGAAAACAGTTAAAAAAAAATCGATTTTTTGAAACGTTCAAAGTGGACTGGTCCCTTGAATTCTAACCATCTTGCGTGTCTCGCCCCAAAGCAGCAACAACACAAGTGGAAACGTCGGGAACAGCGTGAGGCAGCCGCCCAAGCGAATGTTACCGCCGTCGATACCGATAAGTCAACCGGTGCGTTCGCCGAAGTTCGGCTCGGTGTTGCCGTCGCCGAGTACGTCTCACGTGCACGCCAAGTACGACGTGCTCGTGTGGTTCGAGATATGCGAGCTGGCGCCAAACGGGGAGTACGTGCCGTCGGTGGTGGATCACAGCGACGACTTGCCCTGTCGCGGTCTCTTCCTGTTGCACCAGGGCATACAGAGGCGCATAAGAATAACGATAGTGCACGAGCACGCGAGCGAGCTCAGATGGAAGGACGTGAGGGAGCTGGTGGTCGGTAGGATTCGCAACACGCCCGAACCCGAGGAGGAGGACAACGACTCGTCCGTTCTTTCGCTCGGTCTCTTCCCCGGCGAATATCTCGAGATCCCCGGCGACGACAGATCCATGTTCCGCTTCGAGGCCGCCTGGGACAGTTCCCTCCACAATTCGGCTCTCCTCAATCGCGTCACCTCCTACGGCGAACAAATATTCATGACGATATCGGCGTATCTCGAGGTACTTTCACCCGCTCTTGCGCAAATTCGCATCTTCCCCGATGCGAGACTCGGCGACTATTCTCCGGTCTTCGTTTCAGCTGGAGAACTGCGGTAGGCCGGCCATCGTCACCAAGGATCTTAGCATGATTATTTACGGTCGCGACGCCAGAGTCGGGCCGCGCTCGCTCAAGCATCTCTTCACCGGCAACTACAAGAACCAAGAAGCCAACAGACTCAGCGGCGTCTACGAGCTCGTCCTCCGACGCGCCTCCGAAGCTGGTGAGAACTGCGAAAATTCTGGAGGAAAGGTGTACGAGATTATGCCCTTAAGGGAGAATGCTTGTAATTTCAAAGATATTCAACATAATTAAAATCTAAAAGCGTTTACTACTGCCATATCTATCTTCCGATTGGCATATTCGAAATATTCAATTTATTAGGGTTTCGATAAAAATATATGGTTTTTTTAAATTACGTAAGGATCATCTTGGACACCCTGGGGTTCAAGATGATCCCTAGGGTTTGATAAGATGATCAGGGGATCATCTTGTCATCATTTTGAGTTTTTTTTTTTTATTTTGGAGAAATTAGGCAAATATAAATAAAAATTTGCTCGAGTTTACAACACTTTGATCTATATTAATCATAGGTATGCAACATAAACTGAATTTACAAGTTGAATTACCTTTGTATTATAAGTTTTATCTCGCCCAACTTGAATTACACTAAACCAGTGCGCTACAGCCAGTCTTAAATCATTTAGGTATATCAATTATTATTTGTGAGATCAAGTATACATTAATAGTATCGTTTGAACATAGACAATCTTTTTATATAATTAAGGCGTTACCCCCACTTGTAGCGCAAAAAAAAGGTCTTTTTCATGAATTTTTTTAAAGAAAACTACAAAGCTTTTTTAATCGATCAATATACCATCTTAAAGAACACATCTTGAAGAACTTTCAGTAATTTTTTTATTGAAAAATATTACATTGTTTAGTGGCAAATGGCCGTCAATGAAATAATGTTTTTATATACACGGTTTGCGGTGACCAACATTGCGGCGAAGTGGATCATCTGAAAAAAAATGCGGATGGATTTAGTCAAATATAAGTATAAACTAGTCTTTAATCGAAGGATTTTAAAAAATATTCATTTTTCACAAAATGGCGGACAGTCAAAGTTAATGGTTCGATTTTAACGAAAAAAACGGCCGTTTTTTGGCTATAAAACGGCCATTTTTTTCGAAAAAAAAATCGAACGATTAAAGACTACATTTTTATGTATTAAATAAGCCTGCAAAATTTCAAGAAGATCGGTTCATTAGTGTTCGAGTAATCTTGGTCACCGACTTCAGAAATGCCATTTTGAGAGAAACGCGTTTAAAGTTTCAATTTCAATTTACACGAAGAAAATATTTTTTTTTTTGTAAACTTACATAGTCATCTATTCCGGGCCCATACAGAAGTATGGGCCCGGATACTTATACTTCAAAAAAATGCAATAAAAAAAATCGATTTTTTCAAAATCGCAAGTGGGGGTAACCCCTTAAGACAACAAACTTTTCATCAAATGTTTGTTGTATTTGTGTACAAAATGATCCCTAGGGATCGTTAGCGATCATCTTGTACACAAATACAACAAATATTTGATGTTAAAAGTTTGTTGTCTTAATTATATAAACAGATTGTCTATGTTCAAACTACACTATTAATGTATACTTTCTATTTTTCTATGTCAAACTACACTGTTAATGTATACTTTTAATGTATAAGTTTTATCTCGCCCAACTTGAAATACACTAAACCATTGCGCTACAGCCAGTCTTAAATCACTTAGGTATATCAATTATTATTTGTGATATCAGGTATACATTAATAGTGTAATTTGAACACAGACAATCTTTTTATATAATTAATACAATAAACTTTTCATAATCAACATGAAATGTTTGTTGTATTTGTCTACAAGATGATCCCTAGGGATAATCGTACCCTAGAAGGGAGTCAACTTGCTCCAAACCCAACTTTTTCATTCATTCCTCGGTAACATAACCTATAAATATTCCACTGTGATCCCTAGGGATCGTTAGAGATCATACTGTACACAAATATAACAAAAATTTGATGTTGATTATGAAAAGTTTGTTTGGGTATCCTAGAATCCTAGAAGGTACCCTGGGTACAAGATTGTACCGTAGGGTACTTTCTAGAGTACAAGATTATCCCTAGGGATCATCTTGTACCCTAGAAGGGAGTCAACTTGCCCCAAACACAACTTTTTCATTCATTGCTCGGTAAGATAACCTATAAGTATTCCACTCTTACCGCGCCAGCCAAAACCCAAATTGAGCATATTATGAAGCCACAAACACAACAATGATTGCAACTGACAGTATACGATAAAAGTTACCTGAGCTTAAAGTCAACCTTACCTTAGATTAACAGCTCACAATTTTGATTTTTTTTGCACCACAAGTGCGTCGCTCACTCCGCCATTATGAGTTGACTAACGCGGATGCCGGGCGCTATGTTTTACCGAAGAATACCACTAGATAACGTTAACGGGCAGCACTAGTGTACTGCCCCCCAAAATGGTGATTTTCGGGAATTTATTGACAGAAAAGAATTGCAATGAATGTTTTGAAATTTCGAGGATATATTTGTGTATAAATTACGTATATACAGTAACTTTTTCGTATGGAAATATTCGATTTTCAGCGACTTATGCGCCATCTCGCGAGTCTCAAAAAAAAAAGTTCTCCCACTGCTGTGATTGCGGCCGTCGAAGTGCCTGAAATCGAAAAATAAAAAAATTTCGTTAACTAGAAGGTATTGCCCGGACAATGACGCAGGATTGTGAAGAAAATTAAAATCCAACAAAACGGCGGAGTTTTGAAAAAAAGTTCCAAATTACGCTTAGAATCCGATGGTTTTTAGCATGGCAAATTGACATTTGTTATCCAATCGAAAAACTGGAAGGTCATTGTATGAAGAAACAAACACTAAATACACTAAACCAAGATTCAAGTCGATCGGATGATTTGTATTCCAGTTAGAACTGCGGCAATTTTGAAACATGTTCTGAGAAAAAACGCGCTAAAAGATAAAAATATTGATTTCATTGTTAAAAATCGATGCTCTAGAAGGCTGTAGTTCGAAAACCATTTGAGATCTGCACTAAAAACTTCAGTATGTTATTCTTGAAAGTATAGACTATCGAAAAATGCGACAAAAAATCGATTTTTTGAAAGTGTCACGCTAGTGGTGCCCCTTAATAGTTCCGTTGCAATTGAAAATGATCATCTTACCTCGTACACCTTTGCCCTACATTAGAATTTCTGTCGTCACTATTACTAGCCACTTTTCATCTTCTTTTCGCTTCCGCAGGCGTCCAAAGACGTCAACGCAGAGTGTTGGACACGTCATCGACGTACGTGAGGGGCGAGGAAAATCTTCACGGCTGGCGTCCGCGCGGCGACAGCCTCATTTTCGATCACCAATGGGAACTGGAGAAACTGACGAGGCTCGAGGAGGTCGAGAGGGTCAGGCATACGCTGATAATGCGCGAGAAACTCGGCATCGACAAAGTGCCCCTCTGCAAGAAAACATCTCACGATTTCACCAAAAGCGAGAAGGTACGTGAGACGACTCCTCGAAAGTGTTCTCGCCAAGGCAGATCGAGCGTGTCGTCGACTTTTTTCTTCTATTTTGCACGAACGTGTCACGCAGGAGGTGTGCAACATGGTGGCGAAGGCAACGAACGATCCGCACGCGAGTCCGGTCAAGCTCAAGAGAACAAACTCGACGAAGGATCTGTACGAGCCTTGGGAGATGACGGAGAGAGAGCGAGAGTTGGCGACCAAATACATAAAGTTGATACAGGGAAGAATACCGAACAAGGAGCCGGGCATCGTATTGACGGACGTATCGCCCGGCGAGGACACGATAACGGACATGTCGACGTCAATGATATCCTCGATAATATCGTCATCCTCACAAGAGTCAGTATACAACAAGAGCACGATTAGCGAGTCTTCGTCCTCGGGAATTTCGAGTCTCGGGGACAGTGGCCACGCAGAGTATGAGGTAACACTCCGTTGTATGCCTGGAACGAAACGCCCGATGTACAGGCTGTCTCGGATCAATCGTTGCAAGCTTGTATCTCAGAAATTCGCGATACTCATAGGTCTTGGGGCCTCTCGCGGCCGAAGGCAGAAGCTCCACTGGTATTCGCCATTTTCGCGTCCTAGAGGTGGCGCAGCGATATTTCAATATGGCCGGTCAGAGTCACGGTCGTATATACAGGTCTGGGCACTCCCGTATATTCCGTATACCCCAAAGCGTGCCTCTATCTGACGCCTCTCTTTGCGGAACTGGCCGCAAAAGCGTGGAGCGCTACTATCTCGGAGGCATGTGCGACAGAGCGCGATGTATGCGCGTATGCGAATCGTCTTTCCCTTCACGTGGCTGTGATGAAAAATTAACACATCCTAAATATTTAGTCGAAGACAAAAACTAAAAGCATAAACCGAAAATATGAGCGATGAGCCATTAGTTAATGATACTCATCGTCTTTGACATGGATATGCTGATTTAACCATCGCTCAATCCAATTACATTTTTTTTTTCGTTTACGAAAAAGGAGAACATTCGAAATTTACGTGTAGGACGCATTCCTTTCGTCAGTAGTAGTAGTAGAAAAGTAGTAGAAAATATCAGTAGTCATCATTGGGAATTTTAAATAATGAGACGTGCTCCGGGTTATTTATGTATCCACTTCTGCATCCCGGAATCATGCACCGTTTCGGCATCGCAATATATAGACCCTTCATCTTTTGTTATTCCGTATTGAATAAAAACCGTGGCTACGATACACTCGAAATCACCCCGCCAAAACGAGGTTAGGCCACACGTACATACGACCGTCACCACACACGTGCATGCCATGCCCCGTAAACGCGGTATAAACAAAAGTGCCTCCCCTTCACTAGCGCCGCGGTGGAATGCGCAAATTGAGGCGTCACGTAGAGTCACGCATTTTTTAACGGAGTGCCCAGACCTGTATATACGACCGTGGTCAGAGTATAGCCTCAAACGTAAACAATTACTTTTTTCTTGACTTCCTGATAGTTTGCTATTTGATTTACCTCAATGGTAGATTGTAAAGATGCTACTGCAGTGAATAATTTATTTTCCGCTTCCTTTTTAGCTGTCTGCTCTGGATTTAGATTTTTTGAGGTTATGAGAATCCCTCGCACGTTTCGAGGAGTGATTCTACTTTTCAGAGCGTACTTCTTACAAGGGACGTGTGGAATTATATTTATACATTGCATATAACAGAAGTAACTTTTAACATTGCTCGCTTTATCATTTATAAAGATAAAAACGTAGACATTTTTTTTTGGGCGTGACTACAAACGCGCCTCGAAGACGTAAAGACAATAATTTTCAGAGCCCACACCCACTTTTTTAAAACACTTCAAAGTGAAGCTCGGTTGTGATTGTACTGAGATACAAGCATGAAGCATTTGACCCGAGACAGCCGGTATGTGTATAGTGCAAACAGCTGAGTCCGTCAAAATTGCCGAGAAAGCGTTTTCCTCCGCTTTGAAGCTTCCTCCTCCGCTTTGAAGCTTCTTCTCCCTCCCTTGGCTCTCCCGCTCCTTCGTCCTTTGGTCCTTCAACGCTTCGGGACGGTGCCACAAGAGCGAGCAAATACAAAAAAAAAACAAACACGAGAGAATGGTTTGTTTGCGGCGTTTTTTGGGGTTGTACAATGGAGTGGTTACTTGCAGCCTGCGGGGATAGTTGTGAGGAGCAGATCTAAGTCGTGCATCTTTAGGTTGAGTTCGCCGGAGCGCGCGAGGCTTCAGGAACTCCAGGAGAGTATCATGGTCGGTACGAACAACGACGCGGTGACAACGACGAATCAATCATCGGCCTCGATCGCACCCCCGCCACTCGGCTCCTCGTCGCCACTCAAGGAGAGCCTCGTACTTTACGTGCCTGAGGTCGAGGAGATTCGCATTAGCCCCGTCATCGCGAGAAAGGGCTACCTCAACGTTCTCGAGCACAAGACCAACGGATGGAAAAAACGATGGGTCGTGAGTATCATTTCGAATCAATCGTTTTTTCGACCCTGCACAGTCTTGGCGATGGAAACTCCGATCAAACTCAAACAAATGCTCGTGGAGGGTGCGACTTTGGTGAAGCAAGTTTGCCAGTTCCCGTTACGACCAGCAGAGTCGCTGCGATCCACTGCTTTTGGATCGCAACGAACCTAGCGACCGAATCTCGAACTACTTTTGTTTTACCAAACGATTCTGTCCGCACCACAGAAAACAGCCCAAACAAACACAAAAAACCCAAAAAGCTCTCATGGACGAGGTAGCATTGGTGAAGCAACTTTGCCAGTTCCCGTTACGACCACCAGAGTCGCTGCGATCGACTGGTTTTGGATCACAACAAACCTAGCGACCGAATCTCGAATTACTTTTCTTTTAACAAACGATACTGTCCCTACCTCCGAAAACAGCCCAAACAAAGACAAAAAAAACCAAACAAACCCAAAAAGCTTCCATGGACGGGGTAGCTCCGGTGAAGCAAGTTTGCCAGTTCCCGTTACGACCACCAGAGTCGCTGCGATCCACTGGTTTTGGATCACAACAAACCTAGCGACCGAATGTCGAACTACTTTCGTTATCACTGAAAACAGCCCAAAAAAATCCTCATGGGGTAGCTTTGTTGAAGCAAGTTTGCCAGTTCCTGTTACGACCACCAGGGTCGCTGCGATCGTGGACTGGTTTTGGATCACTGCGAACCTAGCGACCGAATATCGAACTACTCTCGCTTCACCAAACGACTCTGTCCCCACCGCGAGAAAACCGCCCGAGTTTGTTTCGGTTTGTTTACGCTTGTTTGGATTTTCTTTGAGTTTCGCTTTACCAAACGAGTCAGTCCATACCACTGAAAACCGCCCGTGTTTCGGATCGCACGAAGAAAAAAAACAAACGTTTTCTTATTCTCCACTAGGCCGTACGCAGACCCTACGTCTTCATTTTCCGGGAGGAGAAGGATCCCGTGGAACGTGCGCTCATCAATTTGGCAACCGCCCAAGTCGAGTACTCCGAGGATCAGCTCGCCATGGTCAAAGTCCCAAATACGTTTAGGTAACGTGTTGCAGTGTCGCCAAGACACCTCGCGATTGTTTTCCCTTGTATTTTCCCTCACGGACGCGAAGCTTCGCGCGTCGCGTGACGATCAAACCCAAACGTCAAACGCATGGGCAACTGGCTCCAATCGACCGTACCCGGTTTATCGTCACGAAACGCGCGCGATAACTTTTCGCCCATCGGCCCTAAATTGCCACTTTTTTCATTTACCAATGTTGCTCTCGACACGCAGCGTGGTGACGAAGCACAGAGGTTACCTGTTACAAACGCTGGGCGACAAGGAAGTCTACGATTGGCTGTACGCCATCAATCCTCTCCTGGCTGGCCAGATCAGGTTCGTTGAACGATCGTCATTCGCTTCTTTCCTTTCCATTTCTCACGTCATCTCTCCCTTCACCGATCACACTTCCATCCACGAGTCTCGCGCACGTTAATACATACGACGCTTTTGCGTTTGCGTTGTTTTTTCCGTCGCGAAAGGTCGAAACTAGCGCGCAAAGGGCCTGCTACAGGCGCTAATCCGACGAGCTTCGGCCTGCCAGTTTCGTCGTCACCGTTGATCGAGGCGTCGCAAACACAACAGACCAAGTGAGTGACGAGGGAGTGGCTCGGCGGCGAATTGGTGAGCCTCATCAATATTGCCTCGAGAAAATTAATCGCAGGTTCAAACGCGGCACTCGGCGGGGCTTATTACGATTTTCGTACCTTTCGATTCGCCCTCTTATTCGAATGAAATCACGCGAGGGATAATTACACGACGCTAACGGAAGAGGACAAGAGATAAAAGAAGAAGAAAAGAGTTGAGAAGAACGCACGACACACATGCGCGATATATGGTTCGTTTTCAATGAGATCGAATATTACCGACGGGTAATATTCGGTCGGATAAGTATATATATATATATATATATATACACATATATATATGTTCGCAATTTTCCATGAAATCTCATTGAAATATTCGAAGAACCGAATGAGAAAGTTCGAGAGGGTGCGAGAGATCTCACCCGGCGTTTTTTTTTTCGTCCCAACGAAAACGTTACCGCGGTCGAGACTCGATGAGCGCTCGAAAAACGGGAAGGGAGACCGGTCAGCGCGTACGACGAACGTTGATACGACGCGAAATACAAAAAAAAAGGGTAATTACGCAGTTTGAGGACTTTCCGGTTAATTTCATTACATTGAGTGATATTCCGTCGGGGGAGACTGACACTTTCCATTAATTCCGTAAGTTATGGGGTTTTGAAGTTCGCGGAAACACGTGAAAAAATGGGGCATTTTTAATTATTTCAACGCCTGTACCGGGGGTGGGGGGTTGAGGCATTTATAAAAAAGCTTTTCCAAACGCAATGCGGAAAATAAATGGCGGCGGTCGCCCTAAAAAGGTATAGGGTTTTGAAGTTCACGAAAACACGTTATAAAATAGCGTATTTTCGAACATTTTCGGAACACCTGTATTGGATGTGGGTAATGGAGGGATTTATAGAAGAAGCCTTCCTAAACACCTCCTCTGCCTTTGTGTGTTATATGCGGAAGCCCCCCCCCCCCCCGAAGATCCTAAACGTAGTTTTTAAATATATTTAAATGAACTACAATTGTACTACGTTGATAATTTTTGGGGGCCTAAAAGAATCCAAACAACGGCTGCAGAGGTAAAGGGGGAAGTGACCGCCGCGATTTCTCTTCGGCATTGTATTCAGGAAGGATTCTTTCATAAATCCTCTCACCTCCCACCCCCAATATAGGCGTCGAAATATTTTAAAATGCCTTATTTTATTACGTGTTTGCGGGAACTTCAAAACCCCATTACTTATGGAATTAACAGAAAATGTCAGCCTCCCCCCGACGGAATATCAATAGTGGTGACCGATTAAAGCAGCTCGTGGAAAAAAAAAGTTCCGTCGTTTTTCGGCAAAGTCCTCAAACTGCATAATTACCAAAAAAAAAAGTATTTGTAACGTGGCCAAATACTTTTCTAGGGTCGCTAAAAGAGGAGTAAGAAGATATGAAAAAAATATGCCTAATTTTATTGGAGACAACTCGTAGCAAAGCTTTGCTTTATTATCGTAGCATCACATTTAATTGAACGAGAGCGGAAAGAGTGAATAAGAAGAAGAAAAAATACACACAGACATGTATGTATGTACCGATTACGTGTGTACCACGTAGGAAATCGGTATCGATTATTTTACAAATTTGTAATAATTACATTTTCTTTTTTATTCGTCCTTTTTTTCCGTTCACTGTACCATAGAACTTTATTGATTGTGTAGAGAATTTTAAAGCGTTATTTGTTGAAGGAAAGCAAGCTCTTATCCACGATTTGTTTGTTGCCACGGATATGGGCAAATTTTCGAGTTCTCGAGGTTCTTGCGGAAGAGAGAAAAACAACTTTTTGCCAAGCACAGTTAAAAACTTTAGAGTGAGAGAGAGAGAGAGAGAGAGAGAGAGAGAGAGAGAGAGAGAGAGAGAGAGAGAGAGAGAGAGAGAAGGAGAGGATGCGAAGAAGAGGAAAGACAGAGGGAGAGTCGTACGCGGCCGCGATTGTTTATTCAACTTGTAATTCCGATACGCGCCGACGAGGACAGAGACGCGAGAACCTCGACTTTGTGACCATACGTATAATAACGGAGACAAAAAAAAACAAGCATCATCCCCCGTCTCACGAAGAAAAATAACACAAATGTCGAAGTTGCGAAAAAAAGAAGAAAAAAACGTGAGAGAATCAGTAAATTTCAGCCTAACCTTCTCTTGCCGCCACAAAAGCGCGCCGCCTGCACACCACATCTACTAAATGTCGGATCGTTACCACGTTCGAGCAGCTATAATAAAAAAAAAATAATAAAAAAAAACGTTCGTGCACGATTTAAAAGATAATGTAATTAAACACTATTACTACAAGTATTGTTATTACGGATAGAGAAGTTTGTTTTCTCTCGTTTTGTGCTTGATTGAGTGGAGCGTATGCGGACGAGCGAGCGAAGAGTTCTCGCGTCACCCTATACTCTTTTCGAAATTTTTTCGCGCCGAAGCGCGCGCACTTGGTCGCGAATCTCGGCGTCTGCGCACGTCTCGCGCGCATACGAACACAAAATTCTCGTCTTCTGCGCACATTTCGCACGCAGGTGGACGCGACTCGTGTCGCGTGCGCACGTTTCGCGCGCAGGTTGAACGGAATCGCGTCGTCTGCGCACGTTTCGCGCGCAGATTGAACAGAATCGCGTCGTCTGCGCACGATTCGCGCGCAGATTGAACGGAATCGCGTCGTCTGCGCACGTTTCGCGCGCATATGACGAGATTCTCGTCGTCTGCGCACGTTTCGCGCGCATATTGACGAGATTCTCGTCGGTTGCGCACGTCTCGCGCGCATACGGTCGCGAATCTTGTGCGCGCGCCGAGCGAAACTGATCGTAATTCGAGAGCGCGCGAAATTCATGCACAACATTGAGACTGGTATGCGGAATTGCATGCGAAAGAGGAGGAATGAGAGACAAGATATATTACGATGATTAAAAAAAACGATGATGCTAGCGCGATCGGCCACGAGTCGGGAGTTTCGCGACCCGCGCACCACTAGATAATCGGTATAATGATGTATATAATTAACGAAGAGAAACAAAAAAATTGATGTATTAATCGGGGATGTCGGGGGAGGAAGGACGTTCGAGGATCGCTCCGGGGATTCGATGGAGAACACGCTGGGGGAACAAAAAAAAAGAACACGTTAGAAAAGACAGGGGTGAATTTTTTTTATCCATATAATTATTCGTCATTTTTCTAGTCATGTCCGCCTTTCTCCGTTTACGGCTCCGGCAGCATTCCACCATCCCGATGGCTGAGCAAAAAAGAAATGTAATTCCAACACAAAACACAAACACCGTTAACTCTGTACGCATACCGATTGACGAGAATGTACGATTGAAGCAGAGCCGAATTAAACGACGAACAAGTTAATGAGAAATAAACGGGCCAGAGCGCGTCAACGACTTTATGCTTGCTGACTGTTGTAGTATTTTAATAGTTTTATTTTGTTAGGAAAAAACGAAAGATCGCAGAGAGAGGGAAAAAAACAATGGCGAAAAAAAGAGTAATGAGGAATTTCACTTTTGGCAAGATCGAGGGAAAGAGAGACAGAGGGCCATTAAGTACGTGGAAAAGTTACGCAACATTATCCGACAAATCAATTGATCAATGATCGAGACCCGATGAATTATTTAAAAAATCATTCAAATCCAATTACTCTCGGAATTATCGTCGCCACATGAGCGATAAGGATTCAAAAAGCAAAATCGATTAAATACAATCATTGAATTTTCGAATTCAAGGCTCAAAGACTGGGTCGGGCAAAAATGCGGAAAACTGAAGGAAAAATAATGGAAAATTCACTGCGGTAAGAATCTTTAGTACGTGTAGGGTTCATTTGTTCTCTCTTTTTTCCAAATTCACTCGGATAACGTGCGAGTCGTATTGTTTCGTTGAAATTGACGATCAAGGATGATATAATTACGTGACGTTGGAAGGAAAGAGAAAGAGGGCGCGACACACACACACACATACACATACATGAACAGACGAAACACACATTGTGACACTACACATTATTCCGAGGCGTAAAGAAGAAAAAGAAGAAAAAAAACCTTTTAATGCTGTAAACGTGTATTTATTATACTGTATGACAATTACTTGACCCAGTGTGTCACAGTAATACTGTAAGTGGAAACATATGTAATAAATCGATGAATAAAAAGCTTATGCTTGAACAAAAAAAAAACGTTGCGATGCGTTTTGCCTTCACGTCGTACAGATGGGACTACTAGTTGGAATTGAAAAAAAGGTGAGGATTCGTAATATGGAATTCGTGGAGAAATTAAGCTTGACATTTTTTATTATCGTTTATATTTATATAAAATAATGAAAAAGTATAACAAATAAATAAATAGACAATAGCAAAAATAAGAATAATTTTTAAATATAAAGTTTACATATATATACACACACACACACGCACATATATATTTTGCTTATTATTATTATTTCCAATAATGAAAAAATAAAAGGTCGTTTAAAAAATGATTTCTACTTAAATATTGAAAAAAGAATAATTTACAAAGAAAATAAATAAGAATAATTTAAAAAACGTCTTTTATTTGGTAAAATTGGTTTTCTGAAAAATAATTCAATATAGAATCAGTTTTTTTTCCGAAATATGTATAACAAAGCAATATAATATTCCACCAATTCGAGAGGTCGCGATTGGCGTCCAAATAGCTTGACGCATGTACTAAACATTCATAACTTCGAAACAGTCGCAATGTTGAAACCAAGTGCGGAGTATAATCGAAGAGCGGCGATTGTTGAAGGTGTTCGGTGCTGGGCGCTCAGCGACAGAAATCATTCGATTCTTCGGGTACCCAAAATCGACTGTGTATGATGTTGTTGCGAAGTATAACGAGTCGGAGAAGTCCAACGAAGGTTTTTCAACACCGGCGAATGTTCACGTGTTGAGTGTAAAATTACGTTGAGGGTCCAGTGAGGATGATGTCATGCCACCGCATTTCTTTAACAAAGAGGAAAATGTCACAAAAGAAGTTTATTTGCATGCTCTGATAAATGTGGTTGAGCCGTGGCTGGAAACTTTATCGGCTGGAAAGCCGTATGTTTTCCAGCAGGACGGTGCGCCCACGCACACAAGGCATTTGGTGCAAAATTGTCGGACAACATCGACATGTTTTGGAGCAAAGAAGTTTGGGCTCCCAACAGCCCAGATTTGAATCCTTTGGACTTCTATGCATGGAGCGTTGTTGAAAGGGTCACTAACAAGTAGAGACATCCAAACTTCGCATCGTTGAGAGTCGCTGTTGAAGCGGCATTCGCTGATATAGACCGTGACTCATTAAGGCGTTACCCCCACTTGTAGCGCAAAAAAGGCCTTTTTCATGGATTTTTTTAAAGAAAACTACAAAACTTTTTTAATCGATCAATATACCATCTTAAAGAACACATCTTGAAGAATTTTCAGTAATTTTTTTATTGAAAAATATTACATCGTTTAGTGGCAAATGGCCGTCAATGAAATAATGTTTTTATATACACGGTTTGCGGTGACCAATATTGCGGCGAAGTGGATCATCTGAAAAAAAAAATGCGGATGGATTTCGTCAAATATAAGTATAAACTAGTCTTTAATCGAAGGATTTTAAAAAATATTCATTTTTCACAAAATGGCGGACAGTCAAAGTTAATGGTTCGATTTTAATGAAAAAAAACGGCCGTTTTTTGGCTAGAAAACAGCCATTTTTTTTCGAAAAAAAAATCGAACGATTAAAGACTACATTTTTATGTATTAAATAAGCCTGCAATATTTCAAGAAGATCGGTTCATTAGTGTTCGAGTAATCTTGGTCACCGACTTCAGAAAAGCCATTTTGAGAAAAACGCGTTTAAAGTTTCAATTTCAGTTTACACGAAGAAAATATTTTTTTTTGTAAACTTACATAGAGTCATCTATTCCGGGCATAAAAAAACTGCACTTCAAAAAAATGCAATAAAAAAAATCGATTTTTTCAAAATCGCAAGTGGGGGTAACCCCTTTAAAACGGGCCTGCGAACGCTTCAGACTGAGAATGGAGGCGGTCAGCCAAGCAGAAGGGGGGTATATTGAGTAAATGTGTTCTTTATGACCTAACAAATAATTTAGTAAAAAAAAACTAATCGTAAACTTCTCCATTTTTGCAATGAGAATTATGTTTTAAAAAAATGTTTAATTTGTCCGGATTTTGGCGCCGCACCCTGTATAGTATAGAATATATATATATATATATATATATATATATATATATATATATATATATAACGTAAAAAATGATTTTTAAAACAGCTTTTCATTTTTTAAAATCATTTTATTAATTACTTTTAGAAATAAAAGTTGTTATTTAACTTATTTTTTTTATTATTCTTTATGCTCCATATTTGCAAAGTAGGTACTTTTTTTTACCATTTTTTCCAAATTTCGAACCAAACTCTCCTCAATAACAACGATATCGACAATCAACAAGTCATCGCCATTTAGTTTTACAAACAACTCTTCGGGAAAAGGAAATCCGTAATTTTTAACAAAATATTCATTGACAATGGATCAGTTGACTGCAAAGACCAACGGACCATTTAATTCCTGCCTTTTTTCGGGTGTAGTTCCGAAAAGCCCATACTGCCGATTAATTTGGAATTTCGTGTTCCCATGTATTTTCATTCACTAATGATGAATGTGGTAGTGAAAATATTCGCAAATTTGATTTTCAAGGTAAGAACTCACAAAAACTGATGCTTAAAGTTTTTCTATTTTATTTCGATAAATGTTGATTTTGGAAAAAAATGTTTCCTTCAAAAGTTGTAGCCCATAAGAAGATTGATCTTTTATGTTCCATACAGTTTTTGTCTAAAACCATTCTGTTCCGAGAAAAATGGGATAATGCTCCAATAAGTACATTTAGCTAAATCCAATTAGTTTCTATATTGTGTACTTGGCCACTTTACCGCGGGAAGGTTGGAGTTTAGTCTGAAGTGCATGTTTATTTTTTGCTTTTTTTGTATTTTATATTATTTATTGCGTTTTTGCGTAAGTAGATAATATCGAAACTAATGAAGTTTAGCAAAATGTACGTATTGGAGCATTATCCCGTTTTTCTCGTAACAGAATGGTTTTAGACAAAACCTGTATGGAACATAAAAGATCAATCTTCTTATGGGCTACAACTTTTGTAGGAAACATTTTCCTCTAAGATCAACGTTTATGAAAATAAGATGGAAAAACTTTTTAAAAAATCTGTTTTTGTGATTTTTCACCGTGAAAATCACATTTGCAGGCATTTTTAATATCACATTCGTGATCAGCGAGTCAAAATACACGGATACACGAAATTCCAAATTAATCATCTATATGGACTTTTCGGAACTTTTTTCGTTTTTTCTCCATTTCTTAGTCTCCAGTACATTTATTGTAATTTTCATAAACAATTTTTTTTCGACATAATTCATTTGATCGGAGAATTGAGAATATCGAGTCTGGACAATTGTTCATCCTCGTAGGGGCTCGCGGCTGGGAAGAACAACGAGCGCAGAAGTAGTCCATCGCCCGAAGGATCCTCGAGATCGTCCTTAGACTTGATTTTCGCCGACACCCTGCGCTCTGTCAGGATCGGTTGCTCCTTCAGCTTCGCATGCTCGCTCGTCTCGTCGTCGTACGTTTGCGTTCCGCGATCTCGATTTTTTCGCAATATCGAGTCTCTCGCGTGTTCCTTGATGAACAACAATTTTTCCATCTCCAGACTCTCCTTGGCTCTCTCGAGCTTTGACTCGGCGATGCGCACTTTTGACTCTCTCTCGATCAGCGCATTTTGCAACTGTATCTTTTCCCTCAACAAATCTCTCACGGTTTCCGTAAGTTTGGCGAATTCCTTCTCCTGGGCGTCCAATTGATCGCCAAGGGCGTTCAATGAACGCGCACTCTCGAGCTTTAACGCCTTGTCGCGGGAGGTTGCCACTGCGAGCTTTAAAAACGAGATTTATCGAGTTGTATAGCAACTCATACGAGTATGTCGATCAATAAAAAAATTGAGAAATTAAGGGGCTATACCAGTTTGAACGCTAAAAATTTGGGTGATTTTCGGAAATTTTTTGGAAGAAAAGTGCTCAATTAAATGTTTTAGAAAATAAAGACTATATTTGGCTATATTTGACCTATATTACGCAATTTTTGCATAGAAAAATATTGAGATCCAAGCGACTTATGCGCTGCCTTCGGAGGCGCCAAAAAAAAATTCCTCCACTGCTGACATGATTCCCGCCGATTGAGTAGCTGAAACCGAAAAAGAAAAAATGTCCTTAAACTGGAAGGTATTTCCTGTACAATGACGTAGGATTTTCGGAAAATATCGAAATCTAACATAATGGCGTAGTTATAAAAAAGTCTGTTTTCTTGCCTATAAAATGGTCGTTTTTTTCAATGCCAAGTCGTCAATTTTCATCCAATCAAAATCATCCTACGTCATTGTAGAGTAAATATATTCAAGAGTACTCAGTTAAAATTTCAAGTCAATCGGATAATTGCTCTTTGAGTTACAATGTCAGCAAATTTGAAAAATGTCATTTCGAGAAAAAAAGATTTAACTATCGATTTTTGCAAGATAAAATGATATTGATATAAATGATATTCTTGAAAGTATACTGTTGAAAAAGGTAAAAAAAATCGATTTTTCGAAAGTGTCACACTGGTATAGCCCCTTAATGTGGACAATTTTTTTCTTGATATCATTTTTCATCCAAAATAATAGCCATTATTTTTATGCGTGGTAATTGACATTTATATGATAATAATAATAACAATAATAATTATAACACTATATAAAAATATATAACGATATAAATATGTATAACAATAAATAATATATAATATAACAATAATAATTATGTGACATTGACATTCGTGGTAATTGACATTTATATAATAATAATAATAATAATAATATCATTCTATTTTTTTATTCTACTGTTGTTTATTATTAGTATCAATAAAATTAATAATATAACTATTAGTAGTAGTTATTTTATTTTCCATATCGGGAAATAAAATGGTATTTCATTACCCTTTCGGGATTTTACACTCTACTCCCTCAACCCACCCCCTATACAGGGTGTTTGGTGCATGAACCGACACATTTTTTGGGGCCGGGTTGAAATTCGCTTGAAATTCGCCGGGTTGAAATTCGCCGGGTTGAAGAACGCTTAAAACTCCCACAGAATACTACCTCGGAGGATAAAAACTCCGAAAGAATTTTACACGAAAGACCAAAACTCCGAAAATCTGAATACCGTCAAAATAATTTGGCTATGGAAGTTTTAAAAGTTTAAACATTTTTAATCAATCGCCGAATTATTTCAAGATTTTTTTTTCATTAAGAAGTGATTTTGCGTTAATTTTGAAATTTGTCTAGACAATGTCTGTTTAACATAATTTACAGCCAACTGTGTAGACTTTCGCTGGCATGATCTTGACATGGGGGCCGGGTTGACATTCCGAATTTTGAATGCGCCGACGGTTTAAAATTCCTAATTTTAATATTCCGAAATTACAAGGTTTGTCTAGATGATGCCGGCGAAAATCTACACAGTTGACTGTAAATGATGCAGAACGTATAACATTGTCTAGACAAATCTCAAAATTGACGTAATATCACTTTTTGATAAAAAAAATTCTCGAAATAATTCATCGATCTATTGAAAATTTTGAAACTTTCAAAACTTCCATAGCCGAATTATTTTGACGGTGTCCAGATTTTCGGAGTTTTGATCTTTCGGGGTAGTATTCTTTCGGAGTTATGAGCGTTCTGATTATTCAAAGTTCGAAATTTCAACCCGGCCCCGTTCAGATTTTCGGAGTTTTGAGCGTTCAGATAATTCTAAGTTCGGAATTTCAATCCGACCCCATTTTTTGGGGGATTTCGGAGCTCATTTGCAATTTTTTTCCCCGTTAGCCCCTATGTCCTAAGTGTCATGGTAATTGAGATATGATTTTTTCGTTTTTTTACTTACCCGAAATTTCGCCTTTAAATCGTCATAACTTTTTTATTTGCGGTTCTAATAGCACGAAATAACTTTTGTTGTTTGGGTTTGTTTGTTTATTATAAATAAATCATTATTTGATAAAATTGGTTTCTCGAAAATGACTCTTCAGCTTTCAGTCTTAAAAACTGTAAATGCATGAAAAATTTCAACTTCTAAATTCATTAGAAAAGAAAAATTATTCTATTTATTTTGACCACATAATGAATTATTTCTATGACATGTACCATACCGTTGTAAAGAGTATAAACTAGAGAACTTTTTGAAACATAGCTAAGTTCTAAATAGCTTTGAGTTTTTTAAATAATGAATTTAGACGTAGACATTTTTCATACATTTACGCATTTTTGAGACTTTGGAAGCTAATGAGTAATTTTCTTGAAACCAATTGTATCAAATGATGATTTATTTATAATAAACATATATTGCGGAATACAACAAAAGTTATTTCCTGCCATTACAACCACCAACAAAAAAGTTATGACGATTTAAAAGCGAAATTTCGCGTCATTAAAAAAAAACGAAAAGAAATCGTATCTTAATTACCGTGACACTTAGGACATAGGGTCTAAGGATGAAAAAAAGTAGAAAATGGCGCCTCCCAATCCCCCAAAAAATTGTGTCAGTCCATGCGCCAAACACCCTGTATATGTTTTTCCCGTATAAGACTATATAATACAGCGCAATATAATTTCCACTAATGTTACTCTTATTAATAATATAATTATATTACTTATAATGAAATATTAATAATATTGATTTATATATAATCAATAATATATTTATATTAATTTATAGTCTATAATATATTCATAACAATATCACCATTATTATAAACAGTATTATTATTGTTCCGTTGATTAATATGAATTACAATCATCATCATAATTATATAATTTCTAATAATATTACTTTTATTAATAATATTGATTTATGTATAATCAATAATATATTTACAACAATATTACCATTATTATAAGCAGTATTATTATTATTACTTTGATTAATATGAGTTATAATCATGATTATAATTATTATCACAGTGTTAATAATAGTAATGGCATTGCTCTTAAAAGTAATTGTGAATACGATTATTATTATGAAACTAGTTTTTTTGCTAATGAAAATGATGATGATAATAGATGATAGTATTAATAATAATGGTGATTATGTTCATGATACAGTATTATAATATTCGTCTTTTATGAAATTTTAATATTATTGGTGAAATGGCATCAACGTTATTTTGGCGAAGAATAATTTCTCAGCAGAGCTCGAGAATATCTCAAAAGTGATTTTACTTTAATCAAGTTTATTTAAGGACCTGTTGCTTCAGGATGCTCCTCTCGTTTTCATGCTCGCTGCATTGCAAGTCGCAACGATTAATCAACGACTCGTGTTCCGAACGTATCTCAGCGAGTTCAGCTTCCGCTTTGTGTCTCCCTTGTGTGCACCTTTTGTCCCAGGAAAGCGATGCAGTGTCATCGATAATCGTCGAATAGTTGTTAGCGAAAAATAACGAGGAATTTTTTTTTCAACAAGTAATCAATGTAGTGAAAAAAAATATAAATGATTGTTTTGGATGACAGTTTTGATCGAGGGAATTGTGAATTCAAAACGTAACGAGGGTTGCTTGTGGATGGTGATTGTAAACAATGAAAATTGTGTTTGGAGAAATAAAAATGGCACGATGAAGAATATTTGGGCAAAGTGGAGGATTTTAATTATTTACTCTGCGAGCTTTTTCACTAATTGTGCTATTTTATCGCGATCGGCTGGACAGAGATCGTGGATGTGAGGTTTTTTTTGGCAGGAATCCGTCTCATCGTTTTTCCGACATCCCGCACATTCCGATGTCTCCATTCTCGTAAATTCGGCTGTCGAATTCCGATCAGTCGTTGACGCAACGAGCGAAGTTTTTGTGTGCTGTCCGGAAATGGAAGCAATTGAGCTACACGATCGACCGAGATGGGAAAAATGAAGACGTTCGAACTGAGAAACTTCTTCTCGATGAAAGACTTCTTGCACATTGGCCGAACATTATCGGAGGCTAGAGGGAAAAAATGTGGTAGGGCATGACACGATTTTCTGCTGTTCGCGTAGACTTTTGATCATCGGTTGAGTTCACGCATGATTCGATCGAGCGATTGATGAGTGGATGCGTATAGAACGGCCTGACGGCGATAGATGGCGCTAGGTACACCATTTTCTCGTATTTAAGGCACAACACCCTGTTTTTTTGCCATTTTTCAAGAATTTTTTTGTGGGAAAAAAAGAGATATTCGAACATTTTTTTTGTTTTGTTCGTTGTTTATTGAAGATACATAAAAAAATTTTTTCAAATTTTTCACGCCCATAGTGACGCTGGGGAAGCTCCCGCGTCAGGTACTGTTGCCTCTGCAGTGGTTCGCGGCACGCAGCAGAACTCTCTTCAAAGTCGATCTGAAAAAAAA
Source organism: Ophion slaviceki (assembly GCA_944452715.1). Classification (NCBI taxonomy): domain Eukaryota; kingdom Metazoa; phylum Arthropoda; class Insecta; order Hymenoptera; family Ichneumonidae; genus Ophion; species Ophion slaviceki. The sequence continues at coordinate 3,241,117 of OX101787.1, forward strand.
TACCGAGTGTTTTCGTTAATAATATAATATTTTGCAGAGAAGTACATAGGGATTTGAAAAAATATTGATTTTAAAAAAATAGGCACGCTTTTGAAATTAAAGGACGATTTTCGAGCAAAATTTCTCGTCGAAAATAGACTATAACTTTTTTTATTATTGAAATATCGAAAAAATCCTATGTACTTCTTTAGATAATCTAGTTTTATTGATGCAGTCCAAATTTGAAGTCGATCGGATAAAAATTGCTCGAGTTCTGCTGCGTGCCGCACTCAAAAAAGTGGTTTTGAGAAAAACGCGTTCAAAGTTTTAGGTTTGTTAATTTATGCGATAAATTGGAAAAAAAAATGTTTACCTTTAATCAGCGATGACGGCATCACATGTATTTTAGATTTTTCTAGATGGTTTTCAAAAAATCGATTTTTTGAAGCCGTCACAGTGGTGTTGTCCCTTAAAGTTGCCAGTACACGTGATGATGGGTCCATGGAGTTTTGCTGAAACGCCATGGGTGAAATTTGTGCGACGCGTTAAAGTTGCTATGGGGTTTAGTACGGGGTAAAGCACCCTATGCTTAACTCGTCATTGTACAGGCAATACCTTCTAGTTAAACGGACTTAAAAAAAATTATTTCGCGCACTTCGAAGGCCACAATCACTGCAACAGTGGGAGAACTTGTTTTTTTTTGGGTCTCGGGAGACGGCGCATGCGTCGTTGAAAATTGAATATTTTCATACAAAAAAATTACTGGATATACGTAATTTATACACAAATAGATCCTCGAAATTTCAAAACGTTCGATGCAATACTTTTCTTTCAATAAATTCCCAAAAATCACCTTTTTTCGCGATCACACTGGTGGTACCCCTCAACGTCATGGATTTTGATTGGCGTTACAATGGCAAGTTTTGTATCCAGTCACATCTGCGGTAAGTTATGCCACATTATTTTTTGGCAATGTTTGCTAGAGAAAGATTTCTCCACCATTTTTGAGACTTAAGGTATGTTTTATTACTACTTTTGGCTGTTACATGGTTTTTTTTACAAGCTTTTATTTAACTTGCTTCGTTCGTATGTCTGTCTTTCCGGTTCAAAATTTGTGATAGATTTTTCAAGCACTTGGGGATTGAGGTGAAATTTAGCATACCTGTGTAACTTCGGTGACAATGCAATAATATGGTACCATGGAGCTCGTCTGGTGATGGAGGTGGGAGGTGGGCAATGGAACTCCTTAGTCAGGAGGCCCAAAAAGATCGATTTTTCAAGAATTTTTCTTGCGAAGACCTCTAAATCTATTAACGTAAAAACTTGTACACATTTTATGGTAACTTTTAACTGTGTTTTAATATTTTTATTTGTAAAAATAATTATTTTAAAAGCTGCTATATCTGATCTCCCGGAGCAACTCTAAAAAAAGCGTTTTGCGGTGAGCACGATGTCTCTGGACTGGATCATCTAAAATGAAAAAAACCAAAAATATTTCGTTAATATAATGGATTATCTTGTAATTGATCGAAGGAATAAGGAAAATAATAATTTTTGACAAAATGGCGGCTTCTCAAAAAAAGAAAACGATTCTTGACAAAATTTTGGGCCTTAAATTGTTTATAAAATGGACAATATTTATCGGTGAGAAAAAACCTTCGATTAATTACCAAAAAATGTACTTGAAAAAATTGTGTCAAAATTTAAGACTGATCGGCTCAGCCGTTTTCGAGAAATCTTGCTCACCGACTTTAAAAACACAATTTTGAGAAAAACGCGTTTAAAGTTTCAAAATCACTCTCGAACGCTCTGACACGTCATTACAAATGTGCGTGTAACTTCGAGAATATTTGCCGGATTGACAAGAAATTTTCTGTGTGTGTACTTAAGGGGTTACCCCCACTTGCGATTTTGAAAAAATCGATTTTTTTATTGCATTTTTTTGAAGTATAAGTATCCGGGCCCATACTTCTGTATGGGCCCGGAATAGATGACTCTATGTAAGTTTACAAAAAAAAATATTTTCATCGTGTAAACTGAAATTGAAACTTTAAACACGTTTTTCTCAAAATGGAATTTCTGAAGTCGGTGACCAAGATTACTCGAACACTAATGAACCGATCTTCTTGAAATTTTGCAGGCTTATTTAACACATAAAAATGTAGTCTTTAATTGATCGATTTTTTTTTCGAAAAAAATGGCCGTTTTATAGCCAAAAAACGGCCGTTTTTTTTCGTTAAAATCGAACCATTAACTTTGACTGTCCGACATTTTGTGAAAAATGAATATTTTTTAAAATCCTTCGATTAAAGACTAGTTTATACTTATATTTGACTAAATCCATCCGCATTTTTTTTTTCAGATGATCCACTTCGCCGCAATGTCGGTCACCGCAAACCGTGTATATAAAAACATTATTTCATTGACGGCCATTTGCCACTAAACAATGTAATATTTTTCAATAAAAAAATTACTGAAAGTTCTTCAAGATGTGTTCTTTAAGATGATATATTGATCGATTAAAAAAAGTTTTGTAGTTTTCTTTAAAAAAATTCATGAAAAAGGCCTTTTTTGCGCTACAAGTGGGGGTAACGCCTTAAATATATGTACATTACGAAAAAAGAATAAAAAAGAATCGATTTTTCGAAAATTTTAACTGTATATAACCCCTTGATAACATATGCTAGGACATTCAAGGTTGTGCTCATTTATTTTGTTATCATGAGCACTTTGCATTACACATGATAAGGAGTGTCTGATAATGGTGGTGGGAGGTGGGAATTGAAATTTCCTAATGGCAAATGGTAGGACAATCGAGTTTGGGCTCATTTACTTTGTTGACTTGAGCACTATTTATAATTACACTATTATAAAGTTCTACGCGAAACCTTTATAACCTAATGCAAGGGTTTTTGATTGCGCCGACTTCTGAATGGCTTGGGGGTCTGGCATGGCGAATAAATAAACAAATTCTAATACCAAGGAGTATAAAATAAAATAACCGTAAAAAAACTTTTTAAAAACAAGATTTTATTTAAAAGGTACTGAACTAAAAAGTAAAAAATGATGTTCATTAAAATTGAAAATCAAAACAGTATAACTACGAAAAAGTCCCTTCCTTGGTCACTCGTCATAGGTGCATGTGCTTAAAAGATACATAAACGTAGATATTTTTAAAATATGATATATACATTTTTAACGCGTGAGACGTCAAACGTCATAAGTACTAATACTACTTTAAAATTTCTGAAAAGAAGCCTCGAGCTTTCAAAATTCATATTTCATATTTTTAAAATATCTACGTTTATGTACCTTTTAAGTACTTGCACCTATCATGAGTGACCAAGGAAGGCACTTTTTGGTAGCTATACTGTTTTGATTTTTAATTTCACTCAACCTTATTTTTTACTTTTTAGTACAGTATCTTTTAAATAAACGCTTGTTTAAAAAAAGTTTTTTTACGTTTATTTTTTCATTTTTATTAATCTTCCAAAATGGCAGAGGTATGGTCTTCTAAACTGCATTTTCAAAACTGGTGTGATGTATAGCTGAAAAACTAATCGACCGATACTGATGAAGTTTGGTAGAAATCTTTCTTACCTTATTGTTTCAAATATGACCGTGTATGTTTTCGAAAATATTTTGAAAAGTATTTTTTCGATTGAAAAATGTAGCAATTTTTCGGAAAATTGAAGCTTTTCGTTTCAAAGCGTACCATTTAATCGATTTTCAACATTTTGCACTTTTTCTTGGTTCATATTTTGCGTATGTGTGTTAAGGGGTTATCCCCACTTGCGATTTTGAAAAAATCGATTTTTTTTATTGCATTTTTTGAAGTATAAGTATCTGAGAATATGTCCTGAAAAGTTTAAGTCGATCCGAACAAAATTGACTGAGATATGAGCGTTGAAAGAGAAGAATCCGTTGTGTAAACGACCGGCTAGTCTGAAGTCTTTCTGAAGTCTAGTCTGAAGTCGGTGACCAAGATTACTCGAACACTAATGAACCGATCTTCTTGAAATTTTGCAGGCTTATTTAATACATAAAAATGTAGTCTTTAATCGTTCGATTTTTTTTTTTTCGAAAAAAATGGCCGTTTTATAGCCAAAAAACGGCCGTTTTTTTTCGTTAAAATCAAACCATTAACTTTGACTGTCCGCCATTTTGTGAAAAATGAATATTTTTTAAAATCCTTCGATTAAAGACTAGTTTATACTTATATTTGACTAAATCCATCCGCATTTTTTTTCAGATGATCCACTTCGCCGCAATGTTGGTCACCGCAAACCGTGTATATAAAAAAAACATTATTTCATTGACGGCCATTTGCCACTCAACAATGTAATATTTTTCAATAAAAAAATTACTGAAAGTTCTTCAAGATGTGTTCTTTAAGATGGTATATTGATCGATTAAAAAAGTTTTGTAGTTTTCTTTAAAAAAATTCTTGAAAAAGGCCTTTTTTACGTTACAAGTGGGGGTAACGCCTTAAAGAAAAAAAAAATCTTCGTTGGTTTTGTTCAGATTAATCCCGCAGACGCTACGTGTCACACCGTCTGACAACACCCGCTGCAACCCCCTTAACCGACCCATACCTCCGCCATTTTTAAGGGGCTATACCAATGTGACACTTTCGAAAAATCGATTTTTTTGCCTTTTTCGACAGGATCCATTGCATGGGCCAGGTATAGCTGATTAGCAGTTTTTATGGTAAACATCATTTTATCTAGCAAAAATCGATAGTTAAACCTTTAAACACATTTTTCTCGAAATGAGATTTTTCAAATTTGCTGACATTGTAACTCAAAGAGCAATTATCCGATCGACTTGAAACTTGAACTGAGTACTCTTGAATATATTTACTCTACAATGACGTAGGATATTTTTGATTGGATAAAAATTGACGATTTGGCATTGAAAAAAACTACCATTTTATAGGCAAGAAAACAGACTATTTTTTTCATAACTACGCCATTTTCTTAGATTTTGATATTTTTCGAAAATCCTACGTCATTGTACAGGAAATACCTTCCAGTTTAACATTTTTTCCTTTTTCGGTTTCAGCTACTCAATCGGCCGGAATCATGTCAGCAGTGGAGGAACTTTATTTTTTGCCCCTCCGAAGGCTGCGCATAAGTCGCTTGGATCTCAATATTTTTCTATGAAAACATTATGTAATATAGGTCAAATGTAGCCAAATATATTTTTAATTTTTCGAAACATTTAATTGAGTACTTTCCTTCCAAAAAAATCCCGAAAATCACCCAAATTTTCAGCAATCACACTAGTACTAGCATAACCCCTTAAAGGTTAATAAAAATAATATCATATAACAGCCAAAAGTAGTAATAAAACATATCCCAAGTCTTAAAAATGGTGAAGAAATCTTTCTTGAAAAAAAAATTAGGAAGATCGGTTATTTTTTTTTCTCGTCTAAGGTTGGATGGAGTGAACTGGGAGATCTTACCTAGTCCCGTCGGAATAAGCATGACTTTCATTCAACGAGGCCAGCATGTTGCCAATTTTTTCGCAGGTAATTTGGACCACCAGGAATCTACCCTTTGAATACATTCCAGTTGTATGGTGTTTTGCGGCCGCCAAAAATGATTTTAAAAAACTGTATTTTGATGTTATTTATGTGCAATGGATTTTGTCAAAAAGTGCTTCCCGTAAAAGTTGTGGGCCATAATGTTATCTACAAAATAAGTTCAAGTAAAAAATCACGTAGGATTGTTTAACGGTGAATCGCAGTGGAACCACGATTCTTTGTATTTTAGTTTTAAGGCTTTCACGGCTCTTTACATAATGAGAAGAGTGTATGGCTTCCGGATGGAGGCCGTGTTGAGGATCAGCGTTGTGCCGACGGTTCGCAAATGTTACAGTCTGCATCATCAGGGCTGAGAGCTCCGATACTGAAGCTCTCGTGTCTCAGGTATTCCTTATATTCTTTGTATGTTTGTTTATTGTATGTACTTCGGTTATTCATCAACGTACTGTTCTCAAACTCATACATAACCCAGAAGAATCTATCCTCAAGAGATATCTTTAAACTTGGTCCAGCCTTGTCATTAGGGAAGGCTCAAAGAGTTCCAAAAAATCGTGGTTGTAGTTTCGAGCAGGCACATTCATGATGTAACTCAAAAAAGATATTTCGAAGAAAAAAAAACATTTTCCGCACTCTGTGAGCCTTCTGGACCACTTTCTATAGGGAAACGCCGAATTTACGCAAATCGGTTTATATATATTGCTAAACTATAATATATTGCTGAACTATAGGACATGGCTAGATACCATTTAAAGATATCTCTTCAGCATAGATTCTTCTAGGTTATGTATGAGTTTCAGAACAGTACGTTGATAAATAACCGATAAACCTACGGTAAACAAAATTAACCCTTGGCGGCATAGTGTGGGCACGAAAGTGCGAAAAAAACGAACTTTTTACATGATAAATCTGATTACGACTAATCTAGCTGGCAAACCATAACCTAAATATTGGCAAAAACTTGGTTTTTGATCCACTGAATATGAACCCGAAGTCTAAACCGTTGAATTGGAAATGGCGGATCCAATATGGCGGCTGTAAATGGCAAAAACAATAGAATTTTCTCCAAATGCGATGATTTTTTTTGAGCTTATTTCATGTAACAGCGACCCCGAAAACCCCTGAGTACCAACTTTTGCTATCATCAAACGACGTTTTTCATTTATGGTCCGCCATATTGGATCCGCCATCTAGAATTCCTGAATTTTGAGTGCAGATTCGTAAGCAGCGACCCCGAAAACCCCGTTACTTCCAACTTTCGCTATCATCAATCAACGTTTTGCATTTATGGTCCGCCATATTGGATTCTCGAATTTTGTAATCAGCGACCCCAAAAACCCCCGAGTACCAACTTTTGCTATCATCAAACGACGTTTTGCATTTATGGTCCGCCACATTGGATCCGCCATCTTGAATTCCCGAATTTTGAGTGCAGATTCGTAATCAGCGACCCCGAAAACCGCCTACTACCAACTTTCGTTATCATCAATCAACGTTTTGCATTTATGGTCCGCCATATTGGATTCTCGAATTTTGAGTCCAGATTTGTAATCAGCGACCCCACAAACCCCCGAGTACCAACTTTCGCTAGCATCAAATGACGTTTTGCATTTATGGTCCGCCATATTAGATCCGCCATCTTGAATTCCCGAGTTTTGAGTGCAGATTCGTAATCAGCGACCCCAAAAACCCCCGAGTACCAACTTTCGCTATCATCGAACAACGTTCTGCATTTATGGTCCCCCAAATTGAATCTGCTATCTTGAATTCTGGAATTTTGAGTGCAGATTCGTAATCAGCAACCCCAAAAACCCCCGAGGACCAACTTTCGCTATCATCAAACGACGTTTTGTCTTTATGGTCCGCCATATTGGATCCGTCATCGTTAATTCCCGAATTTTGAGTGCAGATTCGTAATCAGCGACCCCGAAAACTCCTGAGTACCAACTTTCGCTATCATCAAACAACGTTTTGCATTTGTGGTCCGCCATCTTGAATCATCGAATTTTGAGTGCAGGTTTGTAATCAGCGACCCCGAAAACCCCCGAGTACCAACTTTCGCTATCATCAAACGACGTTTTGCATTTATGGTCCGCCATATTGGATCCGCCATCTAGAATTCCCGAATTTTGAGTGCAGATTCTAGAATTCCCGAATTTTGAGTGCAGATTCGTAATCAGCGACCCCGAAAACCCCGGGTACAAAATTTCAAACCAATTGCACGTAAAGAAAAATGTATGCTTCAAGGGTTAAAAAATTCGACGTTCAACTGTGATTTACCGTTAAATTAACAATCCTACGTGATTTTAGCATAGGACTGATTCTGCAGATGACATTATGGCGCACAACTTTTACGGGAGGCATTTTTTGATAAAACCCATTTCAAAGAAAAATAACGCCAAAATACTGTTTTTTAAAAATCATTTTTGGCGGCTACAAAACGCCGTAGAATCGGGAGATATTTTAAGAGTACATTCGTGGAGGTCCAAATTACCTATGAAAAAATTGGCGACATGCTGACCTCGTTGAATAGAAGTCGTCCAAATTCATGTACATTCCGATTCGATTAACGCCACTCACCATATTCCCCAGACATCACCCCATCCGACCATCATGTGTGCCGGCTGCGGCAGTCAGCGCTTACGGCTCAGCACTTTCCCTCGTACGAAGGAGTCCATAAATGGCCACAAGACTGAATTGCCTCTAAAGAACCCGAATTCTTCCTGCGTGGAATCCGATCGTGGTCGAAAGATGAGCCAATGTCGTCTGTCCAAATGGCCAATGCTTTGAATAAATCAGTCCGTTGATTCGCCACTAAACCGCTATCTTTCCTCTCGCTCAAAAATGGACGACGTATGCAACCACACAATGCATCGGATCAAAATGCAAACTTTGATGAAGGATAATGATTAGGGGTGTACGGACTACATCTACCTAGGTGGGTAAAAAAAATTGCATTTTCCGAAAATATTTTTATTCGGTGACATCATCTTTTAGCCATATACCCTGAAAATTTCATTGAAATATTCCTAAAATTTAAAGATCGTTGACGAACTCACTTTTCAAAAATCGTTCTTCATTTTTTAATAGTTACGTAAACATTAGGACTGTTTGCATAGATTTTGTATGCCCGAGTTTGAATTCGTCGCCACACGTTGTTAAAAAAAATGTTTAAAAAAATCGCCGATCATCACCGACTCTAATGTCTGTCTCTAAAATTTGAGAAAAAAACCGTAGATTGGCTTATGATAACCCGATCTACGTTTTTTTTCTCAAATTCAAAAAAGTTGAGGGGTAGACAGCTGTTCGTCTATCTATTTGACGTCGTTTGGCAAAGTTTCGACGGGATCTGAAGAGCCGTTTCAGAGATTTTTGGGTATCTACAATTGCTCTACCATACCGACCGCGATGAGGTGTCATTCCGTCTTAAATCCAAGAATTGTCCGAGGTATTGAACGAACAGTACCATAGGTACGGTCTCTAAAAAAATTTCAAAAACGGGATTTTCGAAATAAAGATAAAAAACTTTAAAAAATCATATGTATTCAAAAAAAGTTCATAATTCATTTAATGTCACATAAAATGAAATTTACCGTAGATTTTTTAAACAAATTTTTGCTTAAATAACTCATGTATAAATTTTTGGCATTCTTATTATTCCAAACTAATGTTCTTAGCATCTTCAATACGGTTAATTTTTTTCAGATTTTAATGTTATCGCAAAGTACTCAAAATTCTCACCGGACCTCACTTTTGGTAGGGAATGTACAGGCAATAGAGCTTACACCGCCAGACGTCTCGAAAAAAATGTCATCATCTGCCAGCGGCCATGTTTTGTTGTTCTTCTGAATTTTTTGGTGATTTTTTAAAGATTCTCAATATATGTCTCTTCGTGTTAAAAAAAATGCGTTTTTTTTCACCAACCGTGTTTCAGAAAAAAAAACTCGGAATTTGGCCATTTTTTCAGGCCTCTAGGTAGATGTAGCCCCTTAATTATTTTCGTTGCTACTTTGATCATTGTAATCATGACTTATTATTCGTATCGTTGTTACATTATTTTATTGTTACATTCTTGATACACACGTTCTCGTGTCACATGAAGCAGTTGAAACATTTATCGATACGATTAGATCACTTTGTCGAAAAATTATAATTGGTCCTCATCAGGCTTCGTGATGCAAAGTGTAATATTTAGGTTTACCATATACGTGCTACTAATACTGATCGTGCGGTTGGTTAAAACCGCCAGTCCACCATGATTGCTCGAAGAATGAGCCTTTTTGGAAACAAAGTTTTTTTCCCTTCAATCTCAAGATTTTTCATTTTCAATTGATTTAATGAAAATAATGTTTTTTAAATATTTTTATTCCGCGTCTCGAGTCGTCCAAATTTCACGTCGCAATTTCGAATATTTTAAGCTTTGTTGCCATCCAAGTGGACGCGTCAACGCGACACCGGTGCACAACTTTTCCAAAATATAATTTTCAAAAATGGTGTTCGTTAGAAATTTTTATCAGAAATTCCTTTAAATCCAAAAATTAAAAAAGCTCATTTGGCGCTGTGCAATTTCTGCGCTTTCTCCGGAACTTGCGTGCCCCCTTAATTCTATTTACCATTACACGAGGGACTATTTCGGGTGTGAGCATGAAAAAGAAATGAAGTTTCCATGTGAGGATCGCGCCTGATTTTAAGAGACATTTTCCGTCGTTGCCAGGGCGTCGTACGGCGTAAGAGGATGTGGTTGGTTGCGACGGGAAACGCTGTCGGGATTGCAACCTTAACCGGGCTTTCCAAGCCTCGCGAATGTAAAAAGGAAGTCAGCGGAGCATTAAACGAGATTTCAGTGTCGTAGCGGGGGCGCGAAATTTCGTTTTCAACCCCTCTCCCAACCCCTTCTCGTAATCTCTTCTCTGTGCTTCATGATTAAATCCGGTACACGGTCATTTTCATGGATGCCGTTACATTACGAAATTAATCGGCGTTAGCGAGAGAAAATGAAGGCGGTGTTTTCGTGGCCCATCACTTCGTCGGCTGCGGATGCTCCGTGAAAAATCCGCCCCTCCCGATGGAATTCCAAAAAGATCGAAAAAAAACGGCAAATAAATCTTATGGTAAAAACTAAAAACGGCGCGAAAAATAGTACCACGAGCAAAAAATGACGCGAAAAATGGTACCGCGAGCAAAAAATGGCGCGAAAAATGGTACCACGAGCAAAAAATCGCACCGCGAGGCAAAAATGGTACGGAAAATGGTATCACGAGCATAAAATGGCGCGACAAATGATACCACGAGGAAAAAATGGCACGAAAAATGGTACCGCGAGCAAAAAATGGCGCGAAAAATGGTACCACGAGCAAAAAATCGCACCACGAGGCAAAAATGGTACGGAAAATGGTATCACGAGCATAAAATGGCGCGACAAATGATACCACGAGGAAAAAATGGCACGAAAAATGGTACCGCGAGCAAAAAATGGCGCGAAAAATGTTACCAAGAGCAAAAAATGGCACCGCGAGGCAAAAATGGTACGAAAAATGGTATCTCGAGCATAAAATGGCGCGAAAAATGATACCACGAGGAAAAAATGGCACGAAAAATGGTACCGCGAGCCAAAGATGGCACGGAAAATGGTACCACGAGCAAAAAAAGGCGCGAAAAATGGTACCACGGGCGAAAATTGGCACGAAAAATGATGCGGCGAACCAAAAATGGCACGGAAAATAGTACCGCGAGCAACAAATGGCGCGAAAACTGGTACCGACAGCAAAAAATGGCGCGAAAAATGATACCGCGAGTCAAAAATGGCACGAAAAATGGCATCGCGAGGCAAAAATGTCACGGAAAATTGTATCACGAGCATAAAATGGCGCGAAAAAATGGTACCACGACGAAAAAATGGCACGAAAAATGGCACCGCGAGCCAAAAATGGTACCACGAGCGAAAAATGGCGCGAATAATAATACCGCGAGCCAAAAATGGCACGGAAAATGGTACCGCGGGCCGAAAATTTCACAGAAAATGGTACCTTCGAATCAGAGGTACCCGATTGTACCTCGGATTGGAATACTCGGAGAAGGAAGGGCAAAAACATTCAGAGACGTTGCTCGAGGCCGTTGTTGCAGAGGGATATCATCGTCTCCTGTTCCTGCTGCTGGTGATGTGTGTTCCGCTCTCCAGGAGGAAATTTACCACCGCTTCCATCCGGGCACGTGTCAACGTGGGGTCTCGTCGCGTTGTTCAAGCTCTGACGGCAACTGTGAGTTCCGCAAAATCGCTTCGAGCTCGTGTGTCTTCTCGTTGACATCGAAAAACTTTGTCCACGTCGGTTCGACTCTATGCTCAAACTCGAACGATTTTTCTTCATCAAGCAACAATACAGCAAATATCTGATGTGAAAACAGGGAAGAGAAAAAAATCGCTATAGTCGATAGATTTTCGCGTGTTGCGAGACACGAGAATGTTTCTATTCAAATTGTTTACTTCTCTGGCTCGAAAAAGAACAAGCACCGAAAGTAAAAAAAAACCCGAAGAGACGTTACATCAGTCAGGAAAGTAGAGCGGAATTTACGGGAGGTCGCTTAACGACTCGGAAAAGAGCCCGGGGTCGAGTCCTTGAGCGAGAAAATATGCAAAAATTCGGTATTATATGTCGCGGAGAATTTCGGCGAGAATAAATGTGTAGATTTGTTTGAATCTTACTATGATGTACATGAAGCTACGGGGCAATTCCGAAAACACGATTTATCGCCAGGTTCTTAACTCAAATTTGCAACAAATATTTTCTACCAAATGCAAAAATTGACCGAATTGAGACGATTTTTGTTAAGGGATTTACTCTTTTTTTTGCGTTTTTCTCGAAATTGTTTTATGAAACGGTGTAAGTCGTATCGTAAAATCTACAACTTCGATTCACTTCAAATTCGGACAGATTTTGACTTTGACTTTTGGCTGTGATATTAGTTTAAGCAGATTGATTTAAGCTGTGAAATTAATTTTATATTTTGATGGTGATATTAGGTTAAGCAGATTGGTGTAAACTGTAGAATTAATTTTTTACCTTGATTGTGATATTAGCTTAAGCAGATTTGTTTAAGGGGTTACCCCCACTTGCGATTTTGAAAAAATCGATTTTTTTTCTATTGCATTTTTTTGAAGTAAAAGTATCCGGGCCCATACTTCTGTATGGGCCCGAAATAGATGACTCTATGTAAGTTTACAAAAAAAAATATTTTCTTCGTGTAAACTGAAATTGAAACTTTAAACGCGTTTTTCTCAAAATGGCATTTCTGAAGTCGGTGACCAAGATTACTCGAATACTAATGAACCGATCTTCTTGCAATTTTGCAGGCTTATTTAATACATAAAAATGTAGTCTTTAATCGTTCGATTTTTTATTCGAAAAAATGGCCGTTTTATAGCCAAAAAACGGCCGTTTTTTTCGTTAAAATCGAACCATTAACTTTGACTGTCTGCCATTCTGTGAAAAATGAATATTTTTTAAAATCCTTCGATTAAAGACTAGTTTATACTTATATTTGACTAAATCCATCCGCATTTTTTTTTCAGATGATCCACTTCGCCGCAATGTTGGTCACCGCAAACCGTGTATATAAAAACATTATTTCATTGACGGCCATTTGCCACTAAACAATGTAATATTTTTCAATAAAAAAATTACTGAAAGTTCTTCAAGATGTGTTCTTTAAGATGGTATATTGATCGAATAAAAAAGTTTTGTAGTTTTCTTTAAAAAAATTCATGAAAAAGGCCTTTTTTGCGCTACAGGTGGGGGTACCGCCTTAAGTTGTGAAACTAATTTTAGACTTTGACTTTAGGCTGTGATATTAGTTTAAGCAGATTTGTTTAAGCTGTGAAATTAATTTTTCATAACATTTTTTCGTGTGTGGCCAGATGATTTCTTAAATATGGTTATTCATTTGTTGATAAATGATTGAGGGGCTATACCAGGGTGAAACTTTCAAAAAATCGATTTTTTTGCCTTTTTCGACAGTTCATACTATCGAGAATATCATTATCATTTATATCAATATCATTTTATCTTGCAAATGTCGATAGTTAACTCTTTAAACGCGTTTTCCTCGAAATGAGATTTTTCTAATTTGCTGACATTGTAACTCAAAGAGCAATTATCCGATTGACTTGAAATTTTAACTGAGTACTCTTGAATATATTTATTCTACAATGACGTAGGATATTTTTGATTGGATGAAAATTGACGATTTGTCATTGAAAAAAACTACCATTTTATAGGCAAAAAAACAGACTTTTTTTCATAACTACGCCATTTCGTTAGGTTTTGATATTTTTCGAAAATCCTACGTCATTGTACAGGAAATACCTTCATGTTTAACGACATTTTTTCCTTTTTCGGTTTCAGCTACTCAGTCGGCCGGAATCATGTGAGCAGTGGAGGAACTTTTTTTGGCGCCTCCGAAGGCAGCGCACACGTCGCTTGGATCTCAATATTTTTCTATGAAAAAATTATGTAATATAGGTCAAATATAGCCAAATATATTCTTAATTTTCCGAAACATTTAATTGAGTACTTTTCTTCCAAAAAATTCCCGAACATCACCCAAATTTTCAGCGTTCACACTGGTACAGCCTCTTAATTTTCGCTCGAAACTCGAACTTTTTTTCTACAGCTTGACATTTTGTAATTTTCAAAAATTCCAAAAAGTCTCTGGTCATACGAAAGATTATCATACAGGAAGCACATTTTTTGTCCATCTCAATTATTCATTTTATTTTATGTTTATTTTATTTATTTATTATCATAAAGAAGCACCGACACCGATTGGCCATGCAGCAACGACGGCACTTTGTTCAAATAAAAATTACTGCGTTGTTTATCAATATTTTTCGATGAAAATAAAACTCAAATTTGGCAAGACTACGTATCAATTGTGTGTAAAATCTCGACCTCGTCGTCTCAATACTCTCATCGGAAGAAAATATTAAAAATTCGTTGAGGAATTATATTCTTCAACCGCAACTTCGGAATATTTTTTTATACCCATGCTATTCGCCTATGCGAATAATTTGTTCATTCCGAGTTCACGTTGTGCAAATAAAAAAAGACGTAAACGCTTTCGAAGCATTTTTCACAGGCGTTCGAAATGCCTCAATGTTCGAAGCGACGCAAGCAAAAGGGAGAATTTTTACGGTTGACACGGAGAGCGGAGGGTGGCTGCGAGTGTGGCCTTCTCAAAGAATTCGCGGTGACCCACATGTTAACGGGATTCCGACACACGTCGACAAAATTCGCAGCACGATCGTCCTGATATCCCCTTCAATGCACAGAAATATATCCCAAAGAGTTGTCCTCGTGAACCGGCTTCGGATATTTTTTATCCTCGAAGAAAATATTCAAAAAACTCGGCCAAGTGCGAATTGGGCCTCGCTCTATTAGGGTTCCGTACACATGACCATAAACTTTTTTTTAACTAGATATTTATTTAGGTACCGTGGATTGAGGTTACTTTGATCAATTTTGAAATAAAAATACATTTCTTTAACCCTTAATAGTCACACTGGGTCCACGGGACGCAAACAAATTATTTTGATGCCGTACAACTTTTTTTTCCAATAAAACAATTTTTTTTACATGTGTAAGCGTTTCATTCTATCCTTCTAAATCGCACCAGCGTTGGATGAAATAAATATACTTTTTGAAAAGTCCACAGAAACCGCTATGTCTATTTCAAAGTACATTGTTTCCAGATTATAAAACCATTTTTTTTTGGTCGATAATTACAAGAGTTACAGCAATTGTGAAAAAAAGCCACGTTTTTTTTGCATAATTTTTTTGCATATTTAAAATTTAATTTTTGATTTCTCACCGATATCCTTCTATTAAACAAGGTTCAAATTATACCTCACTATTTTTTTCATATCGCTCAATGCATTATTTCATTATTTATAACAATTTGAAAACGCCTGGGTCCCATGGACCCAGTATGACTACAACGTGATTCTAGCTAAGTGTGACTACTAAGTAATATGGCAAACATTTTTTTTTTTAATGGAAACATCAACTTTTATTAGTCTTTTTATCTTACAAGCTACAAATTAAATATAGAAAAATGAATGAGAAAAAAGAATTAGTCATGATCAAAGTTATACTGAGATTGGGGTTACTTTGATACCCCTTTTATTCTTAATGAGAATCGAAAGAAACCCCATAAATGAGCATTTTTCCTAAAGGAGAAAAAAAAAGGTCAACGGGACCGAAAGTTACAACGATTTTTATTGTTTTTGGGCTACTTTGATGGACCAAATATTTACTTTTCAAAATCAACTTTATTGATAAACAACTGGTATTTTATATTTATTTATGCGGTAACACAGCCATAAACTTCGAAACATTAAAAAACTAGCAAAAACAAGTTGTCATGCTTACGTCTACCCAAGTATCTAACCACAAAACGAGATCACATTGATTCCATTAGGAACAAGTTTCACTTAAAGGGTTACATAAGTTAAAATTTCCGAAAAATCGATTTGTTTTTAATTTCACTTTCGTAATGTAATTATATTTAAGTACACACACAGAAAATTTCTTGTCAATCCGGCGAATATTCTCGAAGTTACACGCCCATTTGTAATGACGTGTCAGAGCGTTCGAAAGTGCTTTTGAAACATTAAACGCGTTTTTCTCAACACTGTGTTTTTGAAGTCGGTGAGCAAGATTTCTCGGAAACTTTCGCGAAAATAGCCTTTTTTCCTGGCTCCAAAGTGGACTGGCCCCTTAATAAATCGTAATTATATGCATATATTTTCTAATTATACAGACATAATTTATAAATGGGAAATGTGAAAAAAGATTTGCAAAAATATGTATTTGTATACTATGTAGCAATAATTATTATTTGTATTTTTCATTAATATATCAATTCATTAAGGGGTTTTCTCACTTTAGACGCTAAAAACTGACATTTTCATGATTTTTTTGATAGGTTTATATTATAAATATTCATATAAAAGTTGTTACACTTAATAAATACACTTTCGAAATACATTTTAAAAAATGTAGGTATTTATGTAACCCAAACAGGGTTGGGCATATTCGAATTTTTTTTAATTCGTGAGTAATAAAGAAAATTATCCAAAATTCGTTCCGAAAATGAATAAAGAATCCTACTGAATTCAGTATTCATTCCGAAAATGAATAATGAATTCAACTAAATTCAGTATTCATTTCAAAATGAATAATGAATCCTACTGGATTCAGTATTCATTTCAAAATGAATAATGAATCCAACTGAATTCAGTATTCGTTTCAACATAAGTGATGAATCCAACTCGAATCAGTATTCATTCCGTATTCGGATATCATCAAATTGAATAATCTGGAAAAATGGACAATGGAAATGGGACAAATTTAATGTCCCATTTCCATTCCGGATGAACCGATCAGTCTCAAATTTTAACACAATCTGTTCAAGTATATTTTTTAGTAATTAATCGAAGGTTTATTCTCACCGACAAATATTTTCACAAAAAATCATGTTTTTTTTGAGAAACCGCGATTTTGTCAAAAAATATTATTTTGCTTATTCCTCCCATCAATTTTTACGTTAATAGATTTAGAGATCTGCTCAAGAAAAATTCTTGAAAAATCGATCTTTTTGGGCCGCCTGACTGTATATAACCCCTTAAAGTAGGTCACGTACCAAATCACACTAATTGTAAGACACGAAATATCAAATTACATTTTGATTTTTTTTATCTTACAATTCACAACTTACAACAAGAAAAATAGCAAATAACAATTTGATATATTTTTCGTCTTACAATTAATGTGATTTAGTACAGAATTGCAGAATCGTATTCTGCAATTGAAACCTACAGTTTAAAAAATTATCAAAAGACGAAAATCCCCGAGAATATTCCGAGACTAGCAATGAAGATAATAGTGGGGTGAAATTGATCAATGATCAATGTTACCCCGTCGAAGCGATCAAAGACACCCCAACGAGACAACTGTCGTCCATAGAATATGTTTTTGAGGTTATGCCACACAACAAAGTATAATGGTGTACTTCAATAAACATCTGACAAGGTGATTGTTACAAAAATCATGTCATTGCAACACTCAACTTGTTATTTTTGAAGTTATTCGAGCATAAAGAACAGTTTAAGTACCATTGCTTGCGTTTTTTATATTTTTACAGTCACTTAAACCCGTTCGTTCGTGCTGCGTCTGAGTGATGAAGAAGAGAGACATTCAGGCTTGCCAACGGTAAAGAAAAACTTTCGGTCGCGTTGAGGAACTTCGTAAGATAAATTTTAAAAACAGAACGAAGTTTTCATCAAAGGAACCCCACGATTGAGCGTAACCCCACTCCACGGTAATGCTTTTTTCTGTCTTAGTTCTTAGGTAGCACTAAACTGAGACCATAAAGGGTGATGATAGCAAAAGGAAGCTTTGTATACTCCTGCTGTAAGCTAATATTAAAAATATATAAAATTACTGTTATTTAAATATTTACAATATCAAATGACTCATTTTTGGAGTCGGTACCAGCCAATTGCTAATATTGTCATATTTTTCGCAGCACAAGAGGAGGCGAAGAAAAATAAATAAAAAGTACGATCTACAGTGTTTTTTTAAATTTGCAATCTCGTTTCTTCCGTGACGTCAATCTGTCGTTCTGGACTGGCACCGACTCCAAAAATAAGTCATTTGGTATTAAATCCAAGTTCGCCTAAAAATCGGGGTGTAGGGTTTTTTAGGGGATGAAAAGGATACGGGGGTGGATTCATGCCAAACTAGAACTCCTACGAGGTCGGCGCCACGAAACAAAATGTGCAGAAAAATCCGGGCTTTAGTTTTGTCCACAGCGTCGGAGTCGTGGAAATTCATTTTGGCGATGAAAAAGTGGGGTGAAATTTTGAAAAATCAGTTTCAATTCAACAACTCTTCAGAAAAAAATCGTACACTTTTTGTTCAAATGGGAACGTTGTAGCCCTTGAAAAGACGCGCCGATCGAGTATTTGATCATCACTCTCCGATAATATTTTCACCCCCCAAAAATGGTTAAAATACAAAAGAAAATTGTCCATTGAATAACAAAAAAATAATCGATTTTTCGGCCATGGTTTAAATATACGAAATGTAGAGAATAATTTTCTCTATATTTTCGTTTCTATGGACCACCCTTGAATTTTGATTTTCCAACCCCTCTCGGGGGTTGAAAACTCAAAATGAAATTCTGGGAAAACTATTGACCGCACGAATTCGCCGCCGTGGAAGAATTTGTAGCTTGAACCCTCAGTTACATTTTTGTCCACAGCGCCAAACTCGTATCTCTTTATTTTCGGTCAATAGATTTTCCAGAATTTCATTTTGAATTTTCAACCCCTGAGAGAAGTTCGAAAAAGCAGAATTCAAGGGTGGTCCATAGGAACGAAAATATAGAGAAAATTATTCTCTACATTTCATACATCTAAACCATCCCCGAAAAATCGATTGTTTTTGAGTTATTCGATAAACAATTTTTTTGTCGATACTTCAACAATTCTTTTGAGGGTGAAGATATTATTGGAGAGGGATGATCAAATACTCGATCGACGCGTCTTTTCAACGGCTACAATGTTCCTATGTAAACAAAAATTGTATGAATTTTTCCTAAAGAGTTATCGAATGAAAACTGATTTTTCAAAACTTCACCCCACTTTTTCACCCCCAAAATGAACTTCCACGACTTGGGCGCTGTGGACAAAAATAAAACCCGGATTTTTCTGAACATTTTGTCTCCCGGCGCCGACCTCGTGGGGGTTGTAGTTTGACATTAATCCGCCCCCATCCTCTTTCATCCCCTAAAAAAAATCCTACACCCCGATTTTTAGGCTAACTTGGATTTAGCACCCGTGGCACCTACAAAATCACCTGTCAAGAAACTAGCCTTCTTCTCATTTTTTCCGATTCTAATATACAGCACGACTGTACTATATATTTTCATTATAAATTGATTGTATCATGTATACAATATATTCTACATTATGAATCGGCGTTTTCAGTATTTGTCGTTTAAATACAGTATAGGGTACATAATATACAGAAATTCCATATTCCTAACTAGTTTAGGTTTTGAGATAGACCCCGTAACAAAAATGGTTTAAAACTGACAACTTTGACGGCCCCTCGTTTCTTTATTTTTCAAGATAAAAAGGGAAGAAAAATATATTTGTACTCTACTCAAAGAGCTTTAGACAATGACACCGCACATGGCAGGGTAATATTATTTTCCTGCTCCTTTTTCATGCATGGAACCATGAAAAAAAATTTTATTGAATTTCTAATTCAATATTTGGTTTTGGATCAACATTCTACACAAAATATTCAAATTTCAGGTCTGTCATTCCGTTTACAAGCTAGAGACTCGTGACATACGGACGGACAGACGGACAGAGAGCAGAGTGACAGCAATAGGGCTCCGTTTTGCCCTTCGTGTACGGAACCCTAAAAATGTTATGCAGCTTTTATTTAAGGGGTTACCCCCACTTCCGATTTTGAAAAAATCGATTCTTTTTATTGCTTTTTTTTGACGTATAAGTATCCGGGCCCATACTTCTGTATGGGCCCGGAATAATTGACTATGTAAGTTTACAAAAAAAATATTTTCTTCGTGTAAACTGAAATTGAAACTTTAAACGCGTTTTTCTCAAAATGGCATTTCTGAAGTCGGTGACCAAGATTACTCGAACACTAATGAACCGATCTTCTTGAAATTTTGCAGGCTTATTTAATACATAAAAATGTAGTCTTTAATCGTTCGATTTTTTTTTTGAAAAAAAATGGCCGTTTTATAGCCAAAAAACGGCCTTTTTTTTTCGTTAAAATCGAACCATTAACTTTGACTGTCCGCCATTTTGTGAAAAATGAATATTTTTTAAAATCCTTCGATTAAAGACTAGTTTATACTTATATTTGACTAAATCCAACCGCATTTTTTTTTCAGATGATCCACTTCGCCGCAATGTTGGTCACCGCAAACCGTGTATATAAAAACATTATTTCATTGACGGCCATTTGCCACTAAACAATGTAATATTTTTTAATAAAAAAATTACTGAAAGTTCTTCAAGATGTGTTCTTTAAGATGGTATATTGATCGATTAAAAAAGTTTTGTAGTTTTTTTTAATTCATGAAAAAGGCCTTTTTTTGCGCTACAAGTGGGGGTAACGCCTTAAAGCAAAAATTCAAAAGAAAACGCTTCCCGATAATCGGCTGTCAAAAATGACGTGACCTTTGAATAGAAACATCCTGACACTGGTTATAATTTCGTAAAAACGTCACATAAATTCAAATGCATGCAGCTGTCGAAAAACTCCATCACTATTTCAGGAATTCCATATTTTTCCCCAAAAACCATTACCATGTTGATTGATCAAAACAATTAAAATCGTTCGATAAAATGTACGTGTTGGTAAAAAGGCTCACCTGTTGAAATATTTGCGAAATGATCCACTGACGAAGTAAAGGGCGATCGGATTTATGCAACTGTTCATGAATGCCAGACAGAATCCGAGAATACGAAAAAAGTGCCAATAACCGTTGTAATCTTCCTGGGCTGACGGATGAAAGTAGAACCAGAGCATGTACACGTGCTGAGGAAAGAAACACAAGGCGAATACGGCCACGAAAGCGAGGACCATACGTGCCACTTTTTTTCTCGCCTTCACCTGTTTTTCCTGCACGTTTTCAATCGCAACGAACAAAATGTTATGTTTCTTCGTAGATAATGAACATTCATCTTCGCGATTCGTCGGAATTCGAATTACTTTAAGGGGCCAGTCCACTTTGAAAATTTCTAAAAATCGATTTTTTTACTGTTTTCGAAAGTACATACATTCAGAAATATTGTGTCAAAATAGGTGCAGGAATTGCCGATTGAGTTTAGGTAAGAGTTTTTCATAGTATAAACTTCAAACGCGTTTTTCTCGAAACAACGTTTTCAAAATCTAGCTCCATCGTATCTCTAAAACTACAAACCGATTTTCTTGAAATTTGAACCACATTGGTAAAAATGATTCGCAACAAGATGACCCTCGATGGTTTTAAAATGTTTATTTTTACTCTTTTTTGCGAAAAACTGCGAAAACAACGCGTTTTAAAATACTTTTTTCGTTTTTCATCTGCCATTCTTTTATTTTTTGATGAAACTTTATATCCGAGGGTGATTTTGTAGCTGGTGTCATACTGAATCTAATGGACTTTGATTTTTTTGTTTCAGACAAGCCGTTGCCGAGTTGTGATGGAGCTACCTAGCCCACCTATTTTTGAGGCGTTACGTTAAACGATAGTTTTTGTCCTTAAAAATGAATAAAAATTAATACATTTTTAAAAAAATGTATTTCAAGACTTTATTTATCAAGCCCAAGAACTTTTATATTCATATCGTTTATAAAATCCTCAAAAAAAGCGAAAATAGCTTTTTTCCTGGCTCCAAAGTGGACTGCCCCCTTAATAAATCATAATTATATGCATATATTTTATAATTATACAGACATAATTTATAAATGGGAAATGTGAAAAAAGATTTGCAAAAATATGTATTTGTATACTATGTAATAATAATTATTATTTGTATTTTTCATTAATATATCAATTCATTAAGGGGTTTTCTCACTTTAGACGCTAAAAACAGATATTTTCATGAATTTTTTTGATAGGTTTATGTTATAAATATTCATATAAAAGTTGTTACACTTAATAAATGCATTGAAAAAATGTAGGTATTTATGTAACCCAAACAGGGTTGGGCATATTCGATTTTTTTTTTATTCGTGAATAATAAAGAAAATTATTCAAAATTCGTTCCGAAAATGAATAATGAATCCTACTGGATTCAGTATTCATTCCGAAAATGAATAATGAATCCAACTAAATTCAGTATTCGTTTCAACATAAGTGATGAATCCAACTCGAATCAGTATTCATTCCGTATTCGGATATCATCAAATTGAATAATCTGGAAAAATGGACAATGGAAATGGGACAAATTTAATGTGCCATTTCTACCCCCATTTCTCCAGTTACTAGATACTAAGAGCGCGATTTCCTTTGGGTAAATATAATGTAATCGGACGATAATGTTTCGATAGAATAAAAATGTTTTCTATCAATTTTTCCAGATTATTCGATTTGATGATATCCAAATACGGAATGAATACTGAGTCGAATTGGTTTCATTACTTATGTTGAAATGAATACCGAATTCAGTTGGATTCAGTATTCATTCCAAAATTCATTATTCATTTTGGAATGAATACTGAATCCAACTGGATTCATTGTTTATTCTCAGAACGAATACTGAATCGAGGTGGATTCATTATCGAAAAAAAATTAATATCCATCTGATATGTATTCGGTATTATTTTCCTACTCGGATACTAAAAGTATTCGAGTTTGCCCATCTCTGAACCCAAACAAACTTTAAACGCGTTTTTCTCGAAACACCGTTTTTGGACGGCTCGTTGATAAAATCTTCGAAACCACTGAACCGATCCTTGTGAAATTCTAACCACATATTCTTTACAACTATAGGTATAGCACATATCAAGGATTTTTTCAAATTTTGATATGCACTATTTTTTTTCCAAAAACAGTGGAAAAACCCGATTTTTGTGTTTTTTTTCTAAATGTCTGCCATTTTGTTATTTTTGCATGTATCAAAAATCGTATGATATGCGCTATAGTCATTAACATACTGAATCTAAAACCGTGTGATTTTTTTGTTCCGGATGAACCATTTCCGAGATTTCATCAACAGCGCAGACTTATAATTTTTGTAGGACATTTTTGTAACTAGTATTTTCGTTTATGAATAGTGACTTAAATAAATAAATAATTAAAAAAAATGTATTTCGTAAGTGTATTTATAAAGTGTAACAAATTTCATATCAATATCTATAATATAAACCTATCAAAAAATTCACGAAAATACACTTTTTTTAGCGTCTAAAGTGAGAAGACCCCTCAATATGTACATTACTGTATTTATATAATATAATGATACATTAATTGATTTATTGATTAATACACTATTGACAAAAATGGAGGGAACAAACGAATTTCCGAAATATTTAGGCCATTTTCATAATGCTCTATTTCCGCGGAAAATCATCGAATTTGAAAAAAGCATTTTGAGACTTAAAATCTCTAGTTTTCGAGCTTTGACTTCCAATTTTTCTCCTTACCTTTTGTCACTAATGAATCAAAACAAAAACCGCGAAGGAAAAAGTGTCGATTTTTTTTCTCAAAGCTCTCCAGACGAGGGATCTTTCTTATTTTTATTAATGACGAAATCAGATGCGTTTTCCTTGTTTCTTCCTCTTTAATTGGAGGTTTAAAAGGGGCCTGTACGAATGATTTGTCGCCCAGTTATCGGTTATCAAAGCCAAAATAACGCTTTCGAGTTTGATAATCTCTATCTCACGAACCAATCATCATATAGAAAGTTGGCGGGTAGGTCCAGAAAGCTAAAAGTATGCCCTTTAAGTGGAAAAATTCATTAAAATAAAAACCATCGCAACTATTATGTTTAAGTCATTTTTCTAAGTGTATAGTGTCCATAAAAACTACGCAAGCGTTAAGTTGCTCTGATTTTTTATTCCCGGTGAACCGAATGATCGAAGTTTGGAGTTTTTGTAACAAAAAATTAAAGGAACGTCATTATTGCATTTGAAAACATTTCGAAGTGAAAGCTGAAAAATTAGAGATTTTAAGCTTTAAAATGCTCTGTTTAATTTTCTCCTACGATAATTTTTTGCGGAGATAGAGCAATTTAAAAATGACCTAAAAGTTTCGGGAATTTTTTCGATCCCTTCATTTTCGTCAGTAGTGTATATTAATATATTAATTCCACCTCACTTCAGCCAGTAAAAAAAATTTACAAATTATTTTGAAAAATCGAGTTACTTTATTGAAAAATATTCACCGAGAGTCGAAATTTTTTATCAAATTCTGACGTTTTTTCTCGTTGATTACCACTTTTTAACATTTTTCCATTCAAATGGCTGTATCTTTAGCAGGATTTGACGTATTTACATTCGTAAAAAAACGAAAATGTGGGTCTTTTTATAGCCTTCCAGATAAAAATTAATTTAGATTTATTGAGCAAGTCGAACGTCCGTTTCAGGGCAAAATATACAAAAATATTTTTTTTCTCAAGGAAAGACACTCGTAATTTTATTTATAAGAATTTCCCTGAATTGTGAATACGAAAAACGAATTTTTGGTATTTTTTATATTATGGGATTCCTAAACACCGTCGAGTAACAGCTATTTTTATTAAACATTTTTTTTTATTAACATTCGATTGAAGAGTGTGGAGTACTCGCTGTATGTTTACTAGGTTTTTTAAATACATATGCCATAAATGGCATATGTATTGGAGCCTTGGAGTGCTCCACACTCTTCAATTGTATATTAATAAAAAAAATTTTTTTAATAAAAATAGCGGTTACTTCACGGTGTTTAGGAATCCCATAATATAAAAAATACCTAAAATCCGTTTTTCGTATTCACAATTCGGGGAAATTAAAAAAAAAAAATAACGAGTGTCTTTCCTTGAGAAAAAAAATATTTTTGCATACTTTGCTCTGAAACGGACGTTCGACTTGCTCAATAAAATCTAAATTAATTTTTATCTGGAAGGCTATAAAAATACCCACATTTTTGTTTTTTACGAATGTAAATACGTCAAATCCTGCTAAAGATACAGCCATTTGAATGGAAAAATGTTAAAAAATGGTAATCAACGAGAAAAAACGTCAGAATTTGTTTAAAAATTTCGACACTCGGTGAATATTTTTCAATAAAGTAACTCGATTTTTCAAAATTATTTGTGGATTTTTTTCTATTGGCTGATGTGACGTGGAATGCCTCATATACTATTTTAATACTGGATTGAATGATTGATTGATTAATATATCAATATAGTATAATAATAATAATAATTATTATTATTATATAATAATATATATGATTACATTATTATCGGAAACAATTTGCGTATTTATGATTTATTAATCCTATCAGTATCGAAAAATATTACGTGTAAAAGAGCACTAGCAGGACAACGAAAAAGAGTCGAAAATACATATAACGAGGAATAAAAAACGTTTAAATATAACGAGGGCATGGAATATATATATATTTTTTAATCTCACCTGGCCTTGCATTTCTCCGGGTATTTTTTTCGTGCTCTGAACGAGATGTCGTGCCATGAGTAAATAAAACACAGCGATAACGAGCAAGGGTATAAGGTAATAAATGAAGAATCGGCCGACGATAATCCATCGTCGGTAGGATTCGCCATACTCCTCGGGGAACGGATAACAGATCTTAAATAGAAAAGTCATCCTTCAAGTTAATACTCCCTTATAATTGATCGCGAATCGACTTTCGTTGATTGTCTCGACGTCAATGTCAAACTCAAAAAAATGTCTCCGAATTATTTTTTTTCTGGCCATCAAATTAGTTGCGAAGAAAGGAAAAAAAATTGATGTAATTTATCGCGAATCAACTGGCCAATTTTAAGTTCAGAGAAAATGCCTCGAATTATTTTTTTTACGTCAAATTGATTGCGAAGAAAAGGGGAAAAAATTGTTAAAATCATCGCGTGTTGACTCGCCAATTTCTAGTTCAGAAAAAATGCCTCCCAATTATTTTTTTACATCAAATTGCTTGCGAAAGGAAAAAAAATGGTTGAAATTAGAAATTTTAGATGTTGAAATGGTCTACTTTACTCTCGAACTGATTGTGACGACGAGGCAAAGAAAAATCTGGATAAACGCATTAAGGGGGACGCTCGGAGCATCCTCGGAGGCAAGTACGTTGGAAATTAGAATAACGAGATTATCGTACCTCGAATTCACGATCGTTGTTGACTTTCATGACTTTTACGTACGAGAAAACGGCTGGAATTGCAAATCCAATTGCCAACAGCCAGATGAGTCCGGCTATTATGCTAGTGAATCGCATCGCTCCTCTTCCTCCCCCTGAACGAAAAAGGAAAATAAGAAAAATAAAAAATGATGGAATAAATTACGTTTTATTTTATTTTATTTTTTGCTCTTACCAGTAGCGTGAAGTTTCCTCAGCGGATCGACTATGGCGAAAAATCGATCGGCCGAGAGTGCCGTGAGAGTAAATACGGAAACGCCGATCGAGACGTCTTTGGCGCATTCGGAAATTTTGCACACCACGACACCGAACGGCCAGGACTCGATGGTATAGATCGTCGCGGTAAAAGGAACGCACGTCACTATAACCTAAACGCCGGACGATTTATATTTATCATTTTCATTTTCTTTACCCGCCCAATTTTTTTCCGTTTTTTTTTTATATCATATACCGCGCCGAGAAAGCGAGAAATAAATGGGATAGTCCGCGGTCAGATGGCGGGGATAAATCGCCCGGACACGCGATACAAATTGGCTCGCCGGGCTCGAACGCGCAATAAACAATAAACCAAGCGCAAAATCCTGTCCAGAAAAAAAATAACGAACGTGTATTTTTTTCGATTTTTTTTGGCGAAAAGTGACTGTCCGATCAAGGCACCACACCACGGTAACATTTTTTTTCATTTTCTGAAATATACATTTGTTAAAAATGCTCGCACCAAATTTTTTAAAAGAAATTTGTAATATTGGGGGAGATACGGCATTTTGTGTGAAACCGTTCGAAGCGCACGACCGCGCCCAGCGGCAGATGTGCGGCTGTGAACGCGTTTTTCTCGAAACTACGTTTTTCAACCTGGCTGACAACATATTAAGGGGTTACCCCCACTTGCGATTTTGAGAAAATCAATTTTTTTTTATTGCATTCTTTTGAAGTATAAGTATCCGGGCCCATACTTCTGTATGGGCCCGGAATAGATGACTCTATGTAAGTTTACAAAAAAAAATATTTTCTTCGTGTAAACTGAAATTTAAACTTTAAACGCGTTTTTCTCAAAATGACATTTCTGAAGTCGGTGACCAAGATTACTCGAACACTAATGAACCGATCTTCTTGAAATGTTGCAGGCTTATTTAATACACAAAAATGTAGTCTTTAATCGTTCGATTTTTTTTTCGAAAAAAAATCGCCGTTTTATAGCCAAAAAACGGCCGTTTTTTTTTCGTTAAAATCGAACCATTAACTTTGACGGTCCCGCCATTTTGTGAAAAATGAATATTTTTTAAAATCCTTCGATTAAAGACTAGTTTATACTTATATTTGACTAAATCCATCCGCATTTTTTTTCAGATGATCCACTTCGCCGCAATGTTGGTCACCGCAAACCGTGTATATAAAAACATTATTTCATTGACGGCCATTTGCCACTAAACAATGTAATATTTTTCAATAAAAAAATTACTGAAAGTTCTTCAAGATGTGTTCTTTAAGATGGTATATTGATCGAGTAAAAAAGTTTTGTAGTTTTCTTTAAAAAAATTCATGAAAAAGGCCTTTTTTTGCGCTACAAGTGGGAGTAACGCCTTAAAAAAACTATTCATTCGATTTGCATGCGCCAAGTCTTAAACTGTTCGAAAACCCAGTCTCTATGGCACTACGTGGGGATTTTTTTAATAAAAAGCCCCCTCCTATTTTTTTTATGAACGATGAAAATTTTCTATGAAAATTGGAAATAAAATTCGCTGGTCCGCCATTTTTTTGAGACATCGAATAATAATTTTTTGAATAAAGAATAATTTTTGAATGAATAATAATTTTTGAGTAAAGAATAATTTTTAACAATAATTGATTTGTCTAAAAAAAATATCGCATAATGATAAAACAAAGCACAGCTTTCGAACAACGAATCGAGCCACTCTGAAAAAAATAGGTGTTACTGTACACACTTCAGAGTATCTTCTGGAATTTTTTGAGAAAAATCAAAAGTGACATACCGACCGAAAACAAATATTTTTGTATAATTTTGGTGAAAATGGGCATTTTTTAAACTCGAAAAATTCAAAACAAAACTTTTTCAAAAAGTTCATGTAAAATTGAAACTTTTTTATCTCAAACATTTTTCTGTCAAATCAAATGCTCACGAGATGTAACGGTATTTTGAAAATTTTGAAATTTTGAAAAACTCGAGAAAATGGGATCCAAAAATTTTGAAAAAATTTACACTGTTTTTTTTCTTCATATAATTAAATAATTTGATAAAATTTCAATTTTTTTGAGAGTGGACAACTTTTTGACCGTTCGAAATGGTATGGAACGCCTCATATATTGACTATGAGTATTAATAAAAAAATTCCATTTATCCTTTGCTTGAAAATAATTACGAAAAATACACCCTCGTACCGCGCACGAACCGTGGTGTGGTGCCTAAAACAATGGAAAAAAAATAACGAACCTATGGTTTTTTACGATTTTCTTTTTTACGAAAAGTCACGGTCCGATAAAACAAAAAGTGGCAAGAAATTCAATGGTACGGACAGCTCGAATGTATTCGCGGGCTTGTATTTATTCCATGTTCACCAGATCGTGGATTATTAATTTTCGCGTTTCGTGCATCACGTAAAAGGGATAAAGTATTTTTCATCGGCCCGGAAAAATTCGCTCAAAGGGGTGCCTCAGGCGGATTTCGTTATTGAATTTAACAGAAATCGGATGAGGATTTCAATGTGCACGAATTTTTGAAATATATAAACGTACACGTGCCGTAATTAAAGGGTGGAATTTTGTTAAAAAAACATCGCAATGAAGCAATTGTTCTTCGTTCGATGAGAGGATACGAATTTTTTCAACAAAAAAGTACTTTCGGAATGGGAGGGACTGTAATCTACATTTATACACACTACGCTCATTTTAATTAGGCTACTCCCAAGGGCTATTTGTTTTACTTTTTAAGCAGAGTTATCAGGATGAAGAATGGATTTGGAAAGAATAAGAAATTCATATTTTGGTCAAGTACGGCAGCTGTCAAATAGAAAAATGCCATCTATGTTATATGAAGGATTGGGTATATCCTGACCCTTCATAGCAAAATGCCATTTTTCCAATTTGGCAGCTGCAGTGCTTGAGGAACGAATTTTTCCAATAAAAAACAGTACTGCAGAAATCAGAGGAAATATTACCTTTATTTATACATATTACGTTTATTTTAATGACGCTACTCCCAACGGTATATATTTCTTGAATTTTTACTTTCTGTACAGAGTTATTAGGATGCAGAATGAATTTGGAAATAATGAGAAATTCATATTTTTACTCATATTTAAAATTGACATTTAATTCAATTTAATTCTTTTTATTCATATTTGAAATGCACATTAGATCGAAAAATGTCATCTATATCATGAAGAATTAGGTGTACCCGGCCCCTTCATAACAAAATTCAATTTTTTTCAATTTCTCATCGGCAGTGCTCGATGAACAATTTTTTTCAACAAAAAACCGTACAGCAATAATTGAACGAAATATTACCTATATTTACATACCCTACGTTTATTTCAATTAGGCTACTCCCAAGGGTATACATTAATTTTTTACATTTTGAACGGAATTATTAAGCTGAAGAATAATGTCGGATAGAATAAGAAATTCATACTTTGATCAAGTGCTGCAGCTGTCACATTTAAAAAGTGGCATTTATATTATGAAGTTTGGGATATATATTTCTTGCTGCATTTTTAGAGGATGATTAAGGGGGCATTATATATGTACATCCCTCTTAAGCACCTCCTTAAAAGCGTAGCAAAATATAGTAGCACATTCTTCATTTCCAACGTATAACCTCTAAGGGAGTTTACACACAGGCACCCCCTCACATACTAAAAGATCACAATTTTTTTATCATCGTTAAATTTTTTTTCGTACCTTCCTGCAACTTAGACTTTTATTTTTTTCCTCTTTTCTGCATGTACTCTGCGCTTAAACGTTTTTAAAATCAATTGTAAGACATTTAGGCTAGTGTAACTATTTTTTTTTTTCATCATCTGAACTTTAGTGACTAATTTTCTCAAACCTATTTTTTTATAACTTTTAATCAAAATCCAAGGCATCAACGTCAGTGTTTAATTGGTCATTTATTTGTTACGTATTTATCACACAAGTAAAAAATAATCGCGAGAAAAGTACATACACAAAAGATAAAAGTAAGAAAATGCTTTTTTGTCGGAAAGTGAAAAAGATCGCATTTCGGGCCACTTTGTATATGTCAACCCTGCATAAGATCGATACTTTATATATATACATTCCTTCCTAATATATACATATATATACATGCATCCCTCTTGAGGCGGGACATCACTGTGACTGGTAAGACAAATCAATCCCATTGCATTTTCTCTCAAAGTATACCTACTTGTTCAAGAATATGTTTAAAAAAGAATAAAAATCGAAATATTGAAATTTGGCCAAGTTACAGACGATTTAGTGAGCGCAACGATTTAAGTATAGGTACTAAAACTTTCAATCGCGTTTTTCTCAAAACGATTTTTCTCGACCAGCTCGGAATCATAACTCTAGCTATAATCGACCGATTTTCCATTTTGAAAAACCAAAATTTTCGTAATTACAGTTGTACGTAGGCGTTTTTTTATTTAGAATTTTTTTAGCCCCCGATATATAATTAAAAATGTCGTCAAAATTACACGTTCTTTTGAACACTCACCATTTTGTGATTTTTTTTCGAAACACGTCTACGTACAACGTGAATTACATATATATCGGTTATAAAACTTATTTATTTTGATTCTTTAGATCACCCACATTTTTTTATACAGAGGCTCTATTATACCTCAATAAAGTTGTTAATGTTTTATTTTTTTTAATAAAAATTTACTCGTAATAAGTCCAATGTATGCTTAATAAAATACCCTTTTCCCTAATCTCAAATAAATAATCTAGTGGACAAAAAAAATCGGGAAAAACGACCTTTTGCCAGCCCGTCACAGTGATGTCCTCCCTTAATGTAGACCGAGCGCGCGCTCTTAATTTCTATAGGTTTTGTTCAAATTTTAACCAGAAATTGTTCATATCATTATGCATGTTTGAGTGAAATTTCCGAACAGTCCACTATTTAGATTGGGAGATAATGAGTTTTAAAATTGCAACTTTTAACACTGCAGCGTCTGCATTGACCGAAAGTCAGGTCGTATAATTCGTGGTCCCATTCTATTTCGTTTATAAATTTTGAATAAAAATAATGTTTCGATAGCAAACTAGTTAGGGAAAGAGTGAAAAAAGTTTGAACTGCCTTTACTATTCAGTTACTAAAAACGTTCAGTAAAGACAGAATAATTATTCGTTAGAAATGTTTATCCCCTATAATAAGAAGACATATAGCAATACCGCAGAACAGTATTGTTCAATATTTCGAGAAAAAATAATTATCATGTTCATAAGTTAAAAACTTTTATCACAAAAAAATATTTGCATTATAAATATTAATATTTTATATTGTTTGTGTTATCTTCATTAACGAATAAAAGTGTTGGTTCATTCATAACTAATCAAAAACTTTGTTGGATTAAAAATGACATCGAAATAAAAATTTGTGTTGCAGTATTATTTTGAATATGCCGCGCAAACTCACGTCATTGGATACGTGAAACGATGCGGTGTTGCAATATGTCTTCTTATTATAGAGGACAAATAATTTTTACGGAAAATTATTCTGTCGGTTCTACGGAAAATTTTAAAACCGATTATCTCCCAATCTAAATAGTCGACTGTTCTGAAATTTCACTCAAACATGTATAATGACCAGGGCTGCAAATAATGCATAAGCGTTTTCATTACTCATTACTTTACATTTTGTAATGAAAAAAAATGTCATTACCCATTACGTTACATTTTCTAATGCAAGCAACTGTCATTACGCATTGCATTGAATTTTGTAATGTAAACAATTTTTACTATTCATTACATTGGAATTTGTAATGTAAAAAAATTCCATTTCTCATGACATTACAATTTGTAATGTAAGATATTTTCATTACCCAGTACAGTGTAATGGGTAATGGAATTTTTTTACATTACAAAGTCCAATGTAATGAGTAATGCATTTTCTTCACATTACAAAATGTGATGTAATGAACAATGGAATTTTTTACATTACAAAACATAAGCTAATGAGTAATGGAATTTTTTCACATTACTAATGCAATGCAATGTAAAAAATCTTCATTATTCATTGCAATGTAATGAGAATTATCATGCGTTTCCCACTGCCCCATTAGGGGCAGCGGTTTCTGCACTGGGTCGATCTGACCCGATGGGAAACGAATAATCATCCACATTGCCTTGTAATGAGCAATGGAGATTATTTACATTACATTAGTAATGTGAACAAATTTCATTATTCACTACCTTATATTTTGTAATGTAAAAAAATTCCATTACTCATTACATTACACTTTTTAATGTAAAAAAATTCCATTACCCATTACAATGTAATGTGTAATGAACTTTTTTGTCATTACACATTACATTGCATTTTGTAAAGAAAATGTTTCACATTACAAAATCCAATGTAATGACTAATGGAAATTTTTTAAATTACAAATGCAAATGTAATGTGTAATGGAAATTTTTTACAATACAAAATATAATGTAATGAGCAATGGACATTTTCTACATTACAAAATCCAATGTAATGAGTAATGGGAATTGTTTACATTACAAAATATAATGTAACGAGTAATGGAATTTTTTTGCATTACTGAATGTAATGTAATGGAAAACGAAATATTTTTTCATTATCCATTAAAAAAGTAATGAATAATGCATTACTATTTCATTACAAATTTCGCGACTCTGATAATGACATGAATAATGTCTGGTTGAAATTTTGACAAAATCTATCGAAATCAAGCCAAAAAATGCACAAGCACGATAGGAAAAATTGGATAACGAAAAAGTTTTTCCAAAACGGAACATTTATAGCGAAAATGTGTACTTGCCAGTAAATCTCCAAGGGCCAATGAGAGTACGTAAGTATTCGGGACATTTCTCATTTTTGCGTTTCGCAGTATCGTCAGAACGAGCACACCATTGCCAGTAACGCCGATCACGAGGATCAGAAAAAATATGATCGGCACGATGTAAGTTTCCGGTCGCTCGACGTACGGCGTGTACGGAATTGTTTCGTTACTCGTATAATTAGCACTGACATCGTATTGCTCGACAACTGTGCCGGTGGTCGTGTTTCGAGCATTCGAATAACTCGATGGCAATTCCGGTGCCCACGACATTTTTTTTTGTTT
Source organism: Ophion slaviceki (assembly GCA_944452715.1). Taxonomy (NCBI): domain Eukaryota; kingdom Metazoa; phylum Arthropoda; class Insecta; order Hymenoptera; family Ichneumonidae; genus Ophion; species Ophion slaviceki. The sequence continues at coordinate 3,274,888 of OX101787.1, forward strand.
TCTATAGACGTCTAAGAAGGAATTTCCGGTATGGGCGCCATCGCCGCTCTCATTGTCCGAAACGTTAAAAAAATCGGACAATCTACTTCGCGCATTTCGTACATTTTGAGGCGAGTAAAGGTTTCCAGGATGCTTTCGATTTCCGGCACGTTGGCCTCGGTCGAGTCGATCGTTCTGCAAAATGAATTATTATTCCAATAATATTCTCGCGATCTTGATCGCGCATTGTGGCTCATTTGCGATTGAGGGAAGAGCAAACTTTGAGGGGGGAGATAGCTTTAGGCGCGGAAAAAAATTTGCTGGTTTTCACGATTTTTTTTACAGGAAAGATTTGTTTACCATTTTTGAGACTTACAAGGTCTCAAAACGAGACCTTTGGAAACGGTCGAGAAAAACGTGGCACCGGCTTGTTTGTGGATATTTTCACGTACAAATTTCACGGAATGTTCTTGAAATGACCCTTAACAATGTACAAAAGGTTTTAATAAATTTACTCTGTCCATAAAGATGAAAAAAATTCGCAAAAAAGTGTTTTTTTTTCACGCTGAAACCCCTACCCTCCCCTAAACTAGTCATAATTGCTTAATATTACTTTGATAACTATGTTCAGAAATGATACATTTCTAGACATTTCGAGGCGAAGATAAAATAACGCGTATTTTTTTTCATGCATAATTTTTTTGTGAATTCGGAAAATTATTAACTTTTTTTTTATTCGAGATTATAGATAGCTTTAGTGCACACTTTATCTTTCCAGCGGAATTTTTTTTAACTCGGACCGATATTCATTTTTGACAGCTCCTTGGGCCGATATTGAGGTTACGAACGGGGCTCATATGTCTCTAACTTCGCGACACTTCTGCCAACCTGGGCATTATGATATACCACGCTTTACGACGTTGCCAATTCGTTGCGCGTTAATTGAGCGAGAAAAATGTATAGAAAATAATTATGCAAAGTAATGTTCAAAAACCGAATGTTCAAAAACGCATATTTTTACAAATAGAAGTAGAAAAATAATTCAAAACGTACGTTTAATATGACAATAATTCGAAAGCTAACAGTTGGCAACAGATCTTGCAGTGCCAAAACTTGCAATTTTAAAACCCATTATCTCCCAATCTATGTAGTCAACTGTTCTGAAATTTCACTCAAACAAGCATAACGATATGAACAATGTCTGGTTAAAATTTGAACAAAATCAATAATCTTAATGTCAATTAAACCCCATTTTACGGTAACGAAATTGACAATTCAGTTAAATCTAGCAGTAAAGGATGCCGGTTTATCACAATTTCCATGTGTCCTCGTGCTGAGGGCGCCGGAAGTAGAAATAGCGCGCTGATAATTGTAGCGTAAAAGCTCACGAGGAAATAAATATATTATATTAATTTAACTTTGCGCACCAGTGTTTGCGTAATGAGGGAGTATAATAAAATAGAGAAAGAGAGAGAGAGACAGAGAGAGAGAGAGAGAGAGAGAGAGGGTGAGGGGTTGAAAGCTTCTCGGCATCGCATTACGAGGGGATCTCATTGACGTCTCTAGGGGCTCAATCTCATTAAAAGTTGCCTCGAACATTTGCTTCTCAATCCTCGCAAGAATTCATCAGCGTGCCCAACACTCCGAGCATAAGCCGATCTGTCATTTTCGGAAACAAAATCGTCGTGCCCCGAAAACATCATCATATTGTCAGTAAAAAAGCTCACTGTCATCCGCGATGGCGACCTCCAAATTCTAAAAACCTCCAGACGCGAAAGAAACTTCGCGGCAGCATTTCACTTTTTTGTTCTTTTTTTCCAAGTTTTTTCATCATAGCAAAAAAAATTTGCCTATCGATCGCCGTGGACTGTGCGCGTTCGCCGTGACCGGAAGTTTCCTCGCGAAGAACATATCGACCTGGAAGTTCGCGCCGCGACCGATGAATTTACATTGCAAATTCTTTTTCCCGTGATTGGAGGTCGAGAAGATTGGTTCGAGAGGGTGAAAATTACGATCGATCGTCTTAATAATGGTAATCGGCGAAGCGTTGATGATGCTGAGCTTTACTTCGGCAAGCGCAAAATAAACACGCCCCATGTTCAATATCAATCGTTATCGTGTGCAAATTTTTATTTACCGATGACAAATCAATTGAAGGATAATAATTAAATATTTCTGTTGGATTTAAAAATACGAAATATATGGATGCATTCGAATAAAAATAATTATCGAAGACTTATGAAAAGAAATGACCAAGAAGAAAATGGCGTCGAAGCAAATGATATTACGATGGCAATACACCTGTTGTAAGTCTTCCAATAGCATTTTGATTATGATGCATCCAAACATTGACCATCTTCAAGTTCAGGAGAAATGCACCGATGTTCTGCTCCTCGTGACTCGCCCTGTATACGGAAAATGAGAGACAGAAATAGAGGGAGCAAGGAATGTGTAAAGTACAGACGACGTTCTGCGACCGGAAACTGTCCGGTTCATAGAGCATGTAGGTAAATTGGAAGGGGCTCTGGGGACTATTTAAACTAGCCACATTAACGGGACGCGAATGGCCGAGTACTTGAAACCGGCAAACGAGATACGCAGATAACTCGATGACAGAAGTTCGTGGTAACTGCTGCATTGGATGAAGGAACGTGCTTCATCCAATGCAGCAGTTATATATTTATATATATATATATATATATATATATATATATATATATATATATATATATATATATATATATATATATTTATTTATATTTATTTATTGGGGTAGCAGAAAATTGAGCTGCATTATTTTTCCTTTTTCTCTCCATTCAATAATCGTTTTTTGAAGAAAAAAAATTTAGAAGTCGCTCAAGGTCCCCGTAAATTCTAATTTTCATTAAAAAATCGTTTTTTTTTCGTCCACTTCTCACCCATGAATTTTACGCTATATAATTTTTAAATTAACCTCGCAGAAGTTCTAGCCAGCCAATGAATATTTAGTGGTCGCTCAAGAGCTTCGAAATTTCGAAATTTCGAAATTTTCAAAACAATTAATCCTTTTTTGTTTAAGAACAGTTTTCCGCGCATCGTAATGCATCCCACAGTTGGTCTCGTTAGTCAAACTGCGGACCAATCGTAGCTGTATGATAAGCGACGCCATAATACAATGATACATAATAATACATAATAACACATGTAGTCTCATTGGTGTTTCTACAAATTATTATAATATATCATTCAGAAAATGTCGCCGTTTATTTTGTTTTTATGCTACAAGGAATGCGAGATTTATTTTTTGGCGGAAATTCTGAATTTCGAAAACCTTGAGCGACCAATAAATATTCATTGGCCGGGTAGAGCTTTCGCGATATTAATTAAAAAAATGTAAAGCGTAAAATTCATGGGTGAGAAGTGGAAGAAAAAAAAATCGATTTTTAAAATGAAAACTTGAATTTTTTTCGGAGGCTTGAGCGACCGTTAAGGATTTTTCCACCGCTCGCAGCTTCCGTGACAATTTTTTTTTTTCTTTAAAGAAGATAATTGCGTGGTGAGGAAAAGGAAAAAAAATAGAGTTAAAATTTGTGCCACCCTAATGTATATATGTATACCCTGTGTATACCGGATGTCCCATTTTAATCGTACACCTGATTTATCTCCAAAAATACTATCCGATCAAGTATTGAGTATGTGTGTATATGGGTGTGAGTTTATTTGGGTTCGTTTGGTAACGAAAGTGACGAGCCGCGGAGAACTAATCCTTGTTTGGGTTTTTTTGGGTTATCGAACAAACGCAAACAAACTCACACCCACGTATACACATACATTAACACTAGGGATGTTAAAGACTTTACCTCCTCGTGGTACATTCTGGATAGCACTAAACTAGTAAAAAATGATATTCTAACCTTAAAATTATGAACGTTATGAAAAAAAAAGTTCTAAAAAAGTTGTTAATTTCCAGCTGACAATTTTTTTGGTGAAAAAAGTCATGACCCTATTTTTTTGAAATTTTTTTGGTGAAATTTTTGACAATTTTTGACAATTGACAATTTTTTTGGTGAAAAAAGTCATGATCCTATTTTTTTAAAACATGTCTGCCATCTTAACTTCCCCATTTTGAATTTTGGGCCAAAAAATATTGTTTTCTAACGTCCCCCTTTGAACCCTAAAAATTGTATTATAATTAACAACATTTGATTGAAGCAGTATTTTTTGCCATAAATCAGGTGTAAAATAAAAATGGGACACTCTTGAATTATTTCATTTCAAAATTATATATGTTTTGTGTCTTTCTATATAATTCAGAATCAAAATATATATATATATATATATATATATATATATATATATATATATGTGTGTATGTATATATATATATATTGTTTGTACCTACATATAATAAAACTGTGAAGGATGCTTCGTCTGTAATTTTACAATTTTCAGGAAATTTCTCGACAGATCGTTAATATTGACTAAATTACTTACGGATGATCAGGAGTAGTGAGTTATTTTAGTATGTTCGAAAATTGTCTTTCTAGACTATTATTTTCAGGGCGAGAGGGACGGGTAGAAAGAACGAGAGAGGAAGAGAAAGGGAGCGAGATTACGGTGGGTCAGAATTGCACACACTGAGGTAGTGTAAATCTTTCTGTGTCTCATGTAAGATTTTCCACAATCCCTTTAAAAGAAAGAGAAAAAACGTGAAATAAGGGGGTGAGCCTTTCCATCGATAGGATTACGACACAGGCGAGGACACAGCTCGTGTGTGTGTGTGTGTGTGTGTGCGTGCGTGTGTGTGTGTGTGTGTGTGTGTGTGTGTGTGTGTGTGTGTGTGTGTGTGTGTGTGTGTGTGTGTGTGTGTGTGTGTGTGTGTGTGTGTGTGTGTGTGTGTGTGTGTGTGTGTGTGTGTGTGTGTGTGTGTGTGTGTGTGTGTGTGTGTGTGTGTGTGTGTGTGTGTGTGTGTGTGTGTGTGTGTGTGTGTGTGTGTGTGTGTGTGTGTGTGTGTGTGTGTGTGTGTGTGTGTGTGTGTGTGTGTGTGCCTAACTTTAGACTAAGCTAACCTAGGTTAGCTTAGTCTAAAGTCTAGGGATTTTGAGTTATCATGGAAAGTATGTTTTTTTTATATGAGTTAGTACCAATATTAGGTACTAACTCGTTTGCCTCTTGTGTCAAGGCTATTTTTTAAAAAATAGCGTTAACATAAGAGGTATTTTTATTTTTTGACATGTTTTTAATTATTCTACATGGCCCCTTTAATTACATATGTAGATACAGATGATCGTATTGGCGTTCGTCGATTGAGTACACATTAAGCTAAGAGGCAAATAAGTTTTTAGTTACCAATTATTGGCTGCTTAAACGTTACGAACGAGTTAGTCCGTAATTTTGGGAAATTTTCCAACAATCATACTTACCATGATAACTCGAAATGCTTAGACTTTGGACTAAAGTAACCGAAGTTAGATATGTTCCTAACGAGGTGACCTATCACCCCCTTGAGGCTTTGCATCGACCTTCCTAAGACCCTGTGTATATTGTAACGTTGCGTTACGAGTATCGAGACTATCCGAGAAAGGTGAAGTAAGCGGGCTGGCTGGCGTAGCTCAGTGGTCAGAGCAGTCGACCGGCAATTGAAAGGTCCCGGGTTCGAAGCCCGGCCCAGAAGCGTACCGTATTTTTTCTCGGTTAGTTCTCGCGGAGTTTTTCGGGGGATTACTATACATATAGAGGGTGTCCTGTTATAAATGGATAATCCTGCAACTGTCGGTAGGTCAGATCATGTCACCTATAAAACATAGGTCACCTATTAAAATGAAATACAAATCTATATATCTCGGATCACTACCAAATACTCGGTCGTGATCCGAGATATTTAGATTTGTATCATCGATACTGACCTTGAACGACTTTTACACCCTAATGTTTTTTATGCGGCTCGAGGTGCTCCACAAGATGGTTGAAAAAAAAAATATATATATATATATATACAGGGTGAGGCACTAACTGTTGCCACCTTGAGTATCTCTGTAATTATCGACGTCACAATAAAATGTTTGAAACAAAAGTTGTACCGTACGAAAGGGGTCATCAAATGCGACCATTTTTTTTTATCTCAGTGGAGGCGCTGTCGCACAGTAAAGGTCACCTCCACTTTTTCAAATGGGACAGTACATTTTTTTTTAACTATCTTGTAGAGCATCGAAAAGTGCATAAAAAACATTTAGGGGTCAAAGTCGTTCAAGGTCATTTAAGATCAAAAAGTGACATGAACTTTATTTTTATGTAAAATTACCTTCATTCACAGTAGATGTTCAAAGTGATTGCCATTGGAATCAATGCAGTATTGCAATCTCCTTATCACGGATTGTGCAGAATTTCCTATCACTACGGCACTTATCGAATCACAGGCTCGAAGAATTCTCTCACGCATATCATCCGGCGTAGTTGGACGTTCTTTATAAACAAGATCTTTCAAGTGTCCCCACAAGAAAAAGTCCAGAGGCGTCAAGTCTGGCGAGCGAGCCGGCCACGATACAGCTCCTCCGCGTCCAATCCAACGATTTGGAAATCTCTTTTGCAATTCATTTCTAGCTATCAGCGAAAAATGTGCCGGGTACCCATCGTGTTGATACCACATTCTGTTTCTTGTTTCCAAAGGTATTTCTTCCAATAACGGACCTAATGTTTCTTAAAGGAATGTGCTGTACTTTCTACCATTAAGATTCCCTTCAACGAAATAAGGGCCTATGATTCTATCCCCAATAATCCCACACCATACATTAACCGACCACGGTCTTTGGTGTGCAACTTGCCGCAGCCAATGTGGATTTTCAGTTGACCACAAATGCATGTTATGCAAGTTAATATTTCCATGATTCGTGAACGATGAATGGCAATCACTTTGAACATCTACTGTGAATAAAGGTAATTTCACATAAAAATAAAGTTCATGTCACTTTTTGATCTTAAATGACCTTGAACGACTTTGACCCCTAAATGTTTTTTATGCACTTTTCGATGCTCTACAAGATAGTTTAAAAAAAATGTACTGTCCCATTTGAAAAAGTGGAGGTGACCTTTACTGTGCGACAGCGCCTCCACTAAGATAAAAAAAAATGGTCGCATTTGATGACCCCTTTCGTACGATACAACTTTTGTTTCAAACATTTTTTTGTGACGTCGATAATTACAGAGATACTCAAGGTGGCAACAGTTAGTGCCTCACCCTGTGTGTATATATATATATATATATATATATATATATATATATATATATATATATATATATATATATATATATATATATATATATATATATATATATATATATATATATATATATATATGGGTAATTCCACCAAATCTGTGTCAAAGTTGTACTGGGTGGTCTGAATTTAGCAAAACTAAGAAGGTCATCTGAAAGGTCATATTAAAACAAGCATCCATGATTTTTTTCGAATTTTTTTATCCAATAGTTTTTGATTAATGGTGGCTCACAGTTTTCAAATTTTGTAAAATACCAAATTTTCAATTGCCTATAACTTCTTTCCAATTATAGCTAGAAGATTTTTTAAAAACGATTTTTTAGAGAAAAACATGAACTTTTTGAAAAAAATGCTGAAATTCTGGGTTGTTTTAAAAATTACAAAAATCACGTTGAAATTATAAAAATCGATTTTTCGGGCCTTGCCCCATTTTTCTCGGTTTTGAGAGTATTTTTTTCGAAAAGTTCAATATTTTTCACATCGAAATAGATTTTAAACGAGATGGGATCTCTAAAACATCAGCCTCAGAAAAATGAAATAAACATTGTTGCCAATTTTTTTTAATTTTCTTTGATAATGAAAATTATTGTTATTATTATTATCATTTTATAAATTTGTAAGTGAGAGATTTTATAACCTCAAAACCAACAGTAGCTATTAAAATTAAATGATATATTTTTTTTTATTTGCTTATGTGACATGACATTACCTTATAACAATTCTAAATGTTTATTTACGTAATCAAAATGCCATTAAAGATTTAAGGTTGATTTAAATAAATGTAATGGGAAATGAAAATCTTTATTTAATTTTTCTAAGGCTGATGTTTTAGAGATCCCATCTCGTTTAAAACCTATTTCGATGTAAAAAACTCTGAACTTTTCGAAAAAAATACTTTCAAAATCGGAAAAAATGGGGCAAGGCCCGAAAAATCGATTTTTATACTTTGAACGTGATTTTTGTAATTTTTAAAACAACTCAGAATTTCAGCAAATTTTTTTTTCAAACAGTTCATGTTTTTATCTACGAAATCATTTATTTTAATTCTAGCTATAGTTGGAGAGAAATTATGGGCATTTGAAAATTTGGTGATTTGCAAAATTTGAAAACAGTGAGCTGCCATTACTAAAAACTAATGGATAAAAAAATTCTAAAAAAATTATGGATGCTTGTTTTAATATGGCCTTTCAGATGATCTTCTTGGTTTTCCTAAATTCAGACCACCCGGTACAACTTTGACACAGAATTGGTGGAATTGCCCATATATATATACGTATGTATGTATGTATGTATGTATGTGTGTGTGTATATATATATATTAGGGTGGTTCTTAATTTGGTCATGTTGTAAATTCTTTGGTATTGTTCCTCAAAAGTAATCAACTAAGTAATAGAAAAAAAATGGCCGCAAGCGGGAGTTTGTCCAATAATTCTAACCCACCCCACCGAGCTGTCGAATTTTTATATGAAAAAATGATATTTTCCAGCACGTTTTTGCAATAGATTGCAACGTGCATGTAACCTTTTTTTATTTTTTTTTCATGCATTCTGGCAAAGTTTGTACCGGTATACCGGCTTTATCCCAAAACACAAACACTTCTTTGGCAGTTATTGTGGTACTTTCATGTAGGGTAAAAGCCGGATAGTTGCCCCACTTTTCAAGAAAGCTCTATTATTAAAAAATATGTACTTACTAAGAATAATGCGATATGTATATTAAAACATAGGTCTTCGATCTTTTATAGTGGCCTATTTTTGTAATGATAATTAATACTGGTTTTGAGTAAATTCTGTTTTATTTGACCTCTCAAAAAACGGATAGTTGTTTACCGTGGCGGATAGTAGCCTAACGTTAAAAATGCTTCGGAGGATACTTGCCTCGTGCGGGGATAGACGCCTCACTATGATTTTATTAGATAGAAACAAATTTATATCAATTTAAGTAATCAATCTTTATTATTTACTGAGATCCTTTATTAAGTACTAATTACAATATTAATCATCATGATAAAATAGTATTAAGTTTTAACGTCTTGGACTATGAAAATACTACAGAAATAGCCTCCAAACTTTAAATCAGTTAAGTTATTAGTAAAATATTATTATTTATCTTAACGATAGAACAACATGGCAATCAGGTTTGGCATAAGCATCAGTTATATCAATTTACCAGATATTCAGAGAATGATATCATTATACCAGAAGCCAGGGTTTTAAATTTTCCACATCTAATGTAGTGACTTTTGTATGGTGTGCAAGTTTCATGCAACCACATTCGACATATCGGACATTGAATCCAATCCGATTTCGATGTAGTTAAATTATAATTCTCAAAACATTCTGCGCAATAATCATCAACTGAAACCTTTTTATTTGTATTTTCTATTTTGGAATTAGCGTTTTTCACCTGTAATATATTTTCAGTGTCTCTTATCGATTCTCCGTCGTTTTTCTTCTAATTGGTGGTCCTTCGGTGGTTTTTCCTTCAGATGTTTTTGACCCTATAACATTTTCTTCGTTTTCACTGTCAGGATTGGAAATTTGTATTTTTCTCTTTCTTAAAGCGCTTCCTTTGATCAGTTCAATAAAATCTGTGTTATCGGATTCAGTTTCACTGCTGGTAATATCGATATTTTTTTTGGTCTTTTTTTGCGGTTGCCCTCTTTTCTTTACAATACTTTTCTTGCTACCAGCTGGTTTGTTTTTTACTGTCTTACAATCTTTTTTTCGCTGCCCTAATTTTAGTTTCCGGTATTTCGGTTGTTTTCTTTATTTTCTCTTCGATAGCTCAGTACAATGAAAGATGTAATTTTCAATGTCGCCATCTCCTAGGGCTAAATAGTCTTCAGAAAGATTCAAAAGGCTTGAAGACGGCCTAGGTGGCGTGTGATGTTGGTTCACGCTATTCTGCTCAGCCTCATTTAAGACAGTTTCTAGTTTGTTTTTATCAGCATCGTTTGGGACTTGATCGCCTAGTCGAGGTACTTTGTTCTGTTGATTTAGTGCAAAACCTCGATCAGACTGACATTCCGGTACGCGGTCTTGTAACGCATGCTCTCCAGAAACGCCTGGCACTTGATAGTTATGACAAATTATAGTCACAACATGTTGGAAAAATACACCAAAAGAACAAAATCTGCCTTTGCTCGCTAAAAAATTTATAGTTGCGGGTAGTTGCCCTAGGGCGACCATCCGCCAAAGTAAATGGGGCGACTATCCTTTTTGATACGGATACTTGCCCTTGTTATTTTCGAAATAAATAAAAACTATTCGACAATAAAACCTAGTAAACAGAGTAACTTAAACTCTAATGCGTGCTGAGAAACAAAAAGTTGACCGACACAACAATCAGTAATAAAGATATTTAATCGAAATTACATACCAATATAATTTCGACGCGCGTCAAACTTGTGTCGCGGAAGATTTTTGCTCACATGGACAAAATGCGTGCGCCTACTTCGAAGGCTTACATGGCACCGAGGCCTGCAGGAGGGGCCCTTCCAATCACAGTCAAACGTTGAGTCCCCCAACATCCCTAACATAGTGTATTCAAAACCGGGGCAAATATCCCCCTGGGGCAACTATCCGGCTTTTACCCTATCATTAATTCTAGAACCCAAGTATTATAAAAAAGTGCTTTTAACACCTGCAATTTTGAAGGCAATTTGCTTCCAATTATTTGTGCATCAGCATCATCAGTTAAAAATATATTCGTACGTAAATTACGGTCATGGAACGTCATCGCGATTTTCTAAACTTGAGTCGTCGAGCACACGTATCCAACGCTGAATCGAGACACGTGCCTCACATGGAAACAGTAGACGTACATTTATTTCGAGGTTAACGAGGATTGCGGCAAGCATGGGAAGCAACTCATCCGACGAAAGGATACTTGTCGGTAAGGCAGGATGGCTTTAATTTATCATAATTTATGATAAATTTGATAAAATTGAAAATTTAAATATTGTTTACATACTGTTATTGAGTGCGCTACGCATCTCTTTCTAAATTGCATACGAAAAATAAATGGTAGTTTTTCAACGTCAAACTCCTGTTTTGACCATAATGATCGATTTTTGGAATAAATGATGACAGTTTTTTTGTTAATTACGTGATAAATTTTAAATCCACGAAAATTTTACAAGTCACCTTTTTGGTAGAGCATTAAATTTCCTACAAAAACATCATATGAAGTTTTTTTTATCGCGTATAGTTTTGAAATAATAAACAGTTTTCTTAACAAAATTTTAAATGCATGCATTTTCTCATATAAAAATTCGACAGTTCGGTGGGGTGGGTTAGAATTATTGGACAAATTTCCGCTTGCTGCCAATTTTCTTTCTTTATGTGTTGATTACTTTTGAGGAACAATACCAAAGAATTTCGAACATCACCAAATTAAGAACTACCCTTACCCATCCCATCATCTCATATATATATATATGAGATGATGGGATGGGTAAGGGTGGTTCTTAATTTGGTATATATATATATATATATATATACACACACACACACACACACACACACACACACACATATATATATACATATTCTAGACCTTTAAACTACGACATTCACTGTACTGTTTCCACTCGCGATAAAAATTCCACAAGTACAGTGGATTTCCATCAATGCTGTTCTCCGGAAATACGACTGCAATAAAACTGCAATCCAGCATTCTCCGACGACCCGAACGTGGCGCGTTCGTATAGAAAAAGAATCAAAGAATGCACCGAATCCAAAAATCCATCGAGTTTGAAAAACTCAATAAAGCTCCGTCTCTACTGTTGGTTCCGGTACGCGGTCCGATGACGTGGGAATGACAGGCCGAACAAACGAGAATCAGAGAAGCTTGCAATAATGAATCGAAGGTAAGTAAGTGCCTTAGCGGTTATCGCAATACCGAAGGTAACTCTGTTGTATTTCATTTCAAAGGCTGATACTTCGAAATTCCTCGTATCGGATGGTGGAGATCGGATGCGGATACACGAGTCAGTTTTGCCGATACTTCCGGGACCACGCGAGGGCTATACGAGCACACGTTCGAATCGATAATAAAATTCTGCTATTGTGTAGCCAAGAGGGTAGATATTTTTATCCCCGACTTATCATTTTTCAATATACGTGTTTACGAAAAACGTCCATCGCTCACGAGAATTTCAATAAACGGGGATGAGTTCGATTCATACGTAGCTTCCTACTATTGTGAGAAACACGTAATGAAAAAAAAAGAAAATCTATCGTACGCAGGACTGTTACCATCTTCGAATATCGAATGCCACATAAGTCCGGGAATTCATAAATGTTACCTTCATCGGCGATATATTTGGAATGCGAAATCCTGGGAACCCCCTCGCACAGCGTGGCTTCTCGTGTAGGCGCTTTTCGTAATACGAGAGGATTACCGGACGAAATTCCTTTTCCGGGAAAATACCAAATTTTTATCAGTCTTTTTTACCACTTTCCAGTTGCCGAATGCAATTTTCGAGCTGCTTTTGAATCTCGTTTAAAGTTGGTGTGTACGTAAGCGTGTTCGAGGGAGAATGTCATTTCCCGACAAATTGGGGCTGGAAGTAAAGAAGTCGCGAGAATGAGAACTTTTCTCTCTGTGCGTCACATCCGGCCGCGAAGCACACGTGACTGCGCAGAGAACGCGACGAGAAACACAGCTTCAAAAGTGAATTTCGAAGTGGTGGGTTTGAATCGGTGCATGAGTATTTGGATAGAACTTTGGTAGCGAATTTACTGAAATAAATTAATGCGAATGGGGTGTGCGAAGTCTCGAATACGTTCTGAGATTAAACGGAGATTTATTCGCACTGCTCGTAAGCATACACTGCCAAAAAGTATTTAATTTAAATAGGAACTATTTAAGGGGCCAGTCGACTTTGAAAATTTCGAAAAATCGAAAGCAAGCAAGACTCGAAGAAATCGACGATGATGAGTCAGAAGGGATTTTGTACGGTGCAGGAATTGCCGATTGAAGGTACGAAAAATAATTGTGAGTTTATCTCAAGCAAGTAGTCCAAGGCATTTTCTTATGATTAATTTTTTCAAATAACAATTGGGACGAAAGAGTGCTTTTCATAGATAGAAATTTTAAATAAGAGGTGTTTAAATTTTTTACCAGCTCTATTAGTAATGGAGATATAAGCGACGAAAATGAATCCCATCAAAATGTTTCTTGCTCATACTTCCGTTACTAATCGAGCCAGCGAAAAAGAAAATACATTTTTTATTGTCAATTAAAAAAGAAACATCTTTTATTTTAAACGTTTTTTCTACAAAATGCACTTTTTCGTCACAATTGGCATAACAATTAAATTGTTTATAACCGGAAAAAACGATTTTAGAACAAAATAGATATAAAGACCATAAAGTGGTCCGTATACCATGAAAATGGTATACGGAAAAAGTGGATTTAGTACGTTTTCTTCTCTTGCGTTTATCTCGAAAGTATACTTTGCAATTTGGCGTACGTCATATCTCAAAATCTAATCGTCCGGTTTACTTTAAATTTGGGTTGGACATATTTTATAACACATTCAATCGTCTAACCGGATGATTTTTTCATATGTTCGTCCGTCTGTTTATAATAAACGTTTAAAGTCGTTATTTTTGGTCGAAAATCGACCTTTTCTTTAAAAACAGTGCCATTTGTGCAATTTTTAGAATTTCGAAAATGCATCCGGTGAGTGTAGCTTTACCATTGTACTAAAAGTATATTTTTTATATACATATTTTGCAATTAAAAAAACGGTTTTTTAGTTGGGAGGTTGATCTCTCTGATTTCGATGAAATTTGGTATGCTTGTAGAATGGGTCAAAATAGGCGACACGTATTTCCTTATATCTGCTCAAATTTATGCCACCCTAATATACACATGTATAGGGTGTCTCAAAATGACCTGATATTTTTATTTATTATTATTATTATTTTTATTTTTAAAGCTTCCATCTGTGCTGGGTTCCCCTTAATACATTTTTCACCATATTCCACTTTATATCCCCACATTTTTATTTATTAATAAAACGTATTATTTGTTTGAAAAGTACGAATATTTTAATTATAATGTAAGGTACAAGTATGCAGGTTATGGGTGGAATACAATATCCGATAAATGGCCGCCTCGTCCCTGTTTGCAAACGTTCACACTTTTGGCGACATTTTCGTTAACATTTTGGCATAATTGCGGACTAATTTCATTAATGATGGGTCCAATTGCTTCTTTGAGCTCCAGAATGGTCTGTGGATCATTGGCATACACTTTTCCTCCAGAAAAGCCCAAAAGCCATTTATCGGATATTGTGTTCCACATATAACCTCCATGTTTGTACCTAATATTAAAATTAAAATATTCATACTTTTCAAATGAATAATACGTTTTATGAATAAATTTAAATATCAAATCATTTTGTGACACCCTTTTTATGTGAGGTATTCCACGTGAATCCGGTGGACTTTTTCCCTGACCTCCGCCAATTCGATTTATTTATTTTTATCCGATTCCATTGACTCTAAAAGACACCCTGATTTTATTTTACATTTTTCGAAACAAACCTTAGTAAAAAAAATCCGAAAAAACGCCCCGCTTTAAAAATCTGAAAAATTCCAAAAAATGCGTGATTATATGTAAAAATTTTCAAGCTATCACCCGCAGTGGAAGTATGTTTTTTTCTGTGCTTTTTGAGCGATTAACATTAAAAAAATCCGAAAAATTCAAGAACCACTTACTTCGAGCGGATACTTAAATATTTTGATATCCACAAAGAATTTTTCGGATTTTTAAATCGGGTCGTTTTTTTTCGCAGAACATTTTTTTTACTAAGGGTTGTTTCGAAAAGTGAAAAAAAATTCAGGGTGTCTTTTGGAGTCACTGGAATCAGATTTTAAAAAAATCGAATTAGCGGAGGTCAGGGAAAAAGGCCACCGGATTCACGTGGAATACCTCACATATAATATAATATATTATAGTGCATAGTATTGTTTTGCGTTGTATTATACTGTCTCATATTATATAATTTTATGATATATTATCTTATGTTGTATTATATGATATTATATTATGATATATTATATTATATTATATTCTGTTCATATATGTGGAGCATATCATAACTATAAGTATGCCCCTGAGCAGCGAAAAGAAATTGCCATCCAGTCCCACGAGCCATTTCAGATCTCACATAACACGCATGTGCCTGAAGAGTGGTCAGAGCCCTGGTGGAAAGAGACTACGACGTCATGACCCGTGCGAGTTTTACAAGCTGCTTCGCGTCCATACAGAGATGGAATTATCACACTTCATCCAATATCCAGAAAAAGAACGATATATGCCACTATTTGTTTTATTTTTATACAACTCTACCGGTCATTCCCGAGAGTGCGAAAGAAAAGTTACAGGGGCAAAGGGAGAGGCTGGAACAAGTATTGTAGGGCTGACTAGTCCGGTAAAAGAAACGAAAATCTAGCACTTTGTAGCGTAGAATATGAATTTTTTTACTGAAGATAGATGGTTGCATACTAAAAGTAACCCCAGTAAAATGTCACCCCTCAACTCGCTCCAACCCTAAGAAATAGGGGTTGAAAACTTAAAAATCGTCGTATCTCGATAATTAATAGCCCGATGAAAAAATGTTTCAAACAAAAGTTGTTTGGAATAATAAAATACGTATAAAGTTATCTGACGTTCAATGCCCTATCTTTGAAAATAGCGGCACAAAAACACGAGAACACCACTGACCCAGACAAGGACGCAGCGATATGTCGATGCTGCTACCGAAAAGTAGCATGTTTCAGAATTCTTACCGAAACAAGCACGTTTGATATCACCGCGAAAACTAGCATGTTTTGGCTTCTGACACGAAAACTAGCAAGTTTCGGTTTTCGCCACCAAAACTGCCATCTTTCGATATTTAAGGAGGTTGGAGCGTCAACCACAATCCAAGGATAAATTTAACAAAAAATACATGTTATTGTTTAGACTATACTGAGTCTTTACGAATTTTTTGAACTTTTTTCACCACCAAACACCAGAGATAAAAAATAGTTTAATGTATGTAATTTAACGTGCGGTTAGATGGGCAAGACTTTCACACTAAAGGTTATGTAATTTTTTTTTGTTATTTAGCACCAAGATAAACCATTTCTAACAACGGATTAACGCAAACTGAACCTTTGTAAACATTTAGAAAAAAAATCCTCATCTTCCCCATCGTAAACCATGGGCCAATAATCTCGTGACGTAAATATGAATAGGCATAATTATAAATTACTCAAAATTTCATTGTGAATTGTATAAAACATTCGTTGTCGTAGTTTTTTTCATAATAATCATCGATAATGTTATACTTTTTCAAGTTGGTAGTAACACAAAAGTTTTTCTACTTTACGTAATAATAGTATTAAAATGCATAATTTTGCCCTTTAATTATATTTAAAAAAATTAGCATATACAGAATAAATCTGTACCTCGTATGCATTTTTTTGAGGTTCATTGAGAAAAAAAATGAATAAACCGTCATTTGACTCAACTGAATCGCTCCAACCTCCTTAACGTGAAAACTAGCACGTTTCGGCTTTCACCACGAAAAGAAGCAGATTTCGATATTTACTGCGAAAATTAACATGTTTCAGTAACACTGGAATTGTTTCCGACTTTTCTTCCATTCTTTTTTACGCCTTGCCTCTATTTTTGTTCTCCAATTCCTTTGACCGCAATAGGAAATTTACGATTTTTTGGACCTACCAAAAAAATTTTACTGGACTTCAATTAAAATTGCAAGTATTCAGGAAATATCCATTCAACCTTACGTCGATACAATCCACGTTAAATATGATTTTGACCAAGAAGGACGAAAGATGAAAATCTTTAAAGAAAAAAACAAAACCATGAATGATGTTCGAATGTTCCAATTAAAACAGACGTCAGATAAAAAAAGCCTCTTGCACCAGGAAAATAATGATTCACAGGCCATGCTTGACAGAGGTCTAATTCCAATCGAACATAAGCAAAAATTTTCAAACATATTCGACGATAACCATTTGTAAGATTACAGTAAATTTGTCCAATGATGTTTTCAATAACGTTATTTTTTTAATAGAAAAACAATAAATGTTTCATTATACATATTTACAATTTCGATATTATTTTGTTATAAAAAATACTACTATCGATCTTAATTGATAATTATTACCAAAATGTTAATAAAAGCAACGAGTATAAAATAAAAATGTGATTACGCAAAAAATTGTCATATTTTTTAAAAAATACCAATGGTTTAGTTTTCCAGATTTTTACCTGAGCACGAAGGACTTTAAATTTTCACCAAAACTCTTTTTGGTTAGATTGTTCTAGCGATGAGATCCTTAAGGTTTTAAACTTACTCCTTTTACACGGGTTTTTACAGTGAAAATAAAACGTGCTAGTTTCCGTGGCGAATGCCTAATCATGCTAGTTTTCGTAAGAACTTTGAATCGTGCTACTTTTCATAAGCAGCGTCGATGTCTACTCCGCTCGCCCACGCATCAACCCCGAATTTTCGAATCGTTTTTGTGCCGCTATTTTCAAAGATAGGGGGTTGGACGTCAGGTAACTTTATACGAATTTTATTATTCCAAACAACTTTTGTTTGAAACTTTTTTTGATCGGGCTATTAATTATCGAGATATAGCGATTTTTAAGTTTTCAACCCCTTTTTCTTAGGGTTGGCGCGAGTTGAGGGGCAAAATTTGATTGTGGTAACTTTCAGTATGCAACCATCTACCTTCAGTCAAAAATGTCATATTCTACGCTAAAAAGTGCTGGGTTTTCGTATTTTTCGCTAGACTAGACTTCGAGACCCGCGGCACCCTCCATCCAACCCCGCCGGGGTCAACCGCGTTGCAGCTTTTTCGCTGTAACAACGGATGGTCTCGAGCCCTTTGACGAAGGCGTACTCAAAGCGGAACCGGAAGTCATCCACCGAGCCACCAACTCGTTGATGAGGTTCGAGCCGTTCAAAGTTCAAGGTTTACTCCTCATGCACTTTGACATTCAGTGGAGTTCGCTGAGACGAGATAAAACAAAAAATACTGGATTTTTTTCACTTTTTTTTATAGGACTCGATATTTGAACTTTTCTTTAAGAGAAGATTTAAGCAGCGAGGTCGGCGATAAATTTGACGTTTTTAGTAGAAGATAATTCAGATGAGGAAGATGGGCTGGGAAAAAACAAATTAATATTTTGGAAAAACAAACTTCGAACAGGCGCCTTCTATTATGGAGGAAATGAAAAAAAGGGCTGATAAAAAATCAGAAATTCCGTGCAGTTCTACGATCTACGAAAAATATGCAACCATCGTGGTTGAATATTTTACTCGAAGGTTTACTCAAGTGGAACGAGCTAATAAAGAAAATGATTTACGGTAAGGCTTTTCACGCGAACAAAAAAAAAACGAAACGATCGTCTGGAGAACAATGAGAGCCGGTGCACGCGCAGCACGGTCACCTTTGTGAATAATATTAACAGCAACGCGTTCCGCGAGGTTTTTTCTCACGCGTATTTACAGTAACGAAGGACGGTGAAAAAAAATCCTCATAAAGGTCGAGAAAAAAAGCGCTCGGGTAATTCCTTCCGGATCCCAAAGGGCTGAATGAAAAGAACGAGAAAAAATTTGTTCCCTTTTATTTCCGTCACTCGTTTATGTTTTATTCACTGCGGAAATGATCGCAAAGGTGCGTTGAATTATCGACGAATTCAAGTAAACAACGCGGAATTTTCTCCGAGGAAAAGCCGGCCCTTTTCCAAAGGGCGAAAAAAAAGCTCGCGCTATTTTCGTGCGAACGTTCGAGCTGACTTGTTTTTTTTTCTTGACAGCGAGTTCGAAGCGTGGAGAAAAAAAAATTGCGGAATGCACACGTAGAAATACAACAGTGCTCGTGGAAAAAAAGGGTCAAGTTATTCGAGAGTGCTCGGGTCGAATGGTACTTCAGAACGAAGTAAGGATCCTTCCGGCTCTTTCTCGTCAAAGACGGAAAAGCTGTACCGGAAGTGCTCGCCCGACGGACGATAAAAAAACAGTCACTCTCTCGGACGTTATCGACTTATCTTGCAAAAATATCCTCCAATGAAATTCTCCAATGTTCGGGGCCGGGTTGAAATTCCGAACTTTGAAGGATCGGAACGCTCAAAACTCCGATAGAATTTTACAGGAAAGACCGAAACTCCGAAAATTTGAACACCGTCAAATTAATTCGGCTATGGAAGTTTCAAAAGTTTCAAAATTTTCAATAGATCGACGAATTATTTCAAGAATGTTGTTTTATCAAGGGGAGATATACACCAAGATGGTAGAAAAAATCGATTTTTTGTTGTTGCATTTTCTTGAAGTTTGAGGTCCCCAGAACATCTGGTGAAAACGGCAAGTTTCACCACACAAGACAGGCTTTTCAAATCGGTACCCAAAATTTCGCGAAAACCAATGAACCGATTGCTTTGAGGTTTTTTGTGGTTACTCTATACACCATTATCTAGTACTTGTCATAGGATTTTTTTTCCGTTACTTAGTTTTTGTTTTATAGGCAAAATAATAACTAATTTTTGGCCCAAAAATCACTATGTTCAAACGTCCCTCATTTTGTCATAAATCGATATTCGCAAAATCGGCTATGACAAGTACTAGATTATAGTATCTAATTTAATAATCTTTTTTGTTTTTTTTTTCCGATGATTTTTGAAGAAACGCCAGTGGGTACCATCTACGCAGATTTTTTTTACGACGCTCCAAGGATCATACAATATCCTTTTATATTTTTGATATTTTTAAATAAAGAAAATTAAACATATTTTTGAATGTATATACTTTTAGATAATTAAAACCCCAATCCGAAATTTCAAATAGTTTTCCTTGAAAAAATTCACAAAATTACCTTTTTTCCGGCTCTCTCCCTTTAAGGGGTGAGGCCACTGTAGAAATTTAAAAAAATCGGTATTTTTTCTTTCTCAAAAGATGCCTTAAGGGGGAAAATCACAGTAGCACACAAAAAAATAGGCATATTTTCGGGAATTAATTTTGGCTGAATAAAAGTATCAATCGAAAATCTGTAAAGTAGGTTTTGTAGCAATATTAAAAAAGTACAAAATGTAATTTTTTCAATAAAAAATATTTAAAAATGGCGGCTGCGCAGCATATGCCCCAAGGCGCCTTTTTTTGAGCTCGCCGAAGACATAACTCGAGCAAATTTTTACCGATCGACTTGAAATTTTGACAGTAACTTCGAAACATCTTTCTCCACGGAGCTACGTAGGATTTTTTCGATATATTGATTTTTCGCAAAATGGTGCATGTTTGAAAATAAAGTTAAATTTTTAACAAAAAAAATGCCATAAAATCGTTGATAAAAAAAAGTAAGCCATATAAAATAAAAAAATCCTACGTAGCTCCGTGGAGAAAGATGTTTCGAAGCTACTGTCAAAATTTCAAGTCGATCGGTAAAAATTTGCTCGAGTTATGTCTTCGGCGAGCTCAAAAAAGGCGCCTTGGGGCATATGCTGCGCAGCCGCCATTTTTAAATATTTTTTTTTGAAAAAATTACATTTTGTACTTTTTTAGTATTGCTATAAAACCTACTTTACAGATTTTCGATTGATACTTTTATTCAGCCAAAATTAATTCCCGAAAATATGCCTATTTTTTTGTGTGCTACTGTGATTTCCCCCCGTAATATCTTAAAAATGACATATTCGAAGGATTAAGGTGGGAAAAACGTCTAAATACTTCAATTTTGAATTCTGGCTCAGCCCCTCTCAGTCCGATGCAATCCGTGCCGAAAACTCATAACGCGAACAAATCTTGACCGATTGACTTGACATTTTAACTATATTCACAATTACATTCTGCATAGAAGTACGTAGGGTTTTCTCGATATATTACACAGTTTTTTTTGTTATAAACAATTTTCGAACGATGTTTTTTTGAGCATTTTGAACTTTTATTTAAAAAAACGCGCTGTTTTTGCAAAAATCGATATATAAAAAAAATCCTACGTACTCCTGTACCTATTCACATGTGTAATCGAAAAAAATGCATTCACTGTAAATTAGAACTTGCAGGTGCCGTTGGTCCGACCGTGCGCCTATGATAAAAAAGGCTTCGTCGAAGAAAAGCTGTGCAGCCGCCATTTTGTTTTATATTACTTTGAAAAAATACTTTATACAGTTCATGATATGTACAATGGAGAACTTTTTTCAGAATTTTGAATTATTCCATTGTCCCGCTAAAAAAATTCCCAAAATGTACTTCTTTTTTCCCTCACTACAGTGGCCTTACCCCTTAAGGTTATGGGGTTTAGCCGTCGGGGGTGAAGTACGAGGGGAGCTTATGCACGGAGCCGATTGACTGTTACCAACTGTTAGCTTTCAAATAATCGTCATATTAAACGTGCTTTTACGAACTATTTTTCTGCATCTATTTGTAAAAATATGCATTTTTGACCATCCGGTAATTACATTTAGTGTTTTCATTACTTTGTATAATTATTCTCTATAACTTTTTCTCGCTCAATTAACGCGAAACGAATTGGCAACGTCGTAAATCATGGTATATCATAATGCCCAGGTTGGCAGAAGTGGCGAGAAGTTGGAGACATATGCGCCCCGTTCGTAACCTCAATATCGGCCCAAGGAGCTGCCAAAAATGAATATCGGTCCGAGTTAAAAAAATTCCGCCGGAAAGAAAAAGTGTGTACTAAAGCTGTCTATAATATCGAAGAAATAAAAAACTTGAATAAATTGGCGATATTAAAAAAAAATTGTGTATGAAAAAAAATCCGCGTTTTTTTCGTCTTTGCCTAGAAATGTCTAGAAATGTATAATTTCTGAACATAGTTATTAAATTAATATTGAGTAATTATTACTTATTAAGAGAATAAGTACCAATAATATTCGTTATTAATTATCCTGACCGAGTAGTTTGAGGTTCCCGGGCATGATTACCGAATATCGATAAGATAGGTAGCATTTGTGCCGTCTACGACGTTGCCATGATTGCAGAGTCTAAAATTCTGTGTGCTTGATTTTCGCACAAAGTCGCTATCGAAAACATTAATAATTTTATAACGATACTGTGAATTCTTATTTTCACGGTACGGGTTAGTCCGATACTTAGTCGGGCCGTACCTATTTTTTCAGCTCCGTTGTAACATTCCCTTAGCAAATATTAATAATGTACTGAGAAATGATCGAGAGTTTTCCATAAGCGTAATGTGATTAGCCCACGAAATACGTCGAGTTGCCGATTTTTTTTTCTGAAAAACGGTTCTGTGGATCGTATTCAAACTGCACAGAATGATCAGCAAAGAGGTTATAAAGGTCCAGAAAAAAATTCAGCTCAGTGGTAACATGTTGACTTAACCCTACAACAACCTTAAGAAGTGATATTACGTTAATTTTGAATTTTGTCTAGGCAATATTATACGTTCTGCATCATTTACAGTCAACTGTGTAGACTTTCGCTCGCATGATCTTAACAAACCTTGCAATTTCGGAACATTAAGGCGTTACCCCCACTTGTAGCGCAAAAAAAGGCCTTTTTCATGAATTTTTTTAAAGAAAACTACAAAACTTTTTTAATCGATCAATATACCATCTTAAAGAACACATCTTGAAGAACTTTCAGTAATTTTTTTATTGAAAAATATTACATTGTTTAGTGGCAAATGGCCGTCAATGAAATAATGTTTTTATATACACGGTTTGCGGTGACCAACATTGCGGCGAAGTGGATCATCTGAAAAAAAAAATGCGAATGGATTTAGTCAAATATAAGTATAAACTAGTCTTTAATCGAAGGATTTTAAAAAATATTCATTTTTCACAAAATGGCGGACAGTCAAAGTTAATGGTTCGATTTTGACGAAAAAAAACGGCCGCTTTTTGGCTATAAAACGGCCATTTTTTTTCGAAAAAAAAAAATCGAACGATTAAAGACTACATTTTTATGTATTAAATAAGCCTGCAAAATTTCAAGAAGATCAGTTCATTAGTGTTCAAGTAATCTTGGTCACCGACTTCAGAAATGCCATTTTGAGAAAAACGCGTTTAAAGTTTCAATTTTAGTTTACACGAAGAAAATATTTTTTTTTGTAAACTTCCATAGAGTCATCTATTCCGGGCATAAAAAAACTGCACTTCAAATTGCACTTCAAAAAAATGCAATAAAAAAAATCGATTTTTTCAAAATCGCAAGTGGGGTAACCCCTTAAGGGACTATACCAGTGTGAACGCTGAAAATTTGGGTGATCCTCGGGAATTTTTTGGAAGAAAAGCACTCAATTAAATGTGTCGGAAAATTAAGAATATATTTGGCTATATTTGACCTATATTACATAATTTTTTTATAGAAAAATATTGAGATCCAAGCGACTCATGCGCTGCCTTCGGAAGCGCAAAAAAAAGTTCCTCCACTGTTGACATGATTCCCGCCGATTGAGTAGCTGAAACCGAAAAAGGAAAAAATGTCGTTAAACTGGAAGGTATTTCCTGTACAATGACTCAGGATTTTCAAAAAATATCAAAATCTAACAAAATGGCGTAGTTATGAAAAAAGTCTGTTTTTTGCCTATAAAATGGTCGTTTGTTTCAATGCCAAATCGTCAATTTTCATCCAATCAAAAATATCCTATGTCATTGTAGAGTAAATATATTCAAGAGTACTCAGTTCAAATTTGTAGAGGCGGTTCGTGTATGATGAAAATAACACTCGCACAATGTGATAAACGAATGAGGACTTTATTAAAAAAGAAATCGAACAATATGTGATGAGCGAGTCAGTGTCTCTTGGATACGCGTGTTGAACTTAGGGGGAAACGCAAAAAACGCGGCAAGTCGGTCGGCGTCCGCGGGAACATAAAAAGAAAGAGGGCGCTCACGGGCGTCTCGCCTCGTGAGCGTGGACTACGGCTAGTGCTGCCACGGCAGGAACCGTCGCCCTCTAGGATTGCCATTGGGTGGCGATTGGCGCGACTTTCGAATCGCTATGATCGTGTCACAACACTCCCCCTCGATTCGGAG
The DNA here is from genome assembly GCA_944452715.1 of Ophion slaviceki. NCBI lineage: Eukaryota > Metazoa > Arthropoda > Insecta > Hymenoptera > Ichneumonidae > Ophion > Ophion slaviceki. Next base: position 3,299,172 of record OX101787.1, read on the forward strand.
TGTCGTGATTCCGGGTCCACGATCTTCACGAGACCGAGAAGATTCAGACATCGGATGTGCTTCTGTCTCGTTACGCCCTTCGTTAAGAAATCTGCTCTCATTTCTTCGGAGGGTGTGTACTCGACCTTGATTTCGCCGGATTCGAGTACTTCTCGAACGTAGTGGTGGCGAACGTCAATGTGTTTGCTTCTGTTGTGGAAGACAGGATTTTCGGCCAGTTTTCGTGCGCCATTGTTGTCGCAATGTATCACGACTTCTTCCGTCTTTGGCGAATCGAGATCCACGAGTAGACGTCTCAGGTGTGTGGCCTCTTTGGCCGCTTCGGAGAGGGCCATATACTCCGCTTCCGTCGACGATAGGGCCACCGTCTTTTGCTTCCGGGCTTCCCACGAGATAGGACATCCCCCGAGAATGAAAATGTAACCGGTGTACGACCGTCTGTCGATAGGACAGTTGGCCCAATCGGCGTCAACGTACGCTTGCAGAGGAAGTCTGGTACGACGATACTCGAGACCCACGTCCTTTGTGCCCTGCAAGTACCTGAGCACTCGTTTCGCCGCCATCCAATGCTCAGTTCTGAAACCACAGCAGAACTGGCTGAGGTAGCTTACTGCGTAAGCGATGTCGGGCCGCGTGCACACTGCCAAGTACATGAGCGCGCCCACGAGTTCACGGTAGGGCAGCTTCTTCTCTTCCGGGCTTGGATCCTCGTCGCTCCTTTTCAATTTTGTCCCGGGTTCCAGTGGTGTGGAGACCGCTTTAGAGTTCTGCATCTCGAATCGCTGAAGTATGTCACTAATATACCCGGTCTGACGGACGGTAATTTTTCCTTCGCGTTGAGAGAATTCCATTCCAAGGCAGTATTTTACCGGACCTAGATCTGTGATCGCGAACTTGCTCGACAAATATCGACCGAAATTAGAGGTGACTTTATCATTCCGTGAGGCGACGAGTATGTCGTCCACGTAGATGGAGATCAGGAGCGTGTTCTCTCCGCTTCCTTTGATATAAACGCACGGATCCGCTGAGGATTTCCTCGCTCCGTACTTCGTCAGTTCGCGGTCGATTCTATTATACCAGCAACGTCCGGATTGACGCAATCCGTATAAGGCCCGTCTTAATCTACATACCTTGTCGCCGTTGCTGATTTCTCGGAGCATCTTTTCGGCTTTTCTTCCGACTTCGCTTGCCGGGGGCTCAGTTCGAACGATCATCTCCAGGGCTTCCTGCGTATACTTCGGGATCTCCATGAAGACCTTTTCCTCCAGTTTCCCGTTCAAGTAAGCAGTCGTGATGTCGAACTGACTCACTGTCATCCCGGATTCAGCGGCGAGCGCCAACATGGTTCTGATGGATCCGAGTCTCGCCACGGGCGCGAATGTTTCATAAAAGTCGATACCTTGACTTTGTGCGAATCCGCGTGCGACCAGACGAGCCTTTCGACGTACTAGTATTCCGTCTTGCGCGTACTTGTTGCGTAGAACGATCCGACCGCCGATCACCTTTTGACTTTTGGGTCTCTCGACGATCTCCCATGTGTTATTCTTAACGATTGACGCGAACTCCGCGGTGATCGCTTCGTACCATTCGTCAGCGCATGGTCCGCGAATCGCTTGCTCCAGCGGTACCTCGGCGAGGTGAGAAATTTCCTCGACGTATTCCGCCAGATGGTACTCTTTTCGAGGTCTCCCCCTCGAGCCGCTCCTTTCTATTCGAGGTCTCCCTCGACCCCTTTTGGGTACGGCGTGGTCGTCTTTCGATCGGGGATTCGGCTCACCCGACGGATCCTCTGCGTCGTGCCTGCCTGCTCCGTTCTCGGCGCTGTCGCTTTCTTGAGGGTTCGTTGGAGGAAATATTCTTTCTACTTCCACGAAGCTATCATCGGATCCTTCGCAGTTCTCGTTTTCGGTAGGATTATCCGACATTCCGATGAACTTAACGTCCCTTGCGATATTTATACGTCGTTCGTCCGGCAGCCAGATGCGATACCCCTTCGATTCGTTTGAGTATCCGACGAAGATGCCTTTTTTCGCCCGTGGATCGAGCTTTCCCTTGGTCGGCGTTCGATCCGCGATGAATACCTGTGTTCCGAAGATTTGGAGGTGACTTACGTCTGGGGTCGCTCCGGTCCAAATCTCGTAGGGTGTTCGTCCGTTGAGGCTTCTAGACGGACATCTGTTCCGAATATAGTTTGCCGTACTGATCGCCTCACCCCAGAATGACTGAGGTAGCCGGGACTCAATGAGCAGACATCGCGTTGTGTCCATGAGGGTGCGATTTCGTCTCTCGGCGACGCCGTTCTGCTGCGGTGTGTGAGTCGTTGTTAGTCTTCGCCGGATGCCGTTGGATCTGAGAAACGATTCAAAGGGTTCATTAATGTACTCTCGTCCATTGTCTGACTGGAGTATCTGAATTTTGCATCTGTGACGATTCTCTGCCGACGCCTTAAATTCTTTAAAAGCGTCGAGCACTTCGTCCTTTCGCTTCAATAGTCGTATCTCGCCCCACCGAGAGTGATCGTCGATAAACGTTACGACGTAACGCGCAGACCCGTTTGACTCGATCCTCATCGGTCCCATAACGTCGCTGTGGATTATTTCGAGTAGTTTCGTGTCCCTTTTGGAATTCTTTTTGAACGGCATCCTTGTCATCTTTCCGCGGAGACAGACCGTGCAGTCTATTTCCGGTAGTGGATCTCCGAGGTTCATTCCTCGCACGACGCCCTCGCGATCGCATTTATTGAGATCACGGATGTTCAAATGTCCCATTTTCCGATGCCACTCGTTCTCGGGATTCTTCTTACCTGTTCCGCTTATAGCTGCAGCTTTTGCAGCATGCTCATTGGTTGGCTCGCGTATGTAATAGAGTCCTTTCTTTCGAACAGCGATCAACAACGATTTTCCGTTTTCGTCAGTAATCTCGGCCTTCTCCTTTGTAAAGGTTACCGAATACCCTCGGTCAGTGATCTTTCCTACGGACAGTAAGTTGGTACGTAGTCCGGGTACTCGAAGTACGTCACGCACTCTCACGTCCGTTGTGCGACCGTCGACGTCGGTGCTTATCGTCACTGGACCTTTTCCTTCGATCGGTGTAGATGTGCTCTCACCAGCAAGCATTACTCTTCCGTCGCATGGTTTGATAGTACTTACGAACTTCGCTTCGCTATTCCCCATATGCGTCGTACAGCCGCTGTCCAAACACCAGCGATTTCCGCTCTGAGAGGTCTCCGAATCGGCGACGAGCGTGTGTTCCGTTCGCGTGTACAGGCTGATTTCGTCAGCTCTATTCGCACTGTCAGCGTCTTTTCTCGGTTCCGTGCAGTCGACAGCCTTGTGGCCTACTTTCCTGCATCGATGGCACCGATACCTGAAAGATGTACCTTTAGATTTATTTTCGACCTTTTGGACACCTTTAGGTTCCTCCTCGTATTTTCGTATCGCTCTTCGGGGTTTTGTCGCGTGTTTTCGCGCGAACATTGCGCTCGATTCACCGGTACGCATTTCGTTTTTTCTAGCGTCATGTTCCTCGATAATCTTCACGCGCAGCGCTTCGAGATTGGGCAGCTCGTCGCGTGACTCGATGGCACACCTGAAGTTCTCAAAGCTTGAGGGAAGACTATACAATAGCATTACGGTTAGCAAGTCACTGTTGATTTCAATCTCCATTTCGCTTAGTTTGTCGACTGTGTCGAAGAATTTACGAAGGTGTTCGCGCACGTCATCGCCATCGGCCATCTTGTGCAGTGTGAGCTGCTTCAGGAGCGTCGCCTTCCGTGCGGGGCCGGTCGATTGATAAATCGATTTGAGTTTTGCCCACACTTCCCTCGACGTTTCGCATCCTTTTATCTGTTTAAGCTCGGATGGCCTGATGGACAAGACTATATCCGATTTTGCCTTTTGGTCTTCTACACGCCACTTACTTGCCGCCTCCATGGACGCCGCGTCTCCCGTGATGAATTCCGGCTTAACTTTGTCGCCGTTTACGTATCCCCATGCGTCATTTTTTACGAGGATTGCTTCCATTTGTATTTTCCACGTGTCGAAGTTTTCCTTGCCCAAGAGTTCGATTCGCACGACGTTCGATGATGCCATTTCACGCGCGTGTGCTTTTCGGTCCTTGTTTTTTATATTCCTTTTGTTTGACGTGCTATTTTATTTGCCTGGGCCCATAACCTGTAGAGGCGGTTCGTGTATGATGAAAATAACACTCGCACAATGTGATAAACGAATGAGGACTTTATTAAAAAAGAAATCGAACAATATGTGATGAGCGAGTCAGTGTCTCTTGGATACGCGTGTTGAACTTAGGGGGAAACGCAAAAAACGCGGCAAGTCGGTCGGCGTCCGCGGGAACATAAAAAGAAAGAGGGCGCTCACGGGCGTCTCGCCTCGTGAGCGTGGACTACGGCTAGTGCTGCCACGGCAGGAACCGTCGCCCTCTAGGATTGCCATTGGGTGGCGATTGGCGCGACTTTCGAATCGCTATGATCGTGTCACAACAAAATTTCAAATCAATCGCATAATTGCTCTTTGAGTTACAATGTCAGCAAATTTGAAAAATCTAATTTCGAGAAAAACGCGTTTAAAGATTTAACTATCGTTTTTTGCCAAATGATATTGATATAAATGATGTGAATGATAATGATATTTTTGAAAGTATAAACTGTAGAAAAAGTAAAAAAAAACGATTTTTTTTTACGCATTCAATCATCGGCGCATTCAAAGTTCGGAATTTAAACGCGCCCCCCATGTCAAGATCATGCCAGCGAAAGTCTACACAGTTGGCTGTAAATTATGCAGAACGTATAACATTGTCTTGACAAATTTAAAAATCGAAACAAAATCGATTCCTAATAAAAAAAATTCTTTAAATAATTCGGCGATGTTTGAAAATTTTGAAACGTTTATAACTTCCCTAGTCGAATTATTTTGACGGTGTTCAGATTTTCGGAGTTTTGGGCGTTCTGATCATTCAAAGTTCGGAACTTCAAACCAGCCCCATCATGAATTTCGGAATATTAAAATTCGGAATTTTAAACCGTCGGAGCATTCAAAGTTCGGAACGTATTCGTATTTTTTCTTTTTTTTTCCATTTTGTTACGAGCGAATTTTCTTCTCGCGAAGAGGAATTTTTATGCTTCATCAAAGCGTCGTAAATTCATGTAATTGGTGCTCGTGATGTTCGATCATTTCGAAACTCGTGCCCTTTTTATTTCTCAGCCATATACCGGTGTGGAATATTTATTTCTCGATGGCTCAATAATTTCAACGGACCGTAACAAGTTCAAGTATTTTTCGAAAAATTTCATATCCCGGAATAGCTGAAGGGTGCAATATATTTTCCGGGAAATTGCACCTGTCGTTGGTAGCATATGTGTCACAAATATTAACGGGGCCGGTTCCTTCCTGCGCGCGATCGAGGAGAAAAATACACGTGTGAGCAGACGCGTGCCCGAATATGACAACTGTTGTACGATGATTTTTTTTTCCGAAAATTTGACGACCTGACATATTTTGGGAGAAAATAATAGCCAGCTTCGTAATCTTTTTAGTAGATCAATAAGAAATAAATTGCCCAGATCTCAATATGCAGATTTTTAACAACTGGAGGAAAAGTATGTTTTATGTTTTTATGTTTACGACGTAGATTTTTTTTTCGCAACATTGTCGTCCTGACATATTTTGGGAGAAAAATTATGACCAGCTTCGTGATCTTTTTAGTAGATCAATAAGAAATAAATTGCCCAGATCTCAATATGCAGATTTTTAACAATTGGAGGAAAAGTGTGTTTTATTTTCAAATTTTAGGATATAATGCTTTGAAAAAAAATCGTTGCAGATTATTCTATCTGATAGCGTATTTTAAAAGTCTACGACGTTTATGTTTTTTCCGGAAATTTGACGTCTCGACATATTTTGGGAGAAAAATTATGGCTAGTTTAGTAATGTTTTTAGTAGATTAATAAAAATAAATTGCCCAGTTCTGAATATGCAGTTTTTTTACAATTGGAGGAAAGGTATTTTTTATCTTCAAATTTTACGATATAATGCTTTGAAAAAGATCTTTGCAGATCATTTTATTTGATAGCGTATTTTGAAAGTCTACGACGTTTATGTTTTCTTTTCCGGAAAATTGACGTCCTGACATATTTTGGGAGAAAAATTATGGCCAGCTTTGTAATGTTTTTAGTAGATTAATAAACATGAATTGCCCAGTTCTCAATATGCAGATCTTTAACAATTGAAGGAAAAGTCTTTTTTATTTTCTAATTTTACGCTATAACGCTTTGAAAATAAACAATAAAGTATTTGCAGATTATTTTATCTGATAGCGTATTTTAAAAGTCGATACATTTATTTTTCTTGATTCTTCAACCTTCGAAAAATACTGTTGAACATAGAAAAAAGCCAAATTTTAACTTTTTAACTCAAACCTGAGGAGTAGCGCTCGATAATTCCTCCCACCCCCCCCCCCCCCCATTTAATTCACACAGAAAATTTACTTTTTACCTTCGAACTTGAATAATTCGGCATTCAAAATCTCACAAATCATTATTTTGACCCAAATGACGGTTGTTTCAAAACTGCACGCATTTCCATCCGAAAATAAAAAGGCTTTTATTTATTTCCGTCGAAAACCAGGCTTTCAAATAGCTGCAATTAGCAAAAATAACAATGACGGAATTTAAAAAAAGATTATTTAAAGCCTCACGTTTCAATAATATCCAACCCGATTCGACAAAGTGTAATTAGTTGTCGAGTTATTTAAGCGTATACGAAAGCAGTGAATTTTTCGTCCACATCAAATGGGGAAAAAATTACAGAGAACACTCGCATTTTTTTTTTCATTTTATTTTCCACCGTAATAAATACTGCATGTCACCGCCAATTCGAGTAATTAATGTTAGTGGAAGCTCACAGAAAGCGCGAAGGAAAGCGAGGTGGACAAATAATTGTATTGTCCACAACGCGTCCAATCTCAATTCAATTAATATTTAATTCACATTAACAGTAATTACAAAATTATTATTTATTTCACATTAAGGGGTCTTCTCACTTTAGGCACCAAAAAAGGCTATCTTCTCGAATTTTTGTTGATAGGTTTATATTATGGATATTGATATAAAAGTTGTTACACTTAATAAATACACTTTCGAAATACATTAAAAAAATTTTTTTTGTATTTATGTACCCCAAACAAGCTTTAAACACCTTTTTCTCGAAACAACGTTTTTCGACGGCTTGTTGATAAAATCTTCGAAACTACTGAACCGATCTTTATGAAATTTTAACCACATATTCTTTACAACTATAGCTATAGCGCATATCAAGGACTTTTTTCAAATTTTGAGATCTGCTATTTTTATAATACAATATATACATATATAAATAATAATAAAAACAATAATAATTGAGAAGAAGAATAATAATATATAAAAGAAATCGTATGATATGCCCTATAGCCATGAACATACTGAATCTAAAACCGTTTAATGTTCTTGTTTCAGATGATCCATCTCCGAGATTTCATCAACAGCGCAGACCTACAATTTTTTCAAGACATTTTTTTAACTACCACTGCCGTCTATATATAGCGACTTAAATTTAAAAAAAATGTTTTTAATATATTTCGAAAGTGTATTTATTAAGTGTGACAACTTTTATATCAATGTCTATAATATAAACTTATCAAAAAAATAGCCTTTTAAAGCCTCTAAAGTGAGAAGACCCCTGAACAGCACATATCTTTTTCGTCTCGTCGAAAGTATTTTCCAAAAATTTTTGCATATAAAAAAATTAATTCCTACCTTCATTCGACCCTTTTTTATCCTGATTCCCATATATACGTTCAATTTAAAGTCCAGCGTTTTCTCAAAGCTCCGGGAAACGTCAATATTTTCCAGGCTTGCACGCGAGGCTTGCAAGCTGTGCACGAAAAAAAAACTGCAAATTGAGAAGCTTTCTCCCGAGCGACAGCATAGGAGGGTAGCGTTAAAAAAACAGTGCGAGGCGTACCCAGGGCGAGGCACAAAGGCGGGGGATCGCGATCACTTTTCCTGCACGGTTGATTTCGTCAGATCGCTCTGGTGCGAGCATTACCAGATAATGGAATCAGTCTCTTCGATCTTTTTGCGGCATTTTTTCGCCTCTGTGTGTACGCGAAGTATCAGAGATTTTCCGTGTCATTCGGGGTGAAAATGTGTGCGAAGATGAGGAGGGAAACGTGTCCGTCATTTAGGGATAAACCGGACCGCTGTCACATTCGGGGACGGGCCACTTAGATGGGATCGTCCGGCGGTGTCCAGGAAGGGAACATAAAAAAAGAAATAGTACAAAATACAGGGGCTACACAGTTCGCATTGGACTCGAGCGATTGCACAGCGATATTTACTGAAACACAGTGTAGTCAAAAGTAAATTTTGACAGTTCAACACTGTAATATAAATTTAACAAAACTTGTAATTTGACTGTTGGTTAAGGGCGAGGTAAAGTATTAAAATTGTTTTTTTTTTCATTTTTAAAATTTTTTAAATGAATGCATAATATATCAAGAATATTGTGTTAAAATTTCAAGTCGATCGGAGTAAAATTGACGAAGTTATGAGTATTTGAGCGTCTATTGCTCCATGCCGGATTTTATACCTGGGCGGCAGCTGTGCGGCGCGCTATTGTATTTTTCGACCCCGAATAAATTTCTTGATAAACGGGCCTGTTCCGGTGTATATTAGTATACACGTTAGTCTGTACATCAGTTGACCGCTGTAAAGAAGAAAGAGTTTTGCGTAGACAAACGCAAAAAGATGCTCTCGATCATCTTGATGGAAGCCTTTTGCTCTACGGACCAGGCATCGACGACTTTGAGTGAATATAAGAAAATTATCGAGTTTTATTTTGAATTTCTAAAAATTCAAGGTAATTGAAAAATCTGAAAAAATTCATACGTATTCAGAAAAATGAACGAATCACGAAAAAAAATTGGGTTGCGGGGAAATTTGTTGACTAATTTTTTTTTTCATCATTTTGTTAATAACCTTTTGGAATTATTATTATGCAAAATTAATCTTTTGAGTACCTTTAATATGCATGAATTTTCTCAGATTTTTATGCAATCGAGAAATGTTCTCAAACTTATGTGCAATGAGTGCTAAGCGACCAAACTCTTCTGCGTTTTTCAAACCGCTTTTCGGAGACTTGTCATATTTGAAGTCCGTGTGCACGATACTCAAAATCTACTGGACCAATCGCTTTGAAATTTTGCACAGTACTTCTTCACATAATTCACCAGGTATTGTCGAGAGCTTTTTTGTTTTTTTTTAAATAATTACTAATTTTTCAACAACAAATTAGCCAATTTTTTTTTAGCGAAAATCGGGTTTTTGGCTCCCAAGTGCTACGAAAAATCGAAAAATCGAAAAAAAAAAATCCTCCCGTCATTACCTCGAGAAACATCTCCTTTAACAAATGCATTTTGATTTTTTTGTTTCAGATGATTCTGTTGCGAGTTATGGTGCACACCGCAAACCAACTTTTTTTCGAGGCGCCTCCGGGGTTTAATTTTCACTCGCTCAATTTTGAATATTTTGCAATGCAAATTTAGGAGAATGTTGTTCAAATGTTACTTTATTATATGTAAATTTTTCAATAAACGAACACTATTCGTTACGCCAAAAAAAATCTTAAAAACATGCCTTTTTTTCGCCGAATTAACTTTACCCCCCCCCCCCTTAATCTGTATCATGTACAATGAATGCGCCAGTTATATCGACAGAGTTTATGTAGACACACAAAAAAAAGTTTATCCATAAAAGAAGTTTGAAAAAAATGTGTAGAAAATTTCAAAAAATCAGTCACATGCACAAGAACGTACCTTTTTGTAAAAAATTCTCTCTTTTTTATAATTTCTTGAATTACATCGCACAAATTTCAACGTTCGCATCCTATCAACCACGCACTACTAACTGGCAATCCTTTGTGTCCTGGCCACGTGCCTCACCCCATGCGCGAGACAAGTCCTAATTAGACAAGAACGTACCTTAAAAAAAATTCTCTCTTTCTTTATAATTTCTCGAATTCTGTCGCACAAATTTCGATGTCCGCGTCCCATCAACCGCGTACTACTAACTGGCAATCCTTTGTGTCCTGGCCTCGTGCCTCACCTCGTGCCTCATTTGCGTACAGTATAAAAATCAGTGATCGCATTTAAATTTTACGGTTGAATATTTTTACTGAAATCACTGATGTATTCACAATATCAAACTGCAAATAAACCAGTGTAACTGTAAAAATCTCAGAGTGCACAGATAACGTCGCGAACTGTCGAAGGAAGAGTAAAACTACCGTGCCACACTGTGAAATTTAATGAACCACTCTGTACTCAATACAGTGTACAAACCCTTGCACTTTACGTACAGTATAAAAATCAGTGACCTCATGTAAATTTTACCGTTGAATATTTTTACTGAAAACACTGATGTATTCACAATACCGAACTGTAAATAAGCCAGTGTAACTGTAAAAATCTCCGTGTGTACAGGAAAATTCGTCATTTTTGTAGGACAGGATTTACATTACTCTGTTTTACTGCAAAATGAAATATGGCACCCTGTTTTTTATGCGGTTTATACTGTGATTTTCGCTGTTTCTTTATTTCCGTGTAGCGACAAATAAATTGATACATGGCACTAGAACGAAGTTGAGGAATCGAATATTGCGCGTGGTTCGAGTGAAGTAGACTTTTATAAATGGTACCTGCGCAGGAATGGCACCTGCGCAAGAATGGTACCTGCGCCTAAATTGTACCTGCGCATAGTCTCTGTGCATGAATGGTACCTGCGCAAGAGAGGTATCTGCGTAAGAATGGTACTTGTGCGCAAGAAAGGTACCTACGCAAAAAAGGTACCTGCGCAAGAATGGTACCTGCGCAAAAATTATACCTGCACCTAAATTGTTCCTGCGCATAAATGGTACTTGCGTGAGAATGGTACCTGCGCAACAAAGGTACCTGCGCCAGAATGGTACCTGCGCAAAAATTATCCCTGTACCTAAATTGTTCCTGCGCATAAATGGTACCTGCGCAAGAATGGTACCTGCGCATAAATGGTACCTGCGCAAGAATGGTACCTGCGCAAGAATGGTACTTACGCATGAATGGTACCTGTGCAAGAATGGTACCTGCGCAAGAATGGTACCTGCGCCTAAATTGTACCTGCGCATAGTCTCTGTGCATGAATGGTACCTGCGCAAGAGAGGTATCTGCGTAAGAATGGTACTTGTGCGCAAGAAAGGTACCTACGCAAGAAAGGTACCTGCGCAAGAATGGTACCTGCGCAAGAATGGTACCTGCGCAAAAATTATACCTGCACCTAAATTGTTCCTGCGCATAAATGGTACCTGCGTGAGAATGGTACCTGCGCAACAAAGGTACCTGCGCCAGAATGGTACCTGCGCAAAAATTATCCCTGTACCTAAATTGTTCCTGCGCATAAATGGTACCGCCGCAAGAATGGTACCTGCGCATAAATGGTACCTGCGCAAGAATGGTACCTGCGCAAGAATGGTACTTACGCATGAATGGTACCTGTGCAAGAATGGTACCTGCGCAAGAATGGTACCTGCGCAAAAATTATACCTGCACCTAAATTGTTCCTGCGCATAAATGGTACTTGCGTGAGAATGGTACCTGCGCAACAAAGGTACCTGCGCCAGAATGGTACCTGCGCAAAAATTATCCCTGTACCTAAATTGTTCCTGCGTATAAGTGGACCCTGCGCATGAATGGTACCTGCGCAAGAATGGTACCTCCTACGCAATGGTATATGCGCCTAAATGATACCATAATTATATTTCGGACCTCGACCGGCGCACAGCGGCATCGATGGATACAAATGAAACTCCTTGTCTGTTGAATAGGGAGATAGGAACATTTTTGCAGCCCGCCGTGCTACGGCAAACCACCCCCCTGCAATTTACCCTTTTTTCGTTTGCGTTTTTCTCGAAACTATATTTTACAAAACACGTCGTATCTCAAAGCGCATAGTTCATAATATTTTCTATCGTCTGACCGCATGATTTTTCCATATGTTTATCCATTTGTTAACAATAAAGGATGAAAGTTGTTTTTTGGCTGGAAATCAACATTTTTTCCTGCAGTCTGCCATTTTGGAGATTATTATAATTACAGAAAGAGCGTCTCATAAATTTCCTTTTCAAGCGATACGCCGAGTCGAGGAAACAAGTAACGGTTTGAATTTTCACCGACTCCGAGAAGTGTTGAATAAGAAAGAAGCCAATTGTATACGGAGGTGTGGAGCGATAAAGTGCGCGGAGAAAAACTAGAAAAGTTGCACTTGAAGTTAAAAGTTATGGACCGCCGTGTAAAAAAGCGTAAATTTATGAGTATTGTAGTTCTCGCATCAAGCAGACAGTTTTTACAAGCTCCGAAACTCGCTACTTTTTAGTGCAAGACGCGGCGCCCAATCGGGAACGTCGTCGGCGATAAATATATATCTACAGGGTGACAATTATTAAGGTGGCCATGTGTTTTTTAAGGCTCTTGAGCAGAGGTTTCGCGACCGAATTTTTTTTTTAATGGTTCTTCAAGTCCACTTCGAAAAAAATATCGCATTTGCCAGAAAACATAGTATTTGCCAGAAAAAATATAGCATTCTAGAAAACTCCATTTTGAGTACAACAGAATGAAGATAATTAAATTTCGAATACGAAACTCTCCGAAAAAACTTTTTCCATGTATCCCGTCGGCGAGAAAAAATTATCAATAATTTCAAACGTAGATTGATGGATTTAGTTCCACGAAGAAAAGTTTTTCAGGAGAGTTTCGTACTCAGAATTTAATTGTCTTCATTCTGCGCAACTCGAAATGGAATTTCGGAGTAATTTTCAGAATACTCAATTTTTTCTAGCAAATACTAGTCGTCATGAAAATCCACTATATTTTTTTTCAAGAGGCCTCGAGAAACAATGATAAATCATATTTTTCCCAGTCACAAAAATCTCCGCGACATACCCTTAACAAGTTAGGCCACTGTGACAACGCGAAATTCAGGGTTATTTGGAAAAAATAATTTTTAAAGAATAAGTAAGACCATTGAAAAAGCGTTTGGACTTTTATTTGTACGTATATTGATAAAGTTGTGTACCAACTTTCATTTTTAAATATTAGTAATAAAAGAAGTTATACACAATCCCGTGAAGGGCCTATGCACGTGAGGGGCTCAACGGTGTACTTGATTTTGCCGACCCGGTTGATCTGAAACAAACAAAACGAGATTTTTCTTAAAAAAGATAATATTGGCTAAGACTTGACCAAGCTTTTCTTCTGTTATGGTGTTTCAAGCGATAAAAAAGAATTTTTAATTATTTCGATTCAAAATATTTCGATTTGTCGAGGATCTATGACATTATTATAACTAACAAAATAAATAACTCATAACTTATAACTCAACTAACTCACTTCATTAAGGGGTAAGGCCACTGTAAATTTTGCCAGACGAAAATTTGGCCATCGAAGGACAAATGTATGGTGCTGGGATTGCAGACTAACGGTAAATTTTTTTTTTACCTTCTTTTTTTTATTTTTTCCAATAAAAAACTATTCGCAAAACTTTAAACGCGTTTTTCTCGAAATACGGTTTTTAAAAATGGCACGCAGCATCACTCGAACAATTTTCATTTTTTTTACTTGAAATTTTGACCAGATGTGAACATTAACATTATCTTGAGAATGTCGATCGGGATTTTCAATAACTTTATTTATTGATTTTTTATTAACAAAAAACTAGCCGTTTTTTTCGTCAAAAATCATTTTTTTTTTCAAACGCACGCCAAATCCACAAAAATTGATACTTTTTAAAATCCGATCGACATTCTCTAGCTATAACCCTCTAGATTGATGGTTTTTTTTTTGTTCTAGATTCAAAAGTGCACCAGTGGTGCTGCGTGCCGCGGAGCCCTGCAAGCAAAACATGCCCCGGGAAGATAGCTGTGGAACCGCCATTTTGTTTTTTTTTGCTGTAAAAAAATTTGATAATAAAGTTTAATGTATGCCCGATAACACCCTTAAAAGTTTTTTTTCAATTACCTTCAATTTTGGAAGCAAAAAATTCGTGAAAAGACCTTTTTTTTGGACCGTTACAGTGGCCTTAGGCCTTAAATAACTTATAAATATAGTACACAACTTATAAAACTTAACTCATTTGTAACTTAACTAACTAACTCAACTAACTCAACTTAACTAACTTAACTAACGGACTTAATAAGTTATAATTTAAATTAAAATTAATAAAATAAATGATTAATAAAAAAATGTTAAGAAGAAAAACGTCGGTCAAGACTAAACTACGATTACACTTAACAAGTGTAGCAAATTTCAAGTCAATCCGTCCATTGGATATCGAGAAATCGTGTACACCGTTTTAAAAAACATGGTTTCGAGGAAACGCATTTAAGGGGTTACCCCCACTTGCGATTTGAAAAAATCGATTTTTTACGCCTTAAAGTTTCACTAACTTTTCTATCGTTGTAATCATAAGTTTACCTTCAACCGCGATTCCTGCACCATATGTTGGACTGTTCTCTTCAATTTGATTTGCCTCAAGCGACAATCGATTTTTTTTTATTTTCACGGTAGCCTAGACCCTCAAAAAACGTATGACCACTTTATAATTGGCACCCTGTATATAGACGTTTCATGGGGCTCCGAGCCACGGACTACCCTTGATAACAAGCTTGTAAAAACGGCCCAGGCCAATAAGGAGCCATTAAATTGATTTCGCGAAAGCGAGGATTTGAGGATTTGATGGAGAACCGGAAGCAGCCGATAAGGAAACGGCTGCAGCATTTATAGTCGAAGGGAGAAGATATAAAATCGGGTCGAGCGCTGCTGCGCGTTCGAAGTTAATTCGATATCCTTCATGTTCCGTGACCTCAATTTACATCGCATTTGACGCAGCTTTTCTCAAAGCGACCAAACGCGTTTGAAGTACGTTCAATACCCCCGAGAAAATCATATTGATCTTTTCTTTGAATTTTCTCTAATATAAATTCCGTGGCGTTTTTTTTTCTCTTTTGTAGGTACATTTTTTATTTGATCCGCACTTCGAGACTCGGAGAGTGCCGCGGGCGACTTTCTAAGGGGGACGAAGAGTGGGTATTGTTTTACTTTAATGCTTCCGATTCCAATTATATCGTGCCAATGTTTAGTCAAACGCTAGTGCGAACTTTTGTGGCATCATGGTTCTCGCACTGTGCGCGGCTGGGTGGTCATGCTCTCGAGTATCGGACCGGGCTGACGTTCATTTTTTTTATTCACTCATTAATTTTCCTCTAATTTTTTTGTTGTATTTTTCTCTTATTATTTATTTTACCGACGTTCCTTTTTTAATTTTTTTTCCAATTTTCAATTTTTCTCGTCAAGTTTTTATTTTTATTATTTTTTATTTATTTTACCGACGTTAATTAATTTCGTTATTAGCCAGAGTTACCCTCGCTCGGACAAAGCCAGCCAGCTCCTATGAAATGTTAACTGAAAGAATGAAAAATGATCAGGAAGTCCCTTCGATGGTTCAGAACCGTTTGGAACATTCTAGAACATTCTCTATCATTCCGGAACTGCAGGAAGCCCTGCAGTTCAACGGACAAACCATGCTTATCTACATTTATTATATGTATTGATTTTCACTTTTTAATTTTCTTCGTCAATGTTTTGATTTTATTGTTCATCATCTAATATGCCATTACTTTATTTATTTACTAATTATCATTTATTATACCATTTTGTTTTTATTATTTTCTGATTTCTCGTTACAGTTGCTAAACACACACACACACACACACACACACACACACACATACGTACAGACATATATGTATGTATGTCTGTATATACAGGGTAATTCACAACTACTGGGGTTTCGTTGGTGAGCGTATAGTGTATGTCATTGCGAGCGAAACGCTTTTTCTAAGGGGTCTTCTCACTTTAGACACTAAAAAAGGCTATTTTCATGAATTTTTTTGACAGGTTCATATGATAGATATTAATATACAAGTTGTTACACTTTTTGAATACACTTTCGAAATACATTTTAAAAAAATGTCATGTATTTATGTAACCCAAACACACTTTAATCGCGTTTTTCTCGAAACAACATTTTTCGACGGCTTGTTCATAAAATCTTCGAAACTACTGAACCGATCCTTATGAAATTTTAACCACATATTCTGTAGAACTTTAGCTATTGCGCATATCAAAGATTTTTTTAAATTTTGATATTTACTATTTTTTTGCTTAAAAAATATTTTTGCATGCATAAAAAATCGTATGATATGCGCTACAGCCATTAACATACGGAATATAAAACCGTTTGATTTTTTTTTGTTTCGGATGATCCATTTCCGAGATTTCATCAACAGCGCGGACCTACAATTTTTTAGGACATTTTTTTAACTACCATTATCGTCTATAAATAGTGACTTAAATAAATGAAAAAAAAATTAAATGTATTTCGAAAGTGTATTCATTAAGTGTAACAACTTTTATTTCAATATCTATAATATAAACCTATCAAAAACATTAATGCCTTAGGTCACCGTAACGGGTATAAAATCATATGCGAATTTAACAAATTTTTTTCGTATGAAAAAAGGGATTCACTCATAAAAGTAATTACACATCTATTCAGTATGAATATCAAGCTGTTAGAAAATATATATATTTTTTTTCGATGTACAAAATGGCCGATTACTCGAAACTTCTCGAAACAGCTTTTTTCCAATTGGCGTGACAAATAACTTCAACAATTTTCACTCGATTTACTTCAAATTTAAAAGTTATGTTCCTCATTGCATTTCGCAGAGAAGTACATACGGAATTTCTGATTAATCGAAAACTTTTGATTTTATGAGCAGTTTATGAGCAGTTATAACGAAATTTTTCACTGAAAATTCATTTCTTAAGTTCAAATACCTACACCTTTTGAATAAAACAATATTTTTTTAATTCCGTACGTTCTTCTCTAGGCATTCTAATGTAGATTGACGAGAATTTTTGCTTTTTGTTCCAGGTCAAACATTGTGGATGCTAAATGTCACGCCGCGAAGGGCGTAAAAAAGATAACAAAATATTAGTAGTCGGCCATTTTGTACATTGAAAAAAAATATATATATTTTCTAACAGTTTGATATTCATACTAAATAGATGTGTAATTAATTTTATGAGTGAATCACTTTTTCATACCAAAAAAAAATTGTTAAATTAGCACATGATTTTATACCCGTTACTGTGGCCTCAATGAAAATAGCCTTTATTTAGCGTCTTAGGTGAGAAGACCTCTTAACGCGGTCCTCTAGTTTCTCGGCTGTTTTTTTACGGCTTTTTCAATAATTTTTTACGGGCAAAGCATCGAAATAATCAATCTCATTGTTTTTGCATAATCTTTATTAACATTTAAATAAGCTTTACAATTTTTTTGAAGTCAAAATATATAATAGAATAAAAGTTATAGTGGCCGACAGGAAGACATCAAGTAAAAGAGGTGCTTGACGGTGACCAAAATTGCGGCTGTTCTGCTTATCTAAAATCAAAAAACCAAACGGCATTTTAATCTTCATATTTAAGACTAGCGATTGAACTAGAGTGAATTCTAAATTACAAAAATTGACTTTTTTATACACTTTTGAAAATTACATTCTATTTTTTACTCTTTTTTTCTTAAGTTTTTCGCTCGTACAAAAAAAACTATCGAAGCAATCATGATAATCCTAGTTCAATCGCTGGCTTATAACATATTAAAGATGCTGTATAAATTTGAACAAGATCGGTGCAGTAGTTTCTGAAATATCGTGGTCACCGTTTCGAAAAATGGTGTTTCGAGAAAAACGCGTTTGAAAGTATACCTGCTCCGTATACCTGTTCCGTTCCAGGGCCGTAACATGTGAACCACTTCGAATATCGAAAAATCCTTTGGCACACATTTTCTACACATGTTGTAGATGTGATTTATGGAAAAAAAATCGATTTTTTTGACCCGAGAAACTAGAGGATCGCCGTAAATGTCGTGCGACAAAAATTGACCCAGCCATTTGCGTTCGAAGTCCGACGCTGAGTAAACAATGGCACACGGTAATTGCTTACGCGCGAATTTCTTTGTTCTCCAAGTATCAAAGCAGTATTAAAAACTGATCACAGTCACGGTAATTGCTTACGCGCGAATTAAAAACCTCAGCAGTATTAAAAACTGATCAACGGCACGGTAATTGCTTACGCTAGAATTTGTTTGTTCTCGAAGTGTCAAACATTTTTAAACTGATTTTATTTTATCATTCTGCAGACCTTTCATAATACGTCCGTGAAAACCGTTTACGGGCTTACATCACTGTAATCGTCTAAAATTAAGTGTTTTTTCGTGATTCCTTTTTCGCTAGAAGGACAAGAGGATAATAATATTCAACAATGATGTTGGTCATATCTCCAAGTGAACAAAAATAATTCATCCCAAAAAATTATACAAAATGGTGACGCTGGAGCCATTCTCGCGAGGCATGTAGAATTTGAGACGCCATGCGGCACGGAATATAACTGACGAAAATTTGAATTTGGAAGAAAATATAAAAATTTCTATTAATTTACATGAGTATAGCTAGGGAAATACGTAGGGGATTTTGAAAATATGAATTTTTGTATAATTGCCAAGCATTTAAAGTAAAACCTCAATTTTCGACAGAAAAAAAGGACAATCATTTGTTAATAACTAATGTTATAATTAACTCCCGGAAAATCCCGTACATGTTTCTCTTCGGAATGTTATTTTGAAGATGCGCTCAGAATTTGGATTGAAAAGAATGAAAATTGTTGGAGTTATGCTGCGTGCCGTTTTGAAAAATTGTGTTCCGAGAAGAACGTTCGATGTCTCGCACACGGGCCAGCCACTGCCACCGCAGACCCACACGGGCCTGCGCACTTTTCTTTTACAGTTACCAAACTTTTTTCCCCTTATTCTAGATGGTTCAAATCTCTTAGATCCCTCTTAGACAAGTAAAAAAAAACAATTTTTCGAAAATTTGAGTGGTCTAACCCCTTTAAGGTTGTTATGGGGTTGAGTCAACATGTTACCACCGAGCTGAAATTTTTTCTGGACCTTTATAACCTCTTTGCTGACCATCCTGTGCAGTTTTAATACGATCCATGGTTTTTTAGAAAAAATCGTAAACTCGATGTATTTCGTGGGCTAATTATATTACGCCTATGGAAAACTCCCGATCATTTTTCAGTACATTATTAATATCTGCTAAGTGAATGTTACCACGGAGCTAAAAAAATAGGTACGGTTCGACTAATTATCGGAATAACCCTTGGTAAAGTTAAAATGAGGATTCACAGCACCGTTATAAAATTATTAATGTTTTTGACAAGAAATTTGCTACCTATCTTATCGGTATTCGGTAATTATGCCCGGGAACCTCAAAATACTCGGTCAGGATAATTAACAGCGAATATTATTGGTATTTATTCTCGTAATTAGTAATAATTACTCAATATTAATTTCATAACTATGTTCAGAAGTTATACATTTCTAGACATTTCTAGGCAAAGACAAAAAACGCGGATGTTTGTCCATACATATAATTTTTTTTAGAGTATCGGAAAATTATTAAAGTTTTTGATTTCTTCGAGATTCTAGGCGGCTTTAGTACACTTTTTCTTTCCAGCGGAATTTTTTAAACTCGGACCGACATTCATTTTTGACAGCTCCTTGGGCCGATAATGAGGTTACGATTTTTTTTTTTTTTGAAAATGAATTATAACATGTATTTTGTGTTTTTATAAATTCAAACCAACAATATTCGATTCCTCATTGCAAAAACTATCTTATTTATACATTCTTAGTATTTTTCTTACATAGAGTAAAATACCCATAGTACGGTCAAATGGTGATTTTGCTGGAAATTTTGGATAGAACGCTATTTTTTTGTTTCATCAAGCCTTTTCGATCGGCCATGAGGGTGAAACTCAGATTGCGGGACGTTAAGGGTGGTAGAACTGCCGCCATTTTGAAACTGAGGCTGTGATTAGTTTTGTTTTCATTTATCTCTGTAACCGTGAGGCTGACAAAAATTTTGTAAAGTCGTTTTTTGTAGTTGATACAATTATCCATACATTTTTATCGCAACTTTTAGCGCTAATGTAAATAATAAAAAAGTTATAAACAAAAAAGATGAAAAATTAGGGGATAAAAAGCTTCGAGGCAAGATTATTAATTAATGTAAAATCTGACAATAAAAATGCTTCTCACGTTTTTTATAGAGCATTTTGTTATAAACAATTTAACCTAAATATTTTTTTATTCAGTTTGTTTTTATTGACTTTTCAGCGTTGTGAATGGAGATAGTGGCAGGTAAGTAGGTTACGTAGGTAATACAAAAATTGCAATTAATAATTTTATTTCGAGCAGTAGATTCTTTTTTTCAATTATATTGTCAAGTTTTTCAATCATTATTTCATATACCCTCAAATCTCATCCGTTTAGAAGGGCCGGGTTTTTCAAATTTATCTCCTTAACCGTGAGGCCGACAAAAATTTTATAGGGAGCTTTTTTATAGTTGATACAATTCTCCGTAACTTTTATCAACAACTTTTTGCGCTAATATTAATAATAAAAAAGTTACAAACAAAAAATGATGAAAAATGAGAGGAAAAAAACTTTGAAACACGTTTTATCAATAAATTAAGATGTGACGTTATTTTTAGACACCCCTTAATTGTGAATCACGCTGTACAAATATATACGTGGGTTGCGCGGATTAACAGAGCTCTCCATCGTCCCTTAAACGACTAATAAAAAAAAACCTTATTTCATCCCCTCGCGTTGTTTTTCCAACATCGAAAAAATATTTATTACGATTTTTCCTGTACGCGGGAGGGCAAACATCGGCGCCGCGTAAGACGTAAAGAGCCACGGCTGCGATAACGACGATCTCTCGTGACGGAGAAGCAGAAGGAGAAGAAAGAGCATAAAGGAGAATTTATCACCGATGAAACGCTGCAGAGATGGATAAACAGAGGCGTGCCTTAACCAACCCGTAGTTCCGCGTGTTACAAGAGGGCAAGGAGAAAGAGGGATGAAAAAAAAACCACCGAAGAAGGGAAGAAATCGAATTGCACGACGGCTGTCACGAAGCTTGCCTTTGGCTCGGCTTAGCGAAACAATTTCGTGATATGCTTCCGCAGCTACCCTTTGAGGCCTGGGATTGCGTGGAGCCGAAAGACCACTCACTAAAAGCTCGGAATCATCGATCTCGCGAACTCGCTCCTGTGCTCCGAGTATCGTGCGTTATCGCCAATTTCATCCGAGATCTATTTAGAGCTGTATGGGAGTCTGGCAAAAACGCTGGCCTGGCGATGAGACGTGAGCATTGTTGCTCTTTGCTCCAAGCCGGTATGCAACATTTGGGATCGATCCGTCGTGATCCTCGTTGGTGAATTATGACACTCTTGACTGTCAGCTTTGGACGCCTTCTCGGGAGATGTTTTAAGGTAGTACCTCCACAGAAGAGTCGAATTAAGAAATGGTTAAAATTTGACATATATGCTATTCAATACATTATCCAAACATCTGTGCAATTTGAATAAGTTTGACCACCCCAAACCTGAGATATTTACACTTAAAGTTGGCTTGGTTTACACGCAACAAATGCGTTATGATGGCCAAACAGAGCATCATTAATTTTACCGTCAAAACTAAAATTAAGAAATTGATAAAAAACGAGGATAAGCTAGAGTAAGATATCACGAATAATGTGAAAAAAAATGAGAATGATTCACCATCTAGTTTCCAAGATATAACCATGAAAAGCCCTCACAATTTTGGTGCAAAGCCTGGCAAAGCCTGGAAAAAAAACAATTGGGGCAAAGCCTGGACAGTCCCGGCAAAAAGTTTACTGGCAATGGTAGATCAAAAACACAATATAAAATATATTTTACGGCAATAAATGATATCCATCGTATTATCTACTAATACTGAGTCAATATTGCGTAGTTTTTAATTTTATTTATTACTAATTAAACCAATTATCAATCTTTTAAACATGAACATGGTATGTAAACTTTTGGTTGAGATTTTCGCGGAGGAACTACCTTAACCGCGGACACGATGAGAAAAGTGACGAAGTTTGCTGCTTGGAATTCTACTGTTGTTTTTTTTATTTTCATTTCTTCCTCCTGTTTTTTGACTCTCACACGAGAGAGTTATTTTTTTGGAAATTGAGTTTAAAACGAACACACACGAGAAAGATTGAGCAGCTCTCTGACAATCGGCTACGTATTCGTGCTAACTTAAGGGGCTATGCCAGTGTGAAGGCTGAACATTTGGGTGACTTTCGGGAATTTTTTGGAAAAAAAGTACTCAATTAAATGTTTCGGAAAATTGAGAATATATTTGGCTATATTTGTCCTATATTACATAATTTTTTCATAGAAAAATATTGAGATCCAAGCGATTTATGGGCTGCCTTCGGAGGCGCCAAAAAAAAGTTCCTCCACTGCTGACATGATTCCGGCCGATTGAGTAGCTGAAACCGAAAAAGGAAAAAATGTCGTTAAACTGGAAGGTATTTCCTGTACAACGACGTAGGATTTTCGAAAAATATCAAAATCTAACGAAATGGCGTAGTTATGAAAAAAAAGTCTGTTTTCTTGCCTATAAAATGGTCGTTTTTTTCGATGCCAAATCGTCAATTTTCATCCAATCAAAAATATCCTCCGTCATTGTAGAGTAAATATATTCAAGAGTACTCAGTTCAAATTTCAAGTCAATCGGATAACTGCTCTTTGAGTTACAATGTCAGCAAATTGGAAAAATCTTATTTCGAGGAAAACGCGTTTAAATATTTGACTATCGATTTTTGCAAGACAAAATGATATTTACCATAAAAACTGCTAAGTATAAACGTAAAGTATAAAGTACAAACTGTCGAAAAAGGCAAAACAATCGATTTTTTGAAAATGTCACACTGGTATAGCCCCTTTAAAGTTGAAGAAAAAAAAGGCAAGTGGTACTTATTCGTGTTGGCTGATTTAGTATTCTACTTCTTTAAATCCAGTTTGGTTAACGGGCTATCCTCGAGTCTCGAGGAAAACAAATTTATCCTTTCTTCGGTACTCGTCCCGACTGAGCGAGATATCGCAGCTAAATCAAGAGGGAGTGAGAGAGAGCCAGACAGAAAGAGATACTTTGTTTGGGTTTGTTCGAGTTTATTTTATCAAGTGAGAGATCGCAGGCAAATCAAGGGGGAGAGAGAGAGAGGAAGACTAGTTTTTTTAAAATTATATTTATTATTGAAACAAACCCAAACAAACATCACTTTGGTGTCCTCCTCCGATTTTGTTGAAACTTTTCTACGTGGAAGAGTATCAAAACCCAAGAGACACGTATTTTTTTTATCGGCGAAAAAACTGTTTTAAGGGATGAAACGCACCCTCAAAAATAGGGGTGTTTTTCGTTGATAATGTTATCGTTCTCATCTCCAATGTATAGAACACAAAAAAACATCGTTGCAATTTGACATTTTTTTATTTCTCGTACCGTTAAATCGTCATCGAC
This sequence comes from Ophion slaviceki, assembly GCA_944452715.1. Lineage (NCBI taxonomy): Eukaryota > Metazoa > Arthropoda > Insecta > Hymenoptera > Ichneumonidae > Ophion > Ophion slaviceki. Next base: position 3,322,783 of record OX101787.1, read on the forward strand.
GAAAAAGGAAAAACATCCCCACTTTTGGGGGTGCCTTTCACCCCTTAAAACCGTTTTTCCGCCGATAAAAACAAATACGTGTCTCTTAGTTTTCGATACTCTTCCACATAAAAAAGTTTCAACAAAATCGGAGGTGGACACCAAAGTGATGTTCCTTGTAAGGCAGAAAACGCCTTCTGCCACACAATCCTACTACTTTTCGCAATACAGATAAGCAATAAAATAAAACGCTCAATACAAAAACAAAGAAAAAGTGACTCTACACAAATCAAACTAAAAGAAAGAGAATCGTGCAAATGAGAAATGCAAACGCAACATCATCCTCTGATCGCCGTACGGTACAAAGCACAATACAAGGAAATAAAAGAGACTCGATACACCAACAAAGAAACACAAACGAAAAATGACTATATAAGCAAAATAAATACGAAATTGACGAGCGCAAGTATAAAGAAAAGCGCAAATAACGAGACAAACGCAGATGCTAAGGAAAATCATAGGTATAGAAAGGAAAACAGAAACAAATGGCCGGGAACTCTACACACTACTCTCTGCGAGCAGTTGCAGGATCATTTCAGTGACTATCATCCTATAGTGCAGTAAACATTTCGAAAGTAAGCACTTGTTAAATATAAATGCGCAATATTGATCTAAGGATAATTGGATGATGCTGAATCAAATGGCGATAACAATGTCGCCATCAACCGCTGAGAAAATGTTTTAACATGATTAAAAACCGTTTAATTCGGAACCTAATAATTTTATCGAAAAATATGTCAATCAAAAGTTGTTTAGGACACAACATTACGTAAAAAAGTATTGAACGTTCGTCTTCGTATCTTCAAAAATGAGGGAGGAAAAGACGAATGAAAATTTGTTTGCACGACAAAATCGCTTTGCAGCCGAAGCACCACTGGGAGTGTCAGGGACGCAAGATACTCACTGGAGCGCGTTGCGCGCATGCGCATATAGCCAGAGCCACATAGTGCGTCTCTTTCTGACAGTGATCCTCAACCAGTTATTTTGTCAATGTTCAGTCGTCATTATTGAATACTTGTACAATAAATAAAAATGTAAAAAATCTCTGGAAAGTTAGATTAACTCTTGCGCAAGCAATGTGTAACAAAAAAATCCGAGTTATTTATAAATCTGATATTTTTTTTATTTTTTAAAACTTCGAGGCTTTCGTCCCCGAATTGAATGATTTTTCGTCGTTTTTCTCCCTTATTTTTCAAGATACGAAGATGAACGTTGAATACTTTTTTACGTACTTTTATGTCCTAAACAACTTTTGTTTGACATATTTTTCGATAAAATTGTTAGGTTCCGGATTAAACGGGTTTTAAACATTTTTTAACATCTTCTCAGGCGTTGATTGCAAACTTATAATCACCATTCGATTCAGCGATATCCTATTACGTTTAGATCAATTTTGCGAATTTATATCTAAAAAGTGCTTACTTTCATGCTTATTGCCCGGAATATTACTCTCATGCTACCAGGTGGAAGTGCATTTAGAAGGTATACAGCAGAAATTTCAAAAGATATTCCGTACGAAAATGCGGAATGGTAAAAAAATCCGGCCCTCATCTGAATGTCATGAACCTATTTCCATTGAACAGTGCCCTAAGCGAGAAAGAGAGAGGCGAATAGATGGACAGTTGATTCATTAGGGCTCTAGGGCTAGTTCTGCCCCCGCACACAATCTACAAATCCATGCCATCCGTTAGGTGACTCGACACAAGCTAAAAATCAAAAACTCAAGACGCATCGCACTAATCCACTCCAATGGTAAAAATGAAACCCAGGTCTCGACACATTCCAAGGTAAGGACGCACATGCACAAAATTACTCCTGCATTTGCACCCAGGCCCAAGTCGGCAAGGCTGGCTAGACGGAGCCAGTTGTCCACTGTCACTTTTCCTAAAGCCACTGTCAAAAGTTCCTGTTCCTAAAGCCAAAGTCCCTGGCACTTTTCCTAAATCCATTCTACTAAGTTGAAGGCTGCCAAGGGGAAGATCATTGTAGGGGTATGATGTAGCGACCGGAAACGCGTGCCTCAGGCATTCCATACGGAAGTTCGGGACTACCAACAGTTCTACCAACACTAGACCGCAGATAGGCTGGCGGACCCGAGCGGAGGACCTCATAAGCGATGCGCAACATAAAATCCTTTCGCCGACCTTTAAGTGGCAGCCATTAGAGCTTCATCCCGAACGGTGTTGTATGCTCAAAACACGGAACGTCATGAAGATGATGATGATGATGATGATGATGATGATGATGATGATGAGAGACTCTTTGTCTGACATAGAGAGAGTGAGAAAGAGACAGATACATAGAGAGAGAGAGAGGGGAGGGGGAGAGAGAGTTTGGGTTTTTTTGGTTTCGTTCCATAGCCAAATAGCCATATCTTCGAGTGCAGCCAAACTAAACGAGAATGAGATAGATCGATAGACTAATCCCCCTTTGGCACACAATCTACAAATACAGAACAGGCGCTGGTTCGACATACATCGAACAAAAATAATGAAAACAGATTCACAAAACTAGTTATCACGGGCCCTTATTGCTAGTATACATCATGTTTGACACAATATAAACTCTAGAAAGAAATACAAGTGTGAAGTAGATTATTGCATTTGAAACCCGCTGACCATCACCTATAGCTGACTGTGACTTTTCCAATTATAAAGAGCGGGAAGTTGGTCGATCTAAAATCGTTTCACGAAATGCATCCCTTCTCAGTTTGAAGCTGCCTGGAGGAAGGGCGTCACACAGGTGAGGCGCTAATACAGAAAAACGGTGCCTGAAGTACTGTGCCAAAATGTGGAAGAGATTGAGAGAGAGAAGTCTTATTTTGACCTATCCGGGGTTGTGTTTATATTGTAAAATTATCCAATGAGGTCAATCAATGATTCCGCGGGAGAAGTGTTTTCCATCTTTAGAAAATTGTGACAAGAGGTGAAGGTAAAAACCGCGACAAAAAACCTCCTGTATATATATGTGTGTGTGTGTGTGTGTGTGTGTGTGTGTGTGTGTGTGTGTGTGTGTGTGTGTGTGTGTGTGTGTGTGTGTGTGTGTGTGTGTGTGTGTGTGTGTGTATGCATACATACATACATACATACATACACATATATGTGTGTGTGTGTGAATGTTGTGAAAACCCCCAGAGGCTAAAAGCTCCGACAATATCCACACAACATCCGCAGCCCGAATGCTTTTTATTTTTTTCATTTGCTACTTCTATCGCGCGAGATCTCATCCGTCTCTCCCGCCCTCCTTTGCCTTTCCGCATAATACAGAGAAGCTGTTCACTCTGAACAGCAATCCAAACAATCAAGAACCATTTTCATTCTTGTGGAACGAATTTGGAAGTCCCTTGTGTCTCGTATAATTTTTGTTTTGTTTTCGAGTACACGTAAAGCTGCTTGGTTTTTTACGAATAATACATACATACATATAATTTTTACGAATACTAAAGCAGAATATACCAGGTGAATACTTTTTACGTGGCCTGAAGGCACATCCCAAAATTGGGCTGGATTTCCATCGCCACTGATGGGGAAATGAAAATTCGCGAATGTTTTTTCGGGAATTTGTTCCTGCTCGATTAGTCGAATGTTGTTTTCATCCCTTAACGGGTTATGCCTGAAGCAGTCGAAAACAGCTATTGGGATTTTTATTTTGGAGAAACGTGATGACAAATTTGTATATAAATTAGGTATTTTGAAAAGTATCATCTGCAGAACACTCTCTAGTTCTTTTTGTATGAAAATATTGAATTATAATCGATTTACAGCCGCGACGTCCGGGAAGCACCTGACGAAAACGTTCTTCCGGTCAGCCCTTCTGAACGAGGTTATCTGATGTCACAAATTAAACAGATTTCGTTAGTATATTAGTTTACCCGATGATCAATCAAAGGAATTACCGTAATATCAAATTTAAAAAAATGGCGCGTCTTCGGAGTGAGATTTTTTATTTTTGCGATAAAAATGGGCATTTTTAGTGCATCGAATCGGAAGTATACATTGGAAAAAAAAATTCTTCGATCAAATACTGTATTTTTACATCTAGAAAAAGACCTAAGATTTTAGAAAGATCGATGCAGCAGCTTTTGAGATTTTTCATCACCGTCTTCGAAATCGTAATTCTGAGGAAAAGCGTTTAAGGGGTATGCATAACCTTGAAGTTAAAAAAAATGATAAGGTCGATCTTTCGCACACAGATTGTACATAGTCTCGACATGTCACCGCTTTTTTTATTGCGAAATATATATAAACAACGTAATCATTGTTATGTTCCGGTACATGATTCCGGTAAGTGGATTCATCTAAAGTCAAAAATGGAAAAATATACTTTTAGTATAATGGTAAAGCTACAAACTCACCGGATACATTTTCGAAGTTTTAAAAATTGCATAAATTACACTGTTTCTAAAGAAAAGGACGATTTTTGCCCAAAAATTACGACTTTAAACGTCTATTATTAACAAACGGACAAACACTTGAAAAAATCATCCGGTCAGTCGATTGAAAATGTTATAAAATATGTCCACTCCAAATTTGAAGTAAATCGGACGATTAGATTTTGAGATATGACGTACGCCAAATTGCAAAGTATACTTTCGTGACAAACGCATGAGAAGAAAACGTACTAAATCCACTTTTTCCGTATACCATTTTCGTATGAATGTTTAGGTCTGCTCAATATCTTCGGGGGTTCTTTATGGTTTCGGGTACGGGCAACACGAATAGGAGATTTATTTTGTTCTAGAATCGTTTTTCCCCGTTATAAACAATTTAATTGTTATAATGACGATTGTGACGAAAAAAGTGCATTTTGTATAAAAAAGTTTGAAATAAAGGATTCTTCTTTTCGAATGGAAAATAAAAAATGTCTTTCATTTTTTTCGCTAGCTCCATTAGTAATGGAGATATGAGCAAGGAACACTTTTTTGAGAAAGACGAAACGATAAGTCGACAAGGACGAAACGACGAGTGAGAGACGATGCGATTAATTTTCGTCGCTTCTATCTCCATTACTAATAAGGCTAGTAAAAAAATTAAACACCTTTCATTAAAAATTTCGATCTATTGAATGCAATCTTTCTTCCCACTTGTTGTTTGAAAAATTTAATCGCAAGAAAGTGGCTTGGTTTATGGACTACTTACTTGAGACAAAATCACAATTATATTTCGTACCTTGAATCCACAATTCCTACACCGTATAACCATCAATAAGCCTGATTAGACATTGTCATTTCAATGCCCTTAGGAACCATACAATGCACCGCGCATCCCTAGAGCCGTAACGTGACGGGACGTTCTGACCTGTTCCACTAAAATCGTCATAACTCGGTCAATTTTTGGAATTTTTACAAATCCTTTTAACTAAATCAAAGTCAAGACTCTGCGCAATAAGAAAATAAAATAAACCATGAATTGATTTTTTTTAATTCCAAGGTTATGCATATCCCTTAAGGCCTTAGGCCACAGTAACGGGTATAAAATCATGTGCAAATTGAACAATTTTTTTCGTATGAAAAAGTGATTCACTCATGAAATTAATTACCCATCTATTTAGTATAAATATCAAGCCGTTAGAAAATATATATTTTTGTTCGATGTACGAAATGGCCGACTACTAATATTTTTTTAGGCGCTCCGTGGCGTGACAATTTTTGATCTACAACAAAAAAAAAATTCTCGTCAATCTACATTAGAATACCTAAAGAAGCATGTACGGAATTAAAAAAATATTGTTTTATTCAAAAGATGTAGGTGTTTGAACTTAAGTGGAGGATAGGGGTTTCAGCGTAAAAAAAACACTTTTTTGCGATTTTTTTTTCATCTATATGGATAGAGTAAATTTATTGAAATCTTTCGTACATTGTTAAGTGTCATTTTAAGAACATTCCGTAAAATTTGTACGCGAAAATATCCATAAACAAGCCGGTGCCGCGTTTTTCTCGAAACCACTTTTTCAAAGTCCGTGTTCACTCCCATTTGAAAACCACATGACCGATTTATTTCAAACTTGGTACACACTTTCTACATATAAAATATCTCCCCCCAACGGTTAGTTTGAGATTTTTTTTACATTGACGGGGTTTTCCACTCTCAAAATGGCGGAATTTTTCGTGAAAAATAGCACTTTTCACTTTACATGACCACCAAAAATTTAGAAATGAAAAAAAATGATCAAAGACCGTTGGGGGAGGATTTGATGATACTTTGACTAAATTTTAATGGTACTTGATTTCAGATAATTTCTAGCTGAGATACAGTGAACACCGCAAATCGTGTTTTTCCAAAGGCGTTCTTGGAAAAGCTTTGTCACCGGCTTGTTTGTGGATATTTTCGCGTACAAATTTCACGGAATGTTCTTGAAATGACACTTAACAATGTACAAAAGGTTTCAATAAATTTACTCTATCCACATAGATGAAAAAAAATTCACAAAAAAGTATTTTTTTTCACGCTGAAACCCCTACCCTCCCCTTAAGAAATGAATTTTCAGTGAAAATTTTCGTTATAACTGCTCATAAACTGCTCATAAAAGCGAAAAGTTTGCGATTAATCAGAAATTCCGTACGTACTTCTCTGCGAAATGCAATTAGGAACATAACTTTCAAATTTGCAGTAAATCGAGTGAAAATTGTTGAAGTTGTCATGCCAATTGGAAAAAGCTGTTTCGAGAAGTTTCGAGTAGTCGGCCATTTTGTACATCGAAAAAAAATATATATATATTTTCTATCAGCTTGATATCCATAATAAATAGATGTGTAATTAATTTTATGAGTGAATCGCTTTGCCATACGAAAAAAAATTGTTAAATTCGCACATGATTTTATACCCGTTACTATGGCCTAAGGCTTTAAGGGAGATTGTACCGAAATGGTTCGATTTTTCACCAATTGTTTACGTGAAAAATATTAAATATAGAATGTCTAAATATGACATGTTTACTAAGCGGTCTTTATTGAACATGATATTTTTTAAAGTTTGACAAACCATGGTACTGTGAGTGTGAGGAGCCACGTATATCGGTTCGCCGGCAATATTCCACGTTTGCGGAAGTGCTTCTACACACCCTAGATGAGCAATGGTCATGAAATTTGGCAGGCACGTGTACAACAAACGTATTCATCAGTTGAACTAGAATTATCAAAAAATATTCAAACGTTTCTATTCCATCAACAAAATACTGCAACCATTTTGGTAAAAAAAAAAACTAAATTTCCTCTTCGCTCGCTCACTGTTTTTTTATTTTTCAATTTTCCTTCTTGATTCTAGTTCGACTTATAGACAATATTGTACACGGTAAGAATGTGTTTCATTATCCGTTTCACATCACCCGTGCTTAAAAAATCATTATCATCTTCGACAAAGATATCTTAGTAAACATACCAAATTTCAACATCCTATCCCAGGTAGGAATTGACGATGAAAAAAGGGCTCGCCAAGCTCTGAAACAAGGCTCACATTTTTTAATTCAGGCTGAGCACCAGCCTGATTTCAGGCCTAGCTGAACCTCTGAATGATAACGCGGTTTCAGGCTCTTGCACACAGGCTTGACCAAAGGCTGGTAGAAAAGCCTGTACTAAGCCTGAAACGACGAAACAACAAGGCTCAAAACGAACCTTAATGAAGCCTTCACGAGCATTTATGACCAGGCTTTTCCCAAACTCTTCCCGAGGCTATATGAGGCCTGTTTTTAGTTTTCTATATTCTACACTGGGGTAAATTTAATAAATTTGTAAAGAATTCATTTGATTTATTATATATATTTATTATTTGTTATATTATTTGTTAAAAAATATATATAAAAAATATTTTAAAAAACAATACTTTATTTTATTCCGTACTTTTATTTTCGTATACACTTTTTTGTGTACCTCATAAATATCGATAAGGGCATATGTTTAAATGTTCTGAGCTGCCTCCTTCGCTTTCGTTTTTCGTGCCTTCGCACCCGACAAATGTATTGCTACATTTTTTTTTCATAAGAGTACAGAAAAAATATTATTTTAAACTTATTTTATTTTATCACAACCTGAAACAAGCCTGCATCCAGCCTTGATTTATCAGCCTCAAAATTCACCGGCTGAATAAAGCTTGAAATAACCCTGAGTGTAGGCTAAGCAGCCAGTCTTGGTTCCAGGCTGCTCCAAACGATGCAATGAAACCTGGGCCAGGTCTGTCTCACTCAGGCTCGGTGAAACAAGGCTCGAACAAGCTTGTTTCCATCGTCAGCCTTTTCATTTCCTACCTGGGATATTTAATATTTTTCGCATAAAAAATTGGTGAAAAAATCGACCATTTTTTGGCCCAACAAAGTAGAAACGTTCTTCCAAGTTTTGAACGACCCTCCGAACATGCCGACGGGCGTCAACACAATAGTCTATAAATCTGTCAATTTCGATCGTCGTGGAAATTTCCAGGGAAAATTTACAAGATGATGTGCTGTAAAAATAAATTGGTTTTCAAAAAAAGTTATTTTTCGACTTTTACAACTAGGCAAAACTAGGAATTTCTCGAAAGGGAGGTCTTAAGGGAGATAGTATGAAATCGCTGAGCGCGGAATTATTATTTTTTTGCACCTCACGGACCGATCGATCGCGTGAAATCGACGCCGGATGTGATCGGTTCGTAATTAGCGGCGAGTCCTCCGGGACGGGAACGCGAGGCTTGAATTGGCGTCCTCGAAGGGCTTGGCCATGCACGGAATATTCGATCGCGCCCTATTTGCCTAGATATCGAGCTAAGAATGTCAAGAGCGACGGGCAGGGGGTTGTTATTATTCATGTGGACATTGGCAATTTCGGAAATGGATCGTATGTGTATACGGGTCATTTGACGTAATCTGGAAGCTGCAAGGATTTATTCCCTTGATGCGCCCTCGAGACCCTGACACATCCATAAGCAGCAAAGGAAGCGTCATTTTGGAGAATTGCACGGGAGGCTCGTATGAGAAGACGGAAACTCGATGGGACGAATAATAAAACTGACGCACGATCTCTCAATACGAATAACTTGTTAAAACGACGGCGAATAAATTTGCAATATAATTTCAGCATTGGTTGACTTTGTAGTAATTATTGAATTGTTGTGTTCGATTTTTTTTTTAATTGAACTACTATTTTATTATTATCCACTATTTTATTATTACTACTATTTTATTATTGTCCCAAATAAACCCAAACCCAAACAAACTACTATTTTATTATCATCCGCGATTAATTTGGTATCGATTGATTTAGGTGATATTAATTCATTATTGAATCAGTGTATTATATTATTATTATATTTTCAATTATATTAAATTGTATGATATAATTGAATTTCTTATCGACTTGCTACAATGCGTTATTTTATTGACGAATTATTATTTTGGATTGTACCGAATGATCATTGAATTTTTGTACAATATTATTTTAATATTCAACGATTATTTCGAATTGTACTAAATTGTATGCAATAAGTGCATTATTTTATTGAATTGTTAGAATGTATTATTTTATTGATGAATTGATATTTCGGATTGTAGTAAAGCAACAAACACAAAAAACTTTGATATTATAATATTTTATAATATTTGAATTATAATATTTTAATATAAACGATTATTATAAATTATATTAAATTCCATTGAATAATGGCATTATTTGATTGATGAATTGTTATTGCGGATTGTAGTGCAGCAACAAACACGAAAAACTTTTCGAGGTCATGTCAAACAAAACTGCGATTGACTTTTAGTCAATTTGAATTAATTTGATTAATTATTCAATCATTGTATCTTTTTTTTATCGAATTATTATTTTGAATTATATCAAATTGCATTGAAGAAATGCTTTATTTTAACAAATTCTTGTATTATCTTATTAACGAATTATTATTTCGGATTGTAGTAATTGGTATTGGATTATCGTGTCACATTACTTCATTAAATCACATTAAATCGCCTTGAATAACTGCACCATATGATTAAATCATTGGGTGGTCTGAATTTGCGAACAAATCATTATACGAATTATATCAAATAATTGTACAATATCATAGTGATAATTGCACCATTTTTTCATATTATTAATTTATCATTTCGAAGTGCAATAAATCGCGTTAAATAATTGCATTACATTATCAAATCATCGCGTAAGTTTTTTCGCTGAATTATTGTTCTGAATTATATGCAATCGAATTGAACAATTTTACACAATTACCGCACTTTTACCGCAATTTTATGGAAAAAAACTGGAAAGTCCAAAGTCGACTCGAATCATTCACCTTCGCACGAGACTCGGTAAACACAAATTTCCGACTCTCCGGACTATTTTTAGCGATGAACTTTGTAATACTGCGCGTACTCGCGCAAGTGCGTTGCAAATGAAATATACGCATTTAAATTGTTTCTAAGAAAGAAAAGAACAATTCGGCAGATTACACCTGTCGGCAATTGTATTACCGCCCATTGAATAATAATGCTGCTCGTTCGATACCCACTCTTGAAGCGAAATCTTATCGCCCCCGCATAATTTATTCAGCGGACTTACATCATATTGAAAATATATGCGTTTATCGGCAAACCGGGGCGAATATACGGGCACTCGCACTACGATTTTCTCGTTCGCCCACGCGATTCTGATTAATCGAATTCTGAAAATTTGTTCCGTAGTTTGGAAGCGATGCAGTCCGGAAATTGATGCAATTAATCGTGCATATCTGTGTGTGTATGAAAATATATATATACATATGTATATATAGGTAGATAGATAGATGTACATATATAGATAGATAGATGTACATATACATATGAGGCATCCCACGTCACTTCAGTCAGTAAAAAAAATCCACAAATAATTTTGAAAAATCGAGTTATTTTATTGAAAAATATTCACCGAGTGTCGAAATGTAAAAAAAAATTCTGACGTTTTTTCTCGTTGATTACCATTTTCTTCCATTTTTCCATTCAAATGGCTGTATCTTTAGCAGGATTTGACGTATTTACATTCGTAAAAAACGAAAATGTGCGTCTTTTTATAGCCTTCCGAAAAAAATTATTTTAGATTTCATTGAGCAAGTCGAACGTCCGTTTCAGGGCAAAATATCCAAAAATATTTTTTTTCTCAAGGAAAGACACTCGTTATTTTATTTTTTCAAATTTCCCCGAATTGTGAATACGAAAAACGGATTTTTGGTATTTTTTATATTATGGGATTCCTAAACACCGTGAAGTAACAGCTATTTTTATTTAAAATTTTTTTTTATTAATATTCGATTCAAGAGTGTGGAGCACTCCAAGGCTCCAATACATACGAGGGTGGGGTGAAAAGTTTCCGGCCTGACCAAGAGATGGTGCCACTAAGTCTAGTTTTGGAGCGGCGTCCTACAGTACCATTCCTACCGAGCTTGTATGTACAGTTTCAGCCTAATCGCTACGTTAGTTTGCGTTTGAGAGCACATTGCGCGAGACGCTTCCGTTGTTTTCGTAAAAATGGAAAAATTGAAATAACGTGCTGTCATCAAATACTTCCATTTGAAAGGTTTTACACCAAAACAAATAAAAGAAGAGATGGATTCAGCACTAGGAGACTCCTCCCCATCATATTCAACTATTAATCAGTGGGTTTCTGAATTTAAAATTGGTCGTGTGAGCACCTCTGACGAGCTTCGCTCAGGACGGCCCGTTGAAGTCACAACTTCAGAGATGATTGAAAAAATCCATAAAATAGTGTTGGAAGACCGCAGGTTGAAAGTGCATGAGATAGCTGAGACCTGTAGGATGTCAGCTGAACGTGTGCGAAATATTTTGCACAACCATTTGAACATGGAAAAGCTGTGTGCAAGGTGGGTGCCGCGTTTGCTAACGCTCGACCAATCGAGCGTTTGCTAACGCTCGACGCTACCGACAATTTGGCGCTGTATAGACGTAATCCAAACGAATTTTTGCGTCGATTCATAACTGTTGATGAGACATGAGTCCACCACTACACTCCTGAAAGTAAAGAACAGTCAAAACAGTGGGTTGGAAAAGGGGAACCAACCTCAAAGAAGGTGAGAACAATTTTATCGGCAAACAAGGTTATGGCTACTGTTTTTTGGGATGCGAGAGTTATGAGAAATGTACCAGTGTTGATGGAGATTATGTTGAAAAATAAAGCAAAAAAAAATTTTTAAATATCGTTTTTCTTGGTCAGGCCGGAAACTTTTCACCCCACCCTCGTATGACATATATGTCATATGTATTTCAAAAACCCGTTAAACATACAGCGGGTACTCCACACTCTTCAATCGAATTTTAATAAAAAAAAATTTTAAATAAAAATAGCTGTTACTTCACGGTGTTTAAGAATCCCATAATATAAAAAATACCAAAAATCCGTTTTTCGTATTCACAATTCGGGGAAATTCTTAAAAATAAATTAACGAGTGTCTTTCCTTGAGAAAAAAAAATATTTTTGTATATTTTGCCTCGAAACGGACGTTCGTCTTGCTCAATAAAATCTAAATTAATTAAAATAATTTTTTTCTGGAAGTCTAGAAAAACACGCACATTTTGGTTTTTTTACGAATGTAAATACGTCAAATCCTGCCAAAGATACAGCCATTTGAATGGAAAAATATTAAAAAATGGTAGTCAACGAGAAAAAACGTCAGAATTTTTTTTTAAATGTCGTCACTCGGTGAATATTTTTCAATAAAGAACTCGATTTTCCAAAATTATTTGTGGATTTTTTTTTACTGGCTGAAGTGATGTGGAATGCCTCATATGTAGATAGATAGATAGATGTATATATATAGATATATACACACATATATAGATAGATACATAGATGTATATAAATTAGGGTGGCACACATTTAAGCTCTATTTTTTTTCCTTTTTCTCACCATCCAATTATTTACTTTCAAGAAAAAAAATAGTCGCGAAAGCTGCGAGCGGTCAAAAAATATTTAAAGGTCGTTTAAACGTCCCGAAAATTCAAATTTTCATCAAACAATCGATTTGTTTTCGTTCACTTCTCACCAATGAATTTTACGCTTTATAATTTTTAAATTAACCTCGCGAAAGCTCCATCCGTCCAATGAATAATTATTGTTCGTTCAAGAGCTCCGAAATTTCCAATTTTCGCAATTTTTTTACTCTTCTCACTCATGAATTTGAAATTTTCAAAACAATTAATATCTTTTTATTTATAAACAGATTTTTCAAATTTACCCCACACTTCTAACCCAGGCATTATAATCTTTGTTCTCATAAAATAATTCTTTAAAGCTCTTGTCCGTAAACAAACTTATAGGTCCCTCCGTTTTGTCGGGTTAGAAGTGCGAGGTGAATTAAAAAAATCCGCTTCTAAAGAAAGAAAAAGGATTAATTAATATTAAAAATTTTACAAAGTGTTGAATTTATGAGTGAGAAGAAAATTCGCGCCAATTGGAAATTTCAAAGCTCTTCAGTGACTACTAAATTCTCATGGGCCGGCTAGAGCTTCCGCGAGCTTAATTTTATAATTATAAAGCGTAAAATGCATGGGTGAGAAGTGAGCGAAAAAAAAATCGATTTTTTAATGAACATTTGAATTTTGGCAGGCTTGAGCGGCCTCTAAATATTTTTTGACAGCTCGCAGCTTTCGCGACAATTTTTTTTCTTCTTTAAAGTCGATAATTGTATGGTGAGAAAAAGGAAAAAATAGAGCTCAATTTTGTGGTACCCTCATATATATATATATATATGAGATGCCTCGTAGATACGGATCTGAATCCCCCCCATGTATGTTTTACGATCTTTTTTACTTCTCGAGTAACAAACTTAAAAAAAAAATTCTTAAGTTTTCCTATAGCATAGGTTCTATTTAGAAGTTTTTAAAAGGACTTGAAAGTCATTTAGACTGATATCAGTATTTTTGTATCATCTGAACTTTAGTGACTGATCTTCTCAAAAATATTTTTCAAACTTTTGTTCAAAATCGATGGCATCAACGTTGGTGTTCAGTTGGTCATTTATTCATTGCTCAACAGCGCACTTCGTAGTGATAACACGAGTAAAAAAATCGCGTGGCAAGTACTTACATAAAAGAGAAAAGACGACACCACTGTGACGGGCCGAAAAAAGATAGTTTTTTTCCGATTTTCTTTTGTCTACTAGATTATTTTCTTTGGGATTTGGAAAAAAAAGTATGTTAATGAGCATATATTGAACTTATTTCATCTAAATTTTCATCTAAAAACATCGAAAATTAACAACGGGTATCCAAAAATGTGGTCCACCGTCTGGATCGATAACTCGATAATGTTTGGTCTATAAAATAAAAATAAAAAAGTTTGATAATGCATATAAATGTAGTTGTCGTTGTACGTAGACGGTTTCTAAAAAAAATTCAAAATGGCGGGTGTTCACAAAAAAGTGCAATTTTGGCGAATTTTTTACTTATTTTCGGGGGCTTAAAAAATACTCAATTTCGAAAAAAACGGTTTCGTACAACGATAGCGACTGCAAGTACGGAAATTTTGCTTCTTTTTCTACGGTGGTGGTACGCCTTAGAAAATGCTTTTTTCTCGAAAAGTAAATAAAGGTGTAGAAAATACACGGGGGTGGTTTGGATAAGTATACGAGGCATCTAGATTTTCCTATTGACCGTCACTTTTTTTTTCACCTAGCCCGTGACCATTTTTGTTCTTCCTGATTCTTTAAAATAAAATTGTACCCCATTAAAAGAATATTCACGCCACTTTCTATTTTTTTTAATCTCTGCTCTTTCAGGAGTTATAATTTTCCGAAAAATGTCGTTTTCGGAAGTTTTGGAAACATTTAAACGCTGATAACTCCTGAACTAATCGAAATATCGACAAATGTCACTTTATAATTTTGTTTCATTTTGAAGCATACTTTCGTTAAAAAATGTGAACAAAATGACTAATTATCAATATCTACGTTTTTTTTTTGCTTCTAAAGTGAAAGTTTTCGTTCTATTTTTTTTCTCGAATTAATCATATTTTTTTCGAAGATTTTTATCATTTTAATGTCGAATAATGCTATTAATGATTTTGTGATTTCCAATTCGGCTTCGCCAGGGCTGAAACGGCTTATTTTTACTTTGTGCTGAATTTAAGAAAAAAAAATTATTTTGAATTAAAAAAATATATATATATATATATATATGTGCATATGGCCATCATTTAGTTGATATATATATACTGTGTACGTACTACGTCTGGTGTTCTGGTCAAAAACTGTATTTCGAACATTCGCCGGCAAACAGTCGAGTTAAGAGTAACAGCGGGAGCCCGCAGCCTTTCCCCAAATCGCCAATTAACCACGTGTCAATAAATACGCGCAACGCACCAGATATCGCGATCCAAAAATCGGGATGCAGTCTCGAATAATTTATAAACACGTTCACCATTAAATATCCACCGCGATCCGGATATTTTATTATTCCAGTTATTCGGACTCGTTAATTTGTTGACCTCCGCTTGGGCACTTATTTAATAGTTTTTATTTTTTAATCGGTAAAGTGGGAATAAAAACAAATATTCCATGTCGAAATTGTTGTTTGTTTTTTTTCGTGAAGAGAAGATCGAGGCTGAAGATAAAAATAATTATAGCAAAATATTGTCACTGAATCGAACACTTTTTTTAGAACGCGATCGATTGTTTGTTTTTTTGTTTGTTTGAGGGGCTCAATTTTTTTCGAGCGTTGGGCAAAATCCGACGCGTTAATTTTTCGGGAAAAAAGGAGAAAATATTTGGAGGTTGTACTCACGATCGATCAGAGGCTCGATAAGGGATTTCATAATTGTACGATTTTGCGATAAGGGTTGGAAGGGGTGAATCGTGACGAACCTCGGTGCGAACCGGCTAACACCAAACCGTTACGCTCGAGAAACCCAAAGCTACTGATGTGTCTAAAGCTTGGAAACTGGCGAACCGATCCACCCCCGTCGGGTGATAAGATCCGAAAGGACGGCGGAGAGGGGGCAAAACGATCGCGAAAACAGCACGGCCGAAAAACTTTCCCTGTTACTTTGTACCTAAGAATCTTATCGTCCATTTCGATAACGTTCTTTTTCACCTTTTTGCCTTCGAAAAAAAAAACAATCTTTTCGGCTACGGCACTTTTTACGAGCTTGGTATCAAGTTTTCCGAGGTGTATGAACGTCCATACTGCTGTCCTTTTAGAATAGCAATTTTTACTAAATCGTTTTTTTTTCGTGTAAATCTTGTAAATCCGCTTTCCCGATACAAAACTTGGACACGTGAATGATCGATTTTTTTAGCGAATAAAGTCACGAGAATAAATTAATTACTTTTATTACCGTGGATTGAAGTTACTTTGATCAATGTTGAAATGAAAATCAATATATTTCTTTAAATAATATGGCAAAAAATTGTTTAATGGAAACATCAACCGTTATTAGTCTTTTTATCTTCCAAATTACAATTTGAAATACTGCAATTTTTACTAAATCGTTTTTTTTTCGTGTAAGTCTTGTCAAATCCGCTTTCCCGATGTAAAACTTGGACACGTGAATGATCGATTTTTTTTAGCGAGTAAAGTCACGAGAATAAATGAATTACTTTTATTACCGTGGATTGAAGTTACTTTGATCAATTTTGAAATGAGAATCAATATATTTCTTTAAATAATATGGCAAAAAAATTGTTTAATGAAAACATCAACCGTTATTAGTCTTTTTATCTTCCAAATTACAATTTGAAATACTGCAATTTGAAGTATTAGCAATTTTTACTAAATCGTTTTTTTTTCTCGTGTAAGTCTTCTCAAATCCGCTTTCCCGATATAAAACTTGGACACGTGAGCGATCGATTTTTTTAGCGAATAAAGTCACGAGAATAAATAAATTATTTGTATTACCGTGGATTGAGGTTACTTTGATCAATTTTGAAATTAAAATCAATATATTTCTGTAAATAATATGGCAATTTTTGTTTGATAGATACATCAACTGTTATTCGTCTTTTTATCCTCCAAATTACAATTTGAAATATTTGAAAATGAATGAGAAAAAAAATTAGCCGCGATCAAATTTATACTGAGATTGGGGTTACTTTGATACCTCTCTTTTTCTTAAGGGGAGATTTACACCTAGATGGTCGAGGTCGAGGATTCAGAAGCTATGAACATTCCGTCGACCGTAGAAGACCTACATGGGCCTGGTATCGATGATTCCATGTAAGTTGACAAATTTTATTATTTATTCATTCCCAAATTTTCAAACGCGTTTTTCTCAAAACCACGTTTTTCAAATCGGTACCCAAAATTTCTCGAAAACCAATGAACCGATTGCCTCGAGGTTTTTTGTAGTTATTCTATACACCATTATCTAGTACTTGTCATAGGATTTTTTTTTTCCGTTACTTAGTTTTTGTTTTATAGGCAAAATAATAACTAATTTTTGGCCCAAAAATCACTATTTATGTTCAAACGTCCGCCATTTTGTCATAAATCGATATTTTCAAAATCGGCTATGACAAGTACTAGATTATAGTATCTAATTTAATAATCTTTTTGATTTTTTTTTTTCGGATGATTTTTGAAGAAACGCCAGTGGGCACCGTATGCGCAGATTTTTTTACGACGCTCCAAGGTTCAAACAATATCCTTGTATATTTTTGATATTTTTAAATAAAGAAAATTAAACATAGTTTCGAATGCATATACTTTTAGATAATTAAAACCCCAATCCGAAATTTCAAATAGTTTTCCTTGAAAAAATTCACAAAAATGACCTTTTTTCCGGCTCCTAGGTGTATATCTCCCCTTAATGAGAATCGGGAGTAACCCGATATAGGAGCATATTTCCTAAAGAAGAAAAAAAAACGGTCAACGGAATCGAAAGTTACAACGATTTATATTGTTTTGAGGTTACTTTGATCGAACAAATAATATATCTTTACTTTTCACAATCAACTTTATTGATAAACAACTGGTATTTTATATTTATTTATTCGGTGACACACCCAGAAACTTCGAAACATTAAAAGAATAGCGAAAACAAGTTGTAATACTTATGTCTACCTAGGTATCTAAACCACAAACGAGATCACATTGGTTTCATTAGGAACATGTTTCACTTACACTAGGATACGTGCCAAATCACGCTAATTGTAAGACAAAAATATCAACTAACAATTTGATATTTTTCGTCTTACAATTAACAACTTACAACAAGAATAAAAATTTCAAATAACAATTTGATATTTTTTGCTTTACAATTAACAACTTACAACAAGAATAAAAATATCAAATAACAATTTGATATTTTTTGCTTTACAATTAGTGTGATTTCGGACAGAATTGCAGAATTGGAAGTTAATGCCTTAGGCCACAGTGACGGGTATAAAATCATATGTGGATTTAACCATTTTTTTCGTATGAAAAAGTGATTCACTCATAAAATTAATTACACAACTATTTAGTATGAATATCAAGCTGTTAGAAAATATTTTTTCTTCCGATGTACAAAATGGCCGACTACTAATATTTTCTTTTGTTATCTTTTTTTTGGCACTCCGCGGCGTGACATTTAGCATCCAAAATTTTTGACCTAGAACAAAAAACAAAAATTCTCGTCAATCTACATTAGAATACCTGGAGAAGTACGTACGGAATTTAAAAAATGTTGGTTCATTCAAAAGTTGTAGGCAATTGAACTTGAGAAATGAATTTTCGGTGAAAAATTTCGTTGTAACTGCTCATAAACTGCTCATAAAATGAAACGTTTTCGATTAATCAGAAATTCTGCACGTACGTCTCTGCGAAATGCAATTAGGAACACAACTTTTAAATTTGAAGTAAATCGAGTGAAAATGTTGAAGTTATTTGTCACGCCAATTGGAAAACAGCTGTTTCGAAAAGTTTCGAGTAATCGGCCATTTTGTACATCGAAAAAAGATATATATATATTCTAACAGCTTGATATTCAAACTCAATAGATGTGTAATTAATTTTATGAGTGAATCACTTTTTCATACGAAAAAAAATTGTTAAATTCGCACATGATTTTATACCCTTTATTGTGGCCTAAGGCCTTCAGAAATTTTCTTAATGAACACGTTGGGAACATTTCTCAACCTACAATTGAAACCTACGATTTAAAAAATTATCAAAAGACGAAAACCCCTGAGAACACTCCGAGACTGGCAATAAAGATAATGAGTGGGATGAAATTAATCAATGTTACCCCGTCGAAGCGATCAAAGACACTCCAACGAAACAACTGTCGCCCATAAAATATGTTTTTGAGGTTATGCCACACGTCAAAGCATAATGGCGCAGTTTAATAAATATGTGACAGTTGATTGTTACCAAAAACATGGCATTGCAACACTCAACTTCTTATTTTTGAAGTTATTCGGGCATAAAGAATAGTTTAAGTACATTGTTTACGTTTTTTATATTTTTACGATCACTTAAGGGGTTACCCCCACTTGCGATTTTGAAAAAATCGATTTTTTTTTATTCAATTTTTTTGAAGTATCCGGGCCCATACTTCTGTATGGGCCCGGAATAGATGACTCTATGTAAGTTTACAAAAAAATATATTTTCTTCGTGTAAACTGAAATTGAAACTTTAAACGCGTTTTTCTCAAAATGGCATTTCTGAAGTCGGTGACCAAGATTACTCGAACACTAATGAACCGATCTTCTTGAAATTTTGCAGGCTTATTTAATACATAAAAATGTAGGCTTTAATCGTTCGATTTTTTTTTTTCGAAAAAAAATGGCCGTTTTATAGCCAAAAAACGGCTGTTTTTTTTCGTTAAAATCGAACCATTAACTTTGACCGTCCGCCATTTTGTGAAAAATGAACATTTTTTAAAATCCTTGGATTAAAGACTAGTTTATACTTATATTTGACTAAATCCATCCGCTTTTTTTCAGATGATCCACTTCGCCGCAATGTTGGTCACCGCAAACCGTGTATATAAAAACATTATTTCATTGACGGCCTTTGCCACTAAACAATGTAATATTTTTCAATAAAAAAATTACTAAAAGTTCTTCAAGATGTGTTCTTTAAGATGGTATATTGATCGATTAAAAAAGTTTTGTAGTTTTCTTTAAAAAAAGTCATGAAAAAGGCCTTTTTTTGCGCTACAAGTGGGGGTAACGCCTTAAACCCGTTCGATCGTGCTGCGTCTGAGTGATGACGTAGAGAGACATTTAGGCTTGCCAATCGAAAAAAACTTTCGGTCGCGTTCAGGAACTTCGTAATTAAAATTTAAAAAGAAAACAAAGTTTTTATAAAACTAACCCCACGATTCAAAGTAACCCCAATCGACGGTATACGATTTGTTTTATTATATTAATTCTACGATTTTGCTTACTGGCCTCAGTGTTATAAGTTACGTCAATTTTGTTCAGTTTTTCGAGAATACTGAACGTCGAAGCGACGTTTTTTTTTTCTCTTTAAAATTGCAATTTGTACCAAATTGTCCGTTTTTTTTTCTGAATCCGATTAAATCAGACTGTAAATCCGATTCTCAGATGTAAAAAGACTCATCGATTAGAGTCGTCGAATTTTTTCAGCTAATAAAGTGTCGAGATTTAACGAATTATTTTTATCATACGATTTTATTAATCATATTAATTCTACGATTTTTCCTATCGGCATTTCCGGTGTTATAAGTTACGTGCATTTTTTTTTAGTTTATCCGACGATACTGAACGTCAAAACTACGTTTATTTTTTCTTTAATATTGCAATTTGTCTGTAATATTGAAATCGATTATTTCTTTGGTCTGAATGAGATAAAATCTTTCGGTAAATCCGTGTAAATCCGATTTCCAGGTGTAAAAAAACTTAGACGTGAGTTATCGATCTTTTTTTTTAACAATAAAGTCTGGAAAATTGACTAATTATTTTTACCATACGATTTTATTTCTCATATTAATTCTACGACTTTTTTCATCTATATTTTCACTACTCATTTTCACTTATAAGTTACGGCAATTTTTCCAATCTTTCGATAATACCGAACGTGGAAACTGCGTTTTTTTTCCAAAATAGAATTTCTCCACTAAATTACGCGTATCAGCATACATTCATATCCGATTAAACGTGAATTTTAAATCCGTTTAAATTCGATTTTCACACGCGAATAAAAATTAAAGCCGTGCGTCATGATTTTTTCTTTCCTAAAAACAAAGTTTCGCGTATCATTTAATTATCTTTATTTCACAATTTTATCAGTTGTCAGAGTATTTCGTTTTTTTTTCCGCATTGATTTTTTTTTTATTCATTCATGTGGTTGTTTTTTTAATTTTCTCCCAAGAGCATTTTCAGGAAGGGAAACGTTTTTCGA
Organism: Ophion slaviceki; assembly: GCA_944452715.1. Classification (NCBI taxonomy): domain Eukaryota; kingdom Metazoa; phylum Arthropoda; class Insecta; order Hymenoptera; family Ichneumonidae; genus Ophion; species Ophion slaviceki. The sequence continues at coordinate 3,344,120 of OX101787.1, forward strand.
ATTGCCTATTAAGGGTGTCCCTTCGATCGGTAGATATTGGCGATCCGACGAATCATTAACGATAATAGGGTTTCTGGGAAGACGGGAAAAACGGAAAGTTTCGACGATAAAAGCAAATTGTGAATGGAGAGGGAAATTAGTTTCAAAGAGAAAGAGAAACCGGGTTGGTTGGTTTGTATACGCATGAACGAGAGCCCGAGGCAAACTCTGACATTTGTATAGACCGCCCTGTTGGCTGCACGCGTGATCGGAATACTTCGATTCTACATTGATAATCGACCTCTCATTTATAAGCGTGCCGCGCTATTTAGCCTCAATGGAGGCAGCGATCGCTTCTGCCATTTACTCGTAATACTATTATTCTCGTCCGAGTATTTTCCTCCTGTTCGTACCGCAACTTCGCAATTCGCAAACTTTACTTAATTGTGGAGAAAAAAAAATAACGTGGAGAGAAAAGGGGTGGGCAATTTGAAAATTAGTAATTTGGTCGGCCATTGATAGCAGGGAAATTGTTCTTCGGAATTCAAGTGAAGGCAAAAATAATCTTAAGGGTGTTACCGATCGAAGCCACAGGCTTAAGGGTTGGTGGGGAAAATCAACCCCCTCGCTGTAATGCGAGGCGGACGTGACGAGTGCGATGAGAGGCGAGAGAGCATTTTTTCAATCAACGGTTCAACAACAACTGGTTGAAAGCAGCTTAAGGGTGTTTTGGACCAGATCCAATCTTTGTGCGATAAAAAGAAACCGTTTCCACCCCCGAAGCAACACAATCCCAATATGGGGAGGGAAATCAGCGAGAGGGAAGTCGGAAGAAATTGGGGGATTTTTACAACAGCCTCAAGGGTGTTTCGAGCCGTAAGAACCGGAAGAATAACCTTACGGGTGTTTTGAACCGGAAAAATATCGTTGAGCAATGAAAAGGGGAATAATCAATCCCCTTGCTGGAATGTGGAGCAGACGTGACGAGTGCAATTACAGGCGAGAGAGAATTTTTCGAAAAGGCGAAAAAAAACTTTTTTCAAAATCAATATACACTAGCCACAAAAATTAAAGGATATGAAGAAAAAAAATCCAAAATTTTTCGCTGATTTTCAAAAGGCAGTCACGGTGTGAAAAATGGTCGTAGTGCAAGAACAAAAAAAGGAAACTGAAGCTTCAAGGCTCTAGTCATTGACGCCCGTGCACCTTTCGAAAAAGGAACAAAAATTAAAAAAAAATGTTTCACTGGTTTTTTTTACTCTAAAATGGTCAACGATAAAAATATTTTCCCTCGGGATCTCAAAACTAGAGACTTAAAGCTTCAATTTTCTTTTTTTGTTTTTACTCTACGACCATTTTTCACACCGTGATAGACGTTTGAAAATCAGTGAAAAATTTCGGATTTTTTTCATATTTAATTTTTGTGCCTAGTGAATTTTGACAGTGCCTTTTGTGCCTAGTGCCTAGTGAATTTTGTGCCTAGTGAATTTTGACAGATCTTATAAATGTTCCCTGAAAATTTCAAAGTGATCGTATAAAACTTGACAGATTTGTAGACTGTTATGTGGATTGGGGCAGAATATCCATAAGTCGAATTTCCATAACCGAATATCCATAAGTGAGTATGGTATATAACTCAAACAAACCTAACAAACTTGAAACTTTACCCGGCATTCTCTTTATTAAAAATTGCTTAAAATGCTCATCTTTCTTCGTATTTTCACTCTTCCGCCTTTTTTGGCGCTCATTTCTACTCTATACTCACTTATGGATATTCGACATGGATATTCGTACTTATGGATATTCGACTTATGGGGAGGGTAGGGGTTTCAGCGTGAAAAAAAAACACTTTTTTGCGAATTTTTTTCATCTATATGGATAGACTAAATTTATTGAAACCTTTTGTACATTGTTAAGTGTCATTTCAAGAACATTCCGCGAAATTTGTACGCGAAAATATCCACAAACAAGCCGGTGCCGCGTTTTTCTCGAAAGCACTTTTTCAAAGTCCGTGTTCACTGCCATTTGAAAACTACATGACCGATTTATTTCAAACTTGGTACACACTTTCTACATATAAAATACCTCCCCCCAACGGTTAGTTTAAGATTTTTTTTACATTGAGGGGGTTTTCCACCCCCAAAATGGCGGAATTTTTCGTGAAAAATAGCACTTTTCACTTTACATGACCACCAAAAATTTAGAAATGAAAAAAAATTATCAAAGACCGTTGGGGGGAGGATTTGATGATACTTTGACTAAATTTTAATGGTACTTGATTTCAGATAATTTCTAGCTGAGATACAGTGAACACCGCAAATCGTGTTTTTCCAAAGGCGTTCTTGGAAAAGCTTTGTCACCGGCTTGTTTGTGGATATTTTCGCGCACAAATTTCACGGAATGTTCTTGAAATGACACTTAACAATGTACAGGTTTCGATAAATTTACTCTATCCGTATAGATGAAAAAAAATCGCAAAAAAGTGTTTTTTTTTCACGCTGAAATCCCTACCCTTCCTTTATGGATATTCGACGACAGTCGTTATGTTGACGTTCGTCGAAATGCTCGGAGGGTCGTTCGAAACTTTAAACGCTTTTTTTCTCGAAAGTACGTTTCCAAAATCGGCGAGCAAAAGTTTTCGAAAACTACTGAACGATCTTTCTTAAATTTTTAGGGCTTTTTCTAGATACTATATTTTCTAGTAAAAATATACTATTTGATCGAAGGATTTTTTTTCCCAATTTATACTTTCGATTCGATGAACGAAAAAATCCCCTTTTTTTGAAAAACATCAAGACTCCATTCAAACATGCGTATTTTTGTTTAAATTTGATATTTCGTAAATTCCTTCGATGAATCATGGGATAAGCTAATATACTACACGAAAATTAGAGAGTGTTCTTCAGATAATACTTTTTAAAATACCTCATTTTTGTACAAGTTTACCATCGCTATTTACTAAAGTTAAAAATCCCAAAAACGAGCTGTTTTCGACTGTTACAATTAGGCGTAACCCCTTAAAGGTATCAACCGGAAAATACCGTTCAGTGACAAAAAGGGAAAATTCCACCCCCTCTGTAACAAAATCAAGTGGAGGAAAATTACGTTATCAGCAATCGAAATTCTTATCAGCAAATGGTTGGCCCTGTATTTGAAAAACTCGCGAAGTCAGCGAGCACGAAAAATTCCTTGTCGCTGTTATCGACCGTAGAAAAACTCGGTAACTTCCGGTGTCGAGGTGGCTTAAGCGAGAACGAATTTAAAGCGGAACGAACAATATGAAATGTTATTCGACAAGGAAGTCCAGATGATGCGTTCAAATAAAAATATATCAAGTTCTGAACGAAAGTCGAGGATTCCACAGGCCTCGATATACTCGAGTGGCCACCCGGAGCCTCGACCTACATTTATCGATAACGGGTACATATATTATCGCGAGCCAACAAGGATCTTCTGAATCAAACACGACGGCTCGACAGTGTCCGATGAAAACGAGTTTTTTTCGAAAATAAAATGATTTTTCCGTAATTTTTAGACGACACGTGGAAGAATGTTTGATACATTTTAAATACAATTATGCGCACTTGCATTTTAGTCGTGAATATTCTCAATTTTACAATGAAAGTGACAAATTATTTCCATACTTTGGCCAGTCGCGGGATATTTTTACACTGCGAAGGAAAAAAAAAACGAAAAAATAACATAAGTACGATGTACATAATTGCAAATACAGAACGAGAGTAGATTTGATTGATTCCTTCAATTTTGATATTTATTTTACATTCTGTATGTGTATATTTATTTCATAATTTTTAAAGATGTTATGTCCATTTTTTACTTTATACTTTTTAAAGTTCATTTTTATAATTTTTACATTATTTTGTAATATTTATTTTTCTTATTTGAATTATTTTTTCTTTTTTTTATCATATTGTCATATATTTTATATAATATTTATTATTTTTAATATTATTTACAATTATAATCACCTTTAAAAATGATTTCTATACTTAGCAGAGCACTGGAGATTCACTATTAATCCCCGGGAACACTAAATTTTCATTACAGTCCACACGATAAACAAAATTCGCGAAAAAAATTCATTTCGAACGCGGAGTCTCAATTTTTCAGAATCATCTTCGAGGAGTTTCAATTTTTTTTTTTTCGAAATGAAGAAATGCTCGCGTCCTCAGGCGCAATCGTAGCGGCAGTCACGAGCCAGTTTGCAAGCTGCTAATTCGTAGCCAAGGTCGACGCATCGCTGATTCGATTCACACCGCGACACCGGAGGAGCATTGTTCGGCAATATTCTTAATAACAAAAACACTTCAAGAGGTAATGCTACTTGGAAGACGCGAAAAATTCGTGTCACTTAATAAAAAAAATAGTGTCTTAAAAAGACACACAAATTTAGTTAAAAAAATGCCAAAAGTAACAAAAATGTGCAAATAAAGTTTATGGAATCTTTAAGAAAAATCTCTGCAAATTTTACCCTGTGGAATCCTAAAAGCCTGCAATATTTTACAAATCCCTGGGGTTTTGTAAAATATTGTTTTACATACAAATGTCGAGGATGAAAATGAGTTTCATATTGAGAATTCAAATTCGTGAAGAGTTGCTCGTAACGAGAGGAATCCTTCACAAATCGAGAAATCCCTTATTTTTTGTGATAACTTAGTTTAGAAGATACTCTCAAAAATTGAATCCGATCAAAAATGTAAAATTTTGTCAAAAATTCACAAATTTACGTAACGAATTTGTGGAGAGTTGCCCGTAAAAAGAGAAATATTTGAAAAAATCGAAAAATTCTCACTTTTTTTCTGGGGAGACTTTAGTTTCGAAGATATTTTGAAAATTTGAAGTAAGGCGGATAAATTTTGTAAAATTTTCAGGCCAATTTGGAACACGTTGTTTCGGAATAAATGCTCCTATTTTTTCACGCCCCGTTATTTTGAATTTGACGGTGAGGATTTAGTAATTAAAATATTGGCTTTTTTATATCAGGTCAATTGTACCTTTTCGAAATTTAAAAATGAACTATTATAGTAAAGAGTTGCTTGTAACAAGAGCAATTTTTGAAAAATTCTCACTTTTTTCTGGAGACAATTTAGTTTCGAAGATACTTTGAAAATTTGAAGTAAGTCGGATAAATTTTGTAACATTTTCAGGCCAATTTGGAAAACGTTGTTTCAGAAAAAATGCTCCTAATTTTCCACGCCCCGTTATTTTGAGTTTGACAGCGTAAACCTTCGCAATTGAAATATTAACTTTTTTATATCAGGTAAATTGCACATTTTTGAAATTTTAAAGTAAAATTTCCGCTAAAGAACAATTTTTTTTCATAAAATTCAATTACTCTAGACTATCAACATAATCGTAAAGTTCAATAAAAACTGACTTATATTCAGAGTACAGAAACATTTTATTACAATTTAGGCTAAAAGTCGACTACAAAGTTCTTTTTTGCAAAATGTGTCTCGGGCAGCAAGCTTAAAAACATCAAGGATTAAAATTAATATGACATATGCGAGAGGACACAATCTCGTAATTCTTTTTCCGATGTGATCCTCAACCCGTGAACTGAGAAGGACACTAGAAATGTACAGATTTAAAAAAAATGTTCAACAATATACAATGTTAATCTACAAGCCAGTGGACCAAACTGATCGAACATTAGTTCTGGATTAGGAAAAGCTTCTGTTCTGCTTTTTCCCACGTGCGCACAATTCCTTCTCCAATAGACGAATGGGCTAAACGAAACAGGTACCAAGTGACTTGGAGCCGTATGAAAAAAGAGTCGCTCGGGGCAAAAAAAGTCCGCTAAGTGCAGGAGTTTTCTCGTTTTCGTTGTATCCGCACGAGGCAAAAATATTTCTACGGGATCAGGAATTCCCGATTGATATGTCCGAGTTCCTAGTAATTTAATTTGCCGGTAAAAGGTTTGCTTAAAAATAAATTCGGGAATTTCCAAGTTGTCGAATCTTCGAACTTCAGGGTATTTTTAACTCAAGTGGCGAAGTCTTCGGATTCGTGGGTATTTTTAACTCAAGTTGCGAAATCTTCGAATCCGTGGGTAGTTTTAATTCCAGTTGCCGAATCTTTGAATCCATGGCTATTCTTAATCCAAGTAGCTGAATCTTTGAATACGTGGGCATTTTAAGTCAAAGTAGATGAATCTTCGAATTCGTGGGTAGTTTTATTCCAGAATGCGAAATCTTCGAATCCGTGGGTAGTTTTATTCCAGGATGCGAAATATTCGAATCCGTGAGTATCTTTCATCCAAGTAACCGAACCTTCGAATTCGCGGTTATTTTCAATCCGAGTAACCGAATCTTCGAACTTGTAGGTGTTTTAAATCCAAGTAGCTGAATTTTCGAATTTGTGGGTATTTTTCATCCATGTAGCCGAATCTTCGAATTCGTGGGGATTTTTTATCCAAGTAGTAAAATCTGCGCATTTGTGGCAATTTTTCATCCAAGTAGCCGAATCTTCGAATTCATGGGGATTTTTTATCCAAGTAGTAAAATCTCCGCATTTGTGGCTATTTTTAATCCAAGCAGCAAAACCTTTGAATTCATGGGCATTTTTTATCCAAGTAACTGAATCTTCGAATTCGTGGTTATTTTCAATCCGAGTAACCGAATCGTCGAACTTTAAGGTGTTTTAAATCCAAGTAGCTGAATTTTCGAATTTGTGGGTATGTTTCATTCAAGTAGCCGAATCTTCGAATTCATGGGTATTTTTCATTCAAGTAGCGGAATCTTCGAATTCGTGGGTATTCCGAATTCAAGTAGCTAAATCTTTTTATCCGTGGGTATTTTTTATCCGAGTAGCCAACTCTTCGAATTCGTGGGGATTTTTTATCCAAGTAGTAAAATCTCCGCATTTGTGGCTATTTTTTATCCAAGTAGCAAAACCTTTGAATTCATGGGCATTTTTTATCCAAGTAACTGAATCTTCGAATTCGTGGTTATTTTCAATCCGAGTAACCGAATCATCGAACTTTTAAGTGTTTTAAATCCAAGTAGCCGAATTTTCGAATTTGTTGGTATTTTTCATTCAAGTAGCCGAATCTTCGAATTCGTGGGTATTTTTCATTCAAGTAGCGGAATCGTCGAATTCGTGGGTATTCCGAATTTAAGTAGCTAAATCTTTTTATCCGTGGGTATTTTTTATCCGAGTAGCCAACTCTTCGAATTCGTGGGGATTTTTTATCCAAGAAGTAAAATCTCCGCATTTGTGGCTATTTTTTATCCAAGTAGCCAAATCTTCGAATTCGTAGGCATTTCGAAGTCTGGTAGCTAAATCTTTTTATCCGTGGGTATTTTTGATCCGAGTAGCTACCTTTTCGAATTCGTGGGGATTTTTTATCCAAGTAGTAAAATCTTCGCATTTGTGGCTATTTTTAATCCAAGTAGTAAAATCTTTGAATTCATGGGCATTTTTTATCCAAGTAGCCAAATCTTCGAATTCGTGAGTATTTTCAATACCCACAAATTCCCACACATTCAAGTAGCCAAATATTCGAACTTGTGGATGTTTTTGAGAAAAGTAGCCGAATCTTCAAATTCGTGGGTATTTCGAAATTCAAGGAGCCGGCTATTCGAACTTGTGGGTATTTTTAATCTGACTAGCTTGGTCTTCGAGTTTGTGGGTATTTTTTTATCCAAGTAGAGAAATCCAAGTAGCTAACACTTGTGAGTGTTTTTAATCCGAGTAGCCAAATCTTCGGATTCGTGGATATTTTCTATCCAAGTAGTCAAATCTCTGAATTCGTGGGTATTTTTAATCCAAGTAGCAAAATCTTTGAATTCATTGGTATTTTTTTATCCAAGTAGCCAAATCTCCGAATTCGTGGGTATTTTCAATACCCACAAATTCCCACACATCCAAGTGGTAAAATTTTCAAATTTGTTGGTGTTTTTAATTAAACTAGCGGAATCTTCAAATTCATGGATATTTTCAATTCAAGTAGCCGGATATTCGAACTTGTAGCTATTTTTAATCTGAGTTGCTAAATCTTCGAGTTCGTGGGTGTTTTGAATTCAAGCAGGTGGATCTTCAAAATCGTATGTATTTTTAATTCAATAAATCGAATATTTGAACTTGTGGGTATTTTTAATCCAAGTAGCCAAATCTCTGAATATATGGACATTTTTTATTTAAGTAGTTCAATTTTCGAGCGCGTCGGTATTTTTCATCCAAGTAACCAAATTTTCGCCTCTGTGGATATTTTATATTTAAGGGGCCAGTTCACTTTGGAGCCACGAAAAAAGGCTATTTTTGCGATGTTTTGAGGATTTTATAAAAGATGAATATAAAAGTTGTTGATAAATAAAGTCTTGAAATACATTCTTAAAAAATTTATTTATTTTTATTCATTTTTAAATACAAAGGCTATAGTTTAACGTAACGCCTCAAAATTAGGTGGGCTAGGTAGCTCCATCTCAACTCGGCAACGGCTTGTCTGAAACAAATAAAATCAAAGTCCATTCGATTCAGTATGACACCAGCTACAGAATGACCCTCCGACATGAAGCTTTATCAAAACATAAAAAAAAGGCAGATGAAAAACGAAAAAGTAAAAAAACGCGTTTTTTCGCAGTTTTTCGCAAAGAAGAGCGTAAAAATCAAAATTTTAAAACCATCGAGGGTCATCTCGTTGCGAATCATGTTTACTTAAAACGTTGTTTCGAGAAAAAAGCGTTTGATGTTTATACTATGAAAAACTCTTACCTAAACTCACTCGGCAATTCCTGGACCGTACAAAATCCCTTCTGATTGCTCATCATCGTCGATTTCTTCAAGTCTTGCTTGCTTTCGATTTTTTGAAATTTTCAAAGTCGACTGGCCCCTTAAGGCGTTACCCCCACTTGTAGCGCAAAGAAAAGGCCTTTTTCATGAATTTTTTTAAAGAAAACTACAAAACTTTTTTAATCGATCAATATACCATCTTAAAGAACACATCTTGAAGAACTTTCAGTAATTTTTTTATTGAAAAATATTACATTGTTTAGTGGCAAATGGCCGTCAATGAAATAATGTTTTTATATACACGGTTTGCGGTGACCAACATTGCGGCGAAGTGGATCTGAAAAAAAATGCGGATGGATTTAGTCAAATATAAGTATAAACTAGTCTTTAATCGAAGGATTTTAAAAAATATTCATTTTTCACAAAATGGCGGACGGTCAAAGTTAATGGTTCGATTTTGACGAAAAAAAACAGCCGTTTTTTGGCTATAAAACGGCCATTTTTTCGAAAAAAAAATCGAACGATTAAAGACTACATTTTTATGTATTAAATAAGCCTGCAAAATTTCAAGAAGATCGGTTCATTAGTGTTCGAGTAATCTTGGTCACCGACTTCAGAAATGCCATTTTGAGAAAAACGCGTTTAAAGTTTCAATTTCAGTTTACACGAAGAAAATATTTTTTTTTTGTAAACTTACATAGAGTCATCTATTCCGGGCATAAAACTGCACTTCAAATTGCACTTCAAAAAAATGCAATAAAAAAAATCGATTTTTTCAAAATCGCAAGTGGGGGTCACCCCTTAAGTTGCCAAACACGCGAATTCGTGAGTATTTTTAATCCATCATTAGACGCGAGGCGTATTTTCCTTCGAAATGGAGTTATAGTTCAACTGTTTGATCGTGTTTGAATTTTGAGGATCCTAGGGTAGTTAAAGCGAGGAGTGAGCGGCGGAGCGGAGAGGGAGGTGGAGACATACAGCGATGGAAATATTGGGGAGGAAGCTCGGGTTAACCGACTGCGACTGCGTAACGCGAGGAGGAACCCTCGTTAAATCTTGGTATTTCAGTTCATGGCGCGCTTTCGTTCGATCGAGTTTAGAACAGCGGTAAACTTTGAATTTCAAAACAAAACCCACAAGATACGACAATTATTTTCTCGCCCTCGAAAATTCCGAACGAGTGAAGCGAAATTTTCGCCTCATTTGGATTTGTCTTTTTTACTCCATTTTTTAAACAATTGAAATCCAATAAGTATTAAAAAAAATAATAAAAATAAAATCGTGCTTTCCGTCATAATGAGATTATTAAAACGTGAAAATACGAAAAATCTACAAAACGCTAAATTTGTTCGCTCTTTTTTCTCAAACACGTTTATTCTGATTCCATTTTCAAAAAGTTCGTCAAGCAGACCCAAACAAAATCAGCCGAGAAAAATCGCTTCGACGGAGTAAAAAATGGCAGATAAAAAATGCGTAATTATTATGTTCGGGGAACATTAAAATTCGTTGGACTCTCATTGAATGTCTTGCGATTGCTGGATTTGATTGTATCTTTCGAGCACTTCGTGCATAATGGACGAGTAAAAATTCTCTAATTTTTCGTGTGAATCGAGCTCAAGAGAATTATATTTAACATTTGTATATCGTAGCCGATGTGATTGGCTACTCTACGAGGAGGGACGATGATTTCGTCATCGTTTAATAAGGTAATTAATATTGGATTAATTTAATAAATATGTAAAAAACGTATAAAACGTTTATTCAAAATAAGCAGAGCAAGCGAGAGAGAGAGAGAGAGAGAGAGAGAGAGAGTCGCTAGCACTGAAAAAAGAGTAAAAATAATTGTTGTCTCATAATTTTTTAAATTTGGTTCTTTAACTCGCAGCGTCGCTGTAAAAAAGAAAAATGCCTTGATCTACACATTATTTTTTAAAAAGACCCCAATTTGAAAAAAAGACTCAAAAATTATATATATATACATTTATTCATAAAGTTACTTTTTCATTTGTTTATTAATATATATAAATAAATAAGTGAATTAACAAATACACACATATACATATATATGTATAGATATCTTTCAAAATCTTTAAGTTTTTCTTTTCGTCGAGGGTTTTTCAAAGACGACTGTGTAAAAAAAGGATTTTTTCAATATTCATAAATTTACAAACATATCATTCAGTATACAATTTTTGGAATATTAAAATAATAATTTGAAAAAAAACTATCCTACTATTTTTTCAATTACAATACCAAAAATGCACCAGAACCCCGTACATAACTTTATCCTGTACGTCGCCTCATTTTTTTCGATAAGACACATTTCGCAAGGGTAACTTGATCCATCGATATATATATATATATATATATATATATATATATATATATATATATATATATATATATATATATATATATATATATATATATATATATTCATTCATGTATTTATTGAGCACTTTATTTATTTGTTCATTTATATGAATAAACAAACAAATAAATAAACAAATATACATATTCACATATGTACATATATAAAATTCTGGTGCAGTTTTCACGTATTGAGGGTACATGACGTTGAGGGTTTTTTTTTAAGAATGTGTAAAAAAGGTATTTTTTTCTACCTTTATAAATACAAATCAGCACACACCTTTTGGCCGATTAAACTAATCATCTGAAAAAAATTCACCCCAGTATTTTGCAGCATTTAAATCCCACAAATGCACCAGAACTCCTCAAATAACTTGATCCTGTACGCTTCCTCATTTTTCTTCGATACGCCACATTCTGCAAGGGTGACTTGAAGAATGGAAAAATGTGCCAAGAATACCGGCAAAAGTAGGAAAAGTTACGTGTGATCGGGGCAAAAAGTGTACATACGGTTAGATTGATTGGGGTGCTTTCGAGGATGGTTCTTTTTTTCGCACTGCCTCGTCATTCTGACTCCTATGTCACCTCATAAAGCAACGAGTTTTGCGAAGTCGCTCTAATGTTCGCTCGTGGAGATAGGTGGGACGAGCTCGGTGTCTGATAACACTAGGTGCTTTATAGTCGGGCGCTTTAGGGAACGGGGCGGAGACTCCAGAGAGCACACGCCACGATTATCTCGATCGAATACGAGATGTGCTACCGGCGTGAATCGGCGAGCTTGAGTTTCTGTTCTGACTAATAACAGAGTGAAAAACGCCAAGACGAAACCGCTTATCACCCTTATTTCACTTGACGCGCCGGTAATTACTGCTCTAATGTATATTTTTATTATTCGCCAATCAATGATGTCGATGTGTATGTCTTTATATAAATAAATGTGTAAATATAATGGCACAGATGGCACCAATGGCAACTATCATCATTATTGATTTTTGAAAAATAAAAGTTTATGAATATTTTATTTTTTTGAAAATTGTACCCATATATATATATATATATATATATATATATATACTTGGGTACAATGTTCAAAAAAATAAAATGTTCATAAACTTTTATTTTATATATATATATATATATATATATATATATATATATATATATATATATATATATATATATACACCGAAACCCAAACACACACACACACACACACACACACACACACACACACACACACACACACACACACAATGGTATGTATGTGTGAGTGTGTGTGAATGTACGTACGATTTTTAATAACCTAGAAAAGAAATTTGTAAAATTTTATTTACTATAGAAATAGAAATAGTAATTCAATTTTTTCTCCACTGTATTTTTTACTCATCGTTGAAACAATTCTATCTCGGGTATACATACATATGTACATATATCTATATATATATATGCAATTTCGACAAAACTAAAATAATTTCGGAAAATGAATAAACAATCGGTTAACATTAATATTGTGATATTTTTCAAAAAGAATTACAAGATTATATATATATATAATAGCGTATAAATTTTGAATGCCTCAAATGATAATTGATCAAATTAAAGTTATTAATGGGTTAATTATTATTATCATTGTTTCTCGCTCCACTGTATTGTTTACTCAGCATTGACACCACCGTATCTTGAGTATGTATACATATATATATATATATATATATATATATATAAATACAGTGGATAAAAAAAGTATTTATACATCTCCCACGAAACTGTTTTTAATTTGGCTTAATTTTCTTGTTTGTGTTTTCCCAAGATTTTTGTGAACAGACACTATGTGTCTCTTAGTTATCCATAGGATAAGCTATCGAACACAGAAACTTCATAAAACATTTCATTTTTTATCGGAGGATAATTTGGAAAAGACGACGTGCACATATACTTTTTTGATCCACTGTATATATTACTGCGTGCAATTTCGAACAGACTAAAATAATAATAGAAAACTAACAAGCAATCGTTCTAAATTTTCAATGTAGAATTTTAAAAATTGAATGCTTTTATAATGCCTTGAATGCTTGAACAATGAATCAATTTTGGAAAGCCTAAGATGAATATGAAAAAATTTAATTTGTCAAAGAGCTAATAATAATGATTATTATTTCTATCTTCGGTGCATTTTTTAGTCAGGGTCAACCGAATCCTACCTCGGGTATACATACATATCGCTCAACCACTAGAAAACTGTCCTAACCCAAAAATTCTGCTTTGAGAAAAAAGCATTTTAATGTTTTGTTCACATTCTTGAGGCCACTCTGACGTCAATATTTTTCTAAATTAACCAATACTGATTTTATTTATTGTGAAATTTATTAACTTTTTCGAGGGTTATAAATAATATGTAGCCAATCTCAAAACACGATTTTTCTGTGTTATTACAGTTTTTAGAGTATGAGCTATAAAATTGTATATATTATTATTTTTTGTATCATTAACGGAGACTTTGTCCTTGGAGTGCCATATTTCAGGTGTTTACATTTTATTTTTTTTTAAAGGAAACGAGTAAAGCTTTTTGAGTGCGGTTTTTTTCTTGCTTTTATTCATGATATACAGAACGTTAAAATTTAAAAAAAAACCAAAATGGCGGCCGTTGCAGCTCCGCGAAAACAGGTCCTCAAATCGCGGGAGGTAAACGGCTGACATCACTGCCCCCTCTTTGTTGATCTGAAACACAAATTCAAAGCATATTATCAATCTGTGACCCTTTGGTCATGGAATGACGGATGGGTTTTTCGTTTAGTACAAATTTCGGAAAATGGCGGCAATTTAAAAAAAAATCGAATTTTCGCGTTTTTTTTCGCATAAAAAGATAAATAATAAATGCAAAAATGTATCTATCGAAAAAACGATCCGTCATTCCGTGAAGACATATTTTCTGAGTATGCTCTCCAAATTTCAGGTCGATATGTTAATTACAGCGGTCAGGAGAATGTCAGCCATTTTTAAAAACGTGTTTTCGAGAAAAACGCGTTTAAAGTTTTGTAATGTGTTTACACAAATGTGTTTATAATTACCGCTAATCGGCAATGCCTGGTCCATAGAGGCATCCCTCCTCTTCTTCTAGCTGCTCATGTTGAGCCTCTAACATCCCCCGCTGCTTTCAAGGACAAAGTCTCCCTTAAACAATTTACCAAATACTTGCCCTTTGAAAATACACTGTGTAGGAATATCTTTTCAGAACTAGGTGTACAATAAAATTGTAAGCAGATATTTCAAGCAATAATGATAATAATAACAAAAATAATTTTTCGCGACGCTATGCTCGAGCCGAATCCGTCACAATCCCACCTCGGGCAATTACACGAAGTGACGAGTCAAGATCCTTTAGGATCGAAGGCGGAGGCGATGAAGCAAAAAAACAATTGAGACGAAAAATTTCGGTTTGTCGGGTGGGCGGCAGCGGAGAAAACGAAGGGCAAGGGCGAGGAGACGTCGGAGCTTCGGGGTACGAATAACGCGTTCCAGCTCAATCGTGCTCAAGAGCCTGTGGCTGTCGACAGAATTACGAGGGCAAACATTGACGAAAGATGAAATCGAAAAATTATTCAACTTTGAATAAATCAATCTGCCATTCTGAATGAACGTTTTTTTCTTTCTTCATTATTGGAAATCCCGAATAGTTTCGGCGTGTGGTCAAAGCTGTTGAGGGAACGAAATCAACAGTCGGGAAGACGAGAAGATTTGGGAAAACAAAGAAAAGATAAGGGGTGGAAAATTAGCTTGCCGAGAGAAATAAGGATCTACAGTGACACACATTTTGTCGACGTTACGAGGACGTAGTTGATTATCAGATCGCTGCTAAATTTGTTTACATCCCGCACGTACTACTCTCAATTTATTTGGGCTGAAACAGTTAACCCAAAATTGGAAATGCCGCAGGACTTCCAAAGGAAATGTCATGATTGTTCTTTTATTCGTGTTTATTTGTATTTCGTAATTGTAGGAACAAAAAGCGCAACGTGGTCCAGAAAGTTCGCTATCAGAATCCGGAAACGTCAAATTTCGGAAATGTCCCTTCCGGAAAGTTACAACCCAGAAATGTTACTATCAGATTTTGCTATCGACAGATCGTACCAATGACAAGAAACGTCTTCCAACTGACTGAAAAATGTCATCAGACAGATGAGGCACCAATGGCAACTGACGTTTTCCGACTGAATGAAGAATGTCATCAGCCAGATGTCATCAGACGGATGTTACCAATGGCAACTAAGGTCTTCCAATTGAATGAAAAATGTCATCAGTCAAATATTATCAGACAGATGGCACCAATGGCAACTAACGTCTTCCAATTGAGTGAAAAATGTCATCAGCCAAATATTATCAGACAGATGGCGCCAATGACAACTGACGTCTTCCAACTGAATGAAAAATGGCATCTGACGGAAGGCACCAATGGCAACTACCATTTTGTAATTGGATGAAAAATGTCATCAGACAAATAGGGTACCAATGGCAACTACGAATTGAACGAATAATGTCATCAGCAAAATGTCATTAGAAGGATCCCACCAATGGCAACTGACGTCTTCCAATTGAATGAAAAATGTCATCAGACGGATGGCACCAACGGCAACTAAGATTTTCCAATCCAATTTAAAATGTCATCCCCCGAATGTCCATAAATTCCAATCTATAGGGTTTTTCTTTTCCACGATGTTCAACTCACTTGTCAATGTGACAAAAGTATCATTGCCAATGTGGCAAGAACACCGTGGTACATTGACAAATAATTACAAAATCGTTGAGAAAACAGGCTACCCATTAAAATGAATGGACATCCCATTAAAACGAATGTCCATTCGTTTTAAGGCGTTACCCCCACTTGTAGCGCAAAAAAGGCCTTTTTCATGAATTTTTGTAAAGAAAACTACAAAACTTTTTTAATCGATCAATATACCATCTTAAAGAACACATCTTGAAGAACTTTCAGTAATTTTTTTATTGAAAAATATTACATTGTTTAGTGGCAAATGGCCGTCAATGAAATAATGTTTTTATATACACGGTTTGCGGTGACCAACATTGCGGCGAAGTGGATCATCTGAAAAAAAAATGCGGATGGATTTAGTCAAATATAAGTATAAACTAGTCTTTAATCGAAGGATTTTAAAAAATATTCTTTTTTCACAAAATGGCGGACAGTCAAAGTTAATGGTTCGATTTTAACGAAAAAAAACGGCCGTTTTTTGGCTATAAAACGGCGATTTTTTTTCGAAAAAAAAAAATCGAACGATTGAAGACTACATTTTTATGCATTAAATAAGCCTGCAAAATTTCAAGAAGATCGGTTCATTAGTGTTCGAGTAATCTTGGTCACCGACTTCAGAAATGCCATTTTGAGAAAAACGCGTTTAAAGTTTCAATTTCAGTTTACACGAAGAAAATATTTTTTTTTGTAAACTTACATAGAGTCATCTATTCCGGGCCCATACTTTTGTATGGGCCCGGATACTTATACTTAAAAAAAAATGCAATAAAAAAAATCGATTTTTTCAAAATCGCAAGTGGGGGTAACCCTTTAATGGGTGCAGATGTCAATGGGCCGCAATTTTTCGTACGATGACATTTTGGCAACGAACCACTTTCGCCATTGGAAAAAGGCTCTCTGAGGCTTCCACAGCGAAGCTCTCTTTTGATCTGAGCGTGTTCTCAAAAATGCATAGCGAGACGCTCCGTCGCGACAAGGGAATAACGTGCGAAACGTTGCCCTTGGCCATGATCCAATCGCGGGATCCTGCGCCCCGAAACACTAGCTGGAAGATCCAGTCTCCCCTTCGGGCACATACGTGAGAGACACCCCATTTGAAGGCTGCTCTGCAAACGCAGTCTCCAAGATTCGATATGATCAGAACGTTTCGTAAATTCGACGAGAAATGGAAGAGCGCCAGGCGCCGTGGCCCGAAAATCTCAAACGCACGAGCAACATTGAAAAAGCGTTGCTTTCTTTTTTGCTCACAAACATATATCTATATACACAGTTGGAATCGATCTCCGAGTCACCGCCCATCTTCGAGACGTTAAGGTCTGTGTTTTCTTTCTTTTTTTATATACCACCCACGCGCGTGGCCCATGATGAAAGCTGATTTTTCTTCCAACCCTCGGAGGAGTTCTTCGACCCGGGATGTTACGGAATACATGCCCGGAAAGACTCAATTTTGGGCTTGTACACCCAGGAACGAACGCATTTTCATTCATGAATCTTGAACGAAAAAATGATAGCTTCGCGGTCTCGCGTGTCAGACAGCGTCTGCTTGCGCCAATACTCGGATGGATGATGGCTCAGCCTCACAAAGGAAGGTTGCGAGGTCGATCTCTCCGATTTCGATGAAATTTGGCATGCTTGTAGAATGGATAAAAATAGGCGACACGTATTTTTTTATATCTGCGATACTCGATTTTTAAGGGGTGAAACGCAACCTCGAAATCGGATTTTTCGTTTTTCGTCGACAACGTTATCGTTCTCATCTCTAATGTATAGTACACGAAAAAATAAACAATGTTGCAATTTAACATTTTTTCATATCTCGTACCGTTGAAACGTTATCGACGAAAAAAGAAAAACACCCCAATTTTCGAGGGTGCGTTTCAATCCTTAAAAATCGGGTTTCGCAGATATAAAAAAATACGTGTCGCCTATTTCTATCCATTATACAAGCATGCCATATTTCATCGAATTCGGAGAGATCGACCTCGCAACCTTTCCTTGTCAGTCAATGTATTTGTGTATTGGCAATGTATTTGGGAAAATGTAGTTGCCTGTATCACGTGCAAATGCGATACATTATGCGTGCAAATGCGATACAATAGTGAATTGGGAAACGAGAGGCTGTGGACAACACGTTGGGGGTCTTCGAGAAGTTGGGAATAGTGAAAGGCCACAATTGTCAGGCAGAAGAGAAGAGGATGGGATTAGCAAAGGCCTGAAGACTATGCAAAACGAACAAAACAAACCCAAACCAAACACCAAATCAAAACACAAACTTAAACTTTTTTAAAAATATGTTGAGTAAAGTAATTTCAAAGGATTAAATTGGGGGTTTAATTTTAGGAATAATTTTATTTTGGATTTTGAAGAAAATTTTTTGTTTTAAAATTTGGGTGAAAATTTTATTTAAAATTTGTTGAGTAAAGTAATTTCAAAGGATTAAATTGGGGGGTTTAATTTTAGGAATAATTTTATTTTGAATTTTTAAGAAAATTATTTGTTTTCAAATTTGGGTGAAAATTTTATTTTTAAAATTTGTTGAGTAAAGTAATTTCAAAGGATTAAATTGGAGGGTCTAATTTTAGGAATAATTTTATTTTGAATTTTTTAAGAAAATTATTTGTTTTAAAATTTGAGCGAAATTTTTTTAAAAATTTGTTGAGTAAAATAATTTCAAAGAATTAAATTGGGAGTTTAATTTTAGGAATAATTTTATTTTGAATTTTCAAGAAAATTATTTGTTTTAAAATTTGAGTGAAAATTTTATTTAAAATTTGTTGAGTAAAGTAATTTCAAAGAATTAAATTGGGGGGTTTAATTTTAGGAATAATTTTATTTTGAATTTTTTAAGAAAATTATTTGTTTTAAAATTTAAGTGAAATTTTTTTAAAAATTTCTTGAGTAAAATAATTTCAAAGGATTAAATTGGGGGCTTTAATTTTAGGAACAATTTTATTTTGAATTTTTCAACAAAATTATTTGTTTTAAAATTTGAGTGAATTTTTTTTTAAATTTGTTGAGTAAAATAATTTCAAAGGATTAAATTGGGGGGTTTAATTTTAGGAATAATGTTATTTTGAATTAATTAGAATTAATTGGAACAGAACTTGAATTAATTGGAATTAATTGGCACAGAATTGATTGAAAAAAAAAATCCCGGACAAACGCATACACCTCAACCTAACCCAAACAATCTTAAATAAATCCAGGGAAATCAAAGCAAACCCAAACAAGCTCATGCAAGGAAAGCATCAGCGAATTTCAGCCCGAACGAAATACACAAACTCCACTTTTCTAGACATTCAGTGCGGTAAAAGCGAAGTCGATCTGCGTGAAGACTCAAGAAAAAAAATGATCCACCGTTTTTCGGGGCACCGTAATGTTCACGGCATGTCCGCAGAAATTCGTGCTCGAGGTCGCGGGCGAACGAGGACACTAACGATGTCCTTTTGGGTAATACGAGAGCGGCAGGTCATTTCAGCGACTCGCATACTTCGCGGCCCTCGTCCGTGTCTTGGCGTAAACACGAAGCGAGAAAAGTCGTGGGATCAGTGGAAAAGGAGGCTGAGATTTTTTGGAGCCCTCTCACAGAGTCCTGCGTCATCAGTTCTGATTTCGCGCCTCAGGAGCCATAACGAACGACGAGAGGTCCTCGCGAAGGACTCGACAGATGAATGAGCATTTGGAGAGACGTTGTACGGGTGGATGGAAAATTTTAGTGACCCGCTGGATTAGGAGTAATGGGTAGGTGACATACAAGCATGCGTGTATGGCGGGATGCCGTCTGATAGGATGACGAATTCGTCCGATATTATATGTGTACAACTTAGCCATCTGGATATTATATCTGGGTGATCTCTATGACAGTTTTCAATTCCTCATTTTTATCAATTGATTATTTATTTATCTTACTTTTCGTTTTTTCTTTTCCGTTTTGGATTCGTAATTCTTGATTCACTATTTTTAATTTGTAATTTCTAGTTTTCAATTTCCCGTGCGGAAAACTGAAAGGGCATCCCTAATAAAAATAAGGGCCTTTCAGGGCTTTCCTAGTGCTTTCCCTAGTAGGGATTTCCACAATGGGCCCAGACTTGGCCATTATCGGGATAAACTTGTAGGGATTTCCACAATAGGCCCCGACTTGGCCATTATGGGGATAAACCTGTAGGGATTTCCACAAAAGGACCCGACTTGGCCATTATAGGGATAAACCTGTAGGGATTTCCACAATAGGCCCAAATTTGGCCAGTATAGGGATAAACAAGTAGAGATCTCCACAATAGGCCCAGATCTGACTATTATAGCGATAAACCAGTATAAATAGCTTAGGCTACATGGTTGATGGTATTTCAATTATTCAAATCGATTATATACATCGATCGAATAATATTATCGAACGCAAATTGGGAAAAAGCGTAAGGGCATTGGCAAATAAAAAATCAACGATGAACACAAATATGCAGACAAACATCAGACAGTATTTATTTATCAAATTAAAGAAACCTTTTACATAGATACAAACAATTACTCATGGTTTCACTCATACATGGAGTGTGCATAGTGTGAACATAAGCGCATAAGTGTGAACAGTCCCAACCGGTTTTTTCGACATTTTTAAAGCAACTAATTTCCGCTCAATACTCATCATAGGGAAAATTATTTCTTATGAAGACTTCGCTGATATTTCCCATTCATAAACTTTATCTGACTGTGTAGGACAAGTAAATAAATTGGTCTTTGTTTTCCAGATCTTTCCCTCAATGGAAATAGATTCTAGTGATTCAGTAGACCCATATATTTTTTTATTTCTACTACACATCCATTCCTTAGAATGGATTATTTTTTGTATTCATTTTGTCATGGCAGTTTGTCATAAAGGCTCACATACAAATACGCAATCACATTTCTACGCGCGCACACATGCATACACATGTACTCACGCCCACACCTATGCACATGAACAATTACATAAAAACAAATGCAGATATACCCTGACGCATTTAACATACACGTATATCCACTGATACGCATATTTTATGGCGCCGAAATGGTTATGATGAGGCGTCGTTGAGGCATTTTCAGGGCGGTAAAATGGTTTTGATGAGGCGCCATTGAGGCAACTTATAAGGGCTTAGGGATTAGGGCCCGAATAAAGTTAGGGGACTATTATCGGGGCCCGATCACAGCCCCAACTCAATTTCCGCACGGGTTGTAACTTGCAATTTTTAGTTTGAACAATTGATTATTTATTCAATTAAGGCGTTAGGCCACAGTAACGGGTATGAAATCATGTGCGAATTTAACAATTTTTTTTCGCATGAAAAAGTGATTCACTCATAAAATGAATTACACATCTATTTAGTACGAATATCAAGTTAGAAAATATATACATATTGTTTTTTCGATGTAGAAAATGGTCGACTGCTAATATTTATTTTGTTATCTTTTTTTTAGGCGCTCCGTGGCGTGAGATTTAGCATCCACAACTTTTATCCCAAACAAACCCAAACAAAAATTCTCGTCAATCTACATTAGAATACCTAGAGAAGTACGTACGGAATTTAAAAAATATTGTTTTATTCAAAAGTTGTAGGTATTTGAACTTAAAAAAAGAAATTTTCAGTGCAACATTCCGTTATGACTGCTCATAAACTGCACATAAAATGAAAAGTTTTCGATTAATCAGAAATTCCATACGTTCTTCTCTGCGAAATGCAATTAGGAACATAACTTTTAAATTTGACGTAAATCGAGTGAAATATGTTGAAGTTATTTGTCACGCCAATTGGAAAAAAGCTGTTTCGAGAAGTTTCGAGTAGTCGGCGATTTTGTACATCGAAAAAAAAATATATTTTGTTACAGCTTAATATTCATACTAAATAGATGTGTAATTAATTTTATGAGTAAATCACTTTTTCATACGAGAAAAAATTGTTAAATTCGCACATGATTTTATACCCGTTGCTGTGGCCCAACCCCTTAAGGGGAGATATACACCTAAGAGCCGGAAAAAGGTCATTTTTGTGAATTTTTCCAAGGAAAACTATTTGAAATCTCGGATTGAGGTTTTAATTATCTAAAAGTATATACATTCAAAAATATGTTTAATTTTCTTTATTTAAAAATATCAACAATATACAAGGATATTGTATGATCCTTGGAGCGTCGTAAAAAAATCTGCG